>CAXBUK010000009.1:0-435000 GCA_963978885.1 Nemotelus pantherinus | reverse complement strand
AAAATAAGCAACTGATAACGAATATAAGTAACCCGTGTTTTGCTCTCATAAACGTTGAAGTTCATGCCAGTGGTAATATCTGAAACCTTCCACCATATGAGTTATAATGCATTCTTGAGACCAAAGTAAAACGTTGCATTTGAAACATTTTAGCCGTAATAAGCAGCACATGTGGTGTAATATGCACTCAAAACCTGCACGATTCTTCTACTGTTCTTCGAACATTAGTGTTTCTAGCGGTTCAGGTGCGTTAGAGTTTTTACTAATGTTCGAAGAACATTAGTATTAAAATCGATTCGGCCAAAAATTCATATTTCTTTATATATATATATATATATATATATATATATATATGTACAAAAAATTTCAGTGAGATAATCTCGGGAACGCGCCATTCGATTGAGCTGAAACTTTCAGGATACATTGGTGTGTATGCAGAATAGGTCCAGGTTTCTTTAAATGTCAGTTATTGTAAACTTTTTCGCGCCGGCGGGCATTTAAGTGATATTTTTAATATACCTATTATTTCGTGCACAAATGATTTTCGCAAAAATAAAGTTAATAAAATAAATTTCTAACGTGTTTTACATATGAATCGGATAATGCTTTGGAATATTTTAACCCTATGTGTGCGCTGGGTGCCTAAAAAGAGGACGGGAAAATTTGAAAATTTTGAAATTTCGATAACTTTTGACAGAGCTATTCAATCATTACCAAATTTTCAGAACGTATTGATATTATTTAGTTGTAGATTTATGTGGCTTTTAATGAGCGTGCTCGCAACCCTGTAGCTAGGGCAGGCACTGAAAGTGAAAACCTCCAAATCATCGTCTCTCTTGAAAAAATGCAGTTTCTTCAAAAATAAGCCTTTCATATGTAAATCTTGTGCTTTGTTTACATAACCAAAAAAAAAAAAAGATATGGTATAACGGGCACGCCTGGCAACCCTTGCCCAATTTACCTATATTTTTAGCATCAAAAACTTCTGTTCACGGAAACTCACGATCCGATGGGCAGAATTATTTGAAATTCACAGCATGTATTGACCTTAAATAGGACCAGGTCTGATAGAAGTGATTTTGAAATGCGGGCAATTCTGTGCCAGTGGTGCCATCTTGAAAAACCACTAAAAAAGATAACTGTTTTTAGCCCTATAAATTCTGATTGAATCGTTCGATTTTGACGAAACTTACACAATTGCTGGACCTTACTTTAAGCCACGTTTGGTAGAAATTTGGTCGAAAAATTCGATTGGAGCTGCCAGCTATGATAATTTTGGTGTCTTCATTTTGAAAAATAAAATTTGGAAGTAAAAACATTCAAACCATCGAATATTCAAAAAAATGTCCGTTTCTTACAATAAAACCAATCTGTATATAAATCTTATGTTTTATCTACACGTTCAAAATAAAACTTTGGAAATTTCATGTCGGACAAGAACGGTAACCCTCTCCCAGTTAACCTATATTTTTAGCATCAAAAACTTCTGTTCACGGAAACTCACGAACCAATAATCAGATACAGCTAAAATTTACAGAATGCATTGGACTTAAGTAAGACCAGATTTGATAGAAGCGATTTTGAATTGTGGGCAACTCTGTGCCAGTGGTGCCATCTTGAAAAATTACAAAGAAAAAAAACTGCTTTTTGCCCTATGAAATGTGAATAAGTTACCAGATTTTCATGAAATTGACACAGAAGCTAAACCTAACTCTAATCTCTGTTTGGTGGAAATTTGGTTGAAAAATTTGATTGGTGCTACCTGCTATGGTAATTTTTGTGTCTTTGGTTTTGAAAATTCGCTCAGGAAAATAAAACTTTTTGTACTATAACTTCCAGTGCAGTCATGAAATCAATACGAATTTCATACAATTAATGAAACCTGTCATAAACATTATTCAGGCCAAATTTGGTTGAAAAGACACGATAGGGTTGCCAGCTATTGTTGGTTTTGTGTTTAATTGCAATATCTTTATTAAGCGGTTTTATCGTAGAATTTTCAAATGGTAATGATATTGTGGTGACAATAAACAGCAAATATTAAGCTTTCGATCATTTGAAAAAACTCGCTGCAGGTAACCCTAAATTTCTTTATACTCCTATAACTTCGAATGTAATTAAACAACGTGAAGCAGATTTGATATATTCTTGGATTTGATACTGGCGAAAGGTTGCCAGCACGAGTCGGTTGTGCTACTTTTGTATCAATAAATGCTTACAGTTAGTATACATACCGGAAACATTTACAATGAAAATAAATAACCGATGTTACAATTCGCAAAGTTCTGCAAATTTTTCGGATCGCAGCCCCAAACACCAACTTCAGTTACAGTGCTGCAGGCACTGAGCATTTTCTTCATTGATGTTATATGAGATGCTGCTTTCAAAATTATGTGAAATAAGCAACTGATAACGAATATAATTAACCCGTGTTTTGCTCTCATAAACGTTGAAATTCATGCCAGTGGTAATATCTGAAACCTTGCACCATATGAGTTATAATGCATTCTTAAGACGAAAGTAAAACGTGGCATTTGAAACAGTTTGGCCGTAATAAGCAGCACATGTGGTGGAATATGCACTCAAAACCTGCACGATTCTTCTACTGTTCTTCGAACATTAGTGTTTCTAGCGGTTCAGGTGCGCTAGAGTTTTTTTCAATTTTAATCATCCCGCAAAAACAATTCCAATTTGATTCTGCTTTCGGAGGCTTATTCCGCAAAACGATCGATTTTCCCGTATCAATTATTTTCTGCTTTGATAAGCTTTAGAGACGATATACGTTGTCTATGCGATTGTAGACAAGAAGAGAACCGTGTCACAAATCAATAACCTTTATGAGTAAATTATTTCCATCGATATAAGTCGGAGATGTTAAAATTTGTCACAACCAGCGTAAATAACAATTAATAATTTCCAACTGCAAGTGGTCACACACCAGTCAAGAATGATATGTGTGCTGGTGTCTGATGAGAATCAGTGCATGTTTTCGAAACCACTTTGTCAAATAAAAAATTTTTTCAATTTTAATCATCCCGCAAAAACAATTCCAATTTTATTCTGCTTTCGGAGGCTTATTCCGCAAAGCGATCGAGTTTCTCGTATCAATTATTCTTTGCTTTGATAACCTTTAGAGATGATATACGTTGTCTATGCGATTGAGACAAGAAGGGAACCGTGATCACAAATCAAAAACCTTTATAAACATTTGTAAAAATATAGCAAAAATGATTTTAGATATACAGTTTATGTGTGGGAACAACGGTCAGCATTTTCCTAAAGAAGTTACGACTTTACCGTTTGATTCAATTAACTACTTATTACTTTTCACCACCGTATCCATACCAGGAATTTTCAATGAAAGCATGTAGGCAGAACGAATTTGTCATGATGAACATAAATGGTCTACATTGGAATGGTGGCTTTTATAATTACAGTAACCTACCGTTAATAACAGTAACCTTGCGGAATATGCCAGTTCAACTATCTTCTTAAAAAGTGAGGCGAAAGAGAAGTTCATCAAAAAGTATCTTCCTACGACAGAAGTGATCCAGCTCCAAATACCGAAACTAAACCATTTCAGGAACTTCTACATACACTGCAAAATTCATGAACAAGTGCAATCTAAGCGATTGCCACTCAAAATTGTGTAAACATATACTTACATATGTAAATAAATGAAAAACATTAAATGAAAGATAAAAAACTCTAGCGCACCTGAACCGCTAGAAACACTAATGTTCGAAGAACAGTAGAAGAATCGTGCAGGTTTTGAGTGCATATTCCACCACATGTGCTGCTTATTACGGCCAAACTGTTTCAAATGCCACGTTTTACTTTCGTCTTAAGAATGCATTATAACTCATATGGTGGAAGGTTTCAGATATTACCACTGGCATGAATTTCAACGTTTATGAGAGCAAAACACGGGTTAATTATATTCGTTATCAGTTACTTATTTCATATAATTTAGAAAGCAGCATCTCATATAACATCAATGAAGAAAATGCTCAGTGCTTGCAGCACTGTAACTGAAGTTGGTGTTTGGGGCTGCGATCCGAAAAATTTGCAGAACTTTGCGAATTGTAACATCGGTTATTTATTTTCATTGTAAATGTTTCCAGTATGTATACTAACTGTAAGCATTTATTGATACAAAAGTAGCACAACCGACTCGTGCTGGCAACCTTTCGCCAGTATCAAAGCCAAGAATATATCAAATCTGCTTCACGTTGTTTAATTACATTCGAAGTTATAGGAGTATAAAGAAATTTAGGGTTACCTGCAGCGAGTTTTTTCAAATGATCGAAAGCTTAATATTTGCTGTTTATTGTCACTACAATATCATTACCATTTGAAAATTCTACGATAAAACCACTTAATAACGATATTGCAATTAAACACAAAACCAACAATAGCTGGCAACCCTATCGTGCCTTTTCAACCAAATTTGGCCTGAATAATGTTTATAATAAGTTTCATTAATTGTATGAAATTCGTATTGATTTCATGACTGCACTGGAAGTTATAGTGCAAAAAGTTTTATTTTCCTGAGCGAATTTTCAAAACCAAAGACACAAAAATTACCATAGCTGGCAGCACCAATCAAATTTTTCAACCAAATTTCCACCAAACAGAGATTAGAGTTAGGTTTAGCTACTGTGTCAATTTCATGAAAATCTGGTAACTTATTAACATTTCATAGGGCAAAAAGCAGTTTTTTTTCTTTGTAATTTTTCAAGATGGCACCACTGGCACAGAGTTGCCCACAATTCAAAATCGCTTCTATTAAATCTGGTCTTACTTAAGTCCAATGCATTTTGTAAATTTTAGCTGTATCTGATTATTGGTTCGTGAGTTTCCGTGAACAGAAGTTTTTGATGCTTAAAATATAGGTTAACTGGGAGAGGGTTACCGTTCTTGTCCGACATGAAATTTCCAAATATTTATTTTGAACGTGTAGATAAAACATAAGATTTATATACAGATTGGTTTTATTGTAAGAAACGGACATTTTTTTGAATATTCGATGGTTTGAATGTTTTCACTTCCAAATTTTTTTTTTCAAAATGAAGACACCAAAATTATCATAGCTGGCAGCTCCAACCGAATTTTTCGACCAAATTTTCACCAAACGTGGCTTAAAGTAAGGTCCAGCAATTGTGTAAGTTTCGTCAAAATCGAACGATTCAATCAGAATTTATAGGGCTAAAAACAATTATCTTTTTTAGTGGTTTTTCAAGATGGCACCACTGGCACAGAATCGCCAGCATTTCAAAATCACTTCTATCAGACCTGGTCCTATTTAAGGCCAATACATGCTGTGAATTTCAAATAATTCTGCTTATCGGATCGTGAGTTTCCGTGACCAGAAGTTTTTGATGCTAAAAATATAGGTAAATTGGGCAAGGGTTACCAGGCGTGCCCGTTATACCATATCTTTTTTTTTTTTTGGTTATGTAAACAAAGCACAAGATTTACATATGAAATTTTTTTTGAAGAAACGGCATTTTTTCAAGAGAGACGATGATTTGGAGGTTTTCACTTTCAGTGCCTGCCCTAGCTACAGGGTTGCCAGCACGCTCATTAAAAGCCACATAAATCTACAACTAAATAATATCAATATGTCCTGAAAATTTCGTAATGATTGAATGGCTTTGTCAAAAGTTATCGAAATTTAAAAATTTTCAAATTTTCCCGTCCTCTTTTTAGGCACCCAGCGCACACATAGGGTTAAAAAATTCCAAAGCATTATCCGATTCATATGTAAAACACGTTAGAAATTTATTTTGTTAACTTTATTTTTGCGAAAATCATTTGTGCACGAAATAATAGGTATATTAAAAATATCACTTAAACGCCCGCCGGCGCCAAAAGGTTAACAATAACTGACATTTAAAGAGACCTGGACCTATTCTGCATATACACCAATGTATCCTTAAAGTTTCAGCTCAATCGGATGGCGCGTTCCCGAGATTATCTCACTGAAATTTTTTGTACATATATATATATATATATATAGAAATATGAATTTTTGGCCGAATCGATTTTAATACTAATGTTCTTCGAACATTAGTAAAAACTCTAGCGCACCTGAACCGCTAGAAACACTAATGTTCGAAGAACAGTAGAAGAATCGTGGAGGTTTTGAGTGCATATTCCACCACATGTGCTGCTTATTACGGCCAAACTGTTTCAAATGCCACGTTTTACTTTCGTCTTAAGAATGCATTATAACTCATATGGTGCAAGGTTTCAGATATTACCACTGGCATGAATTTCAACGTTTATGAGAGCAAAACACGGGTTAATTATATTCGTTATCAGTTGCTTATTTCACATAATTTTGAAAGCAGCATCTCATATAACATCAATGAAGAAAATGCTCAGTGCCTGCAGCACTGTAACTGAAGTTGGTGTTTGGGGCTGCGATCCGAAAAATTTGCAGAACTTTGCGAATTGTAACATCGATTATTTATTTTCATTGTAAATGTTTCCGGTATGTAATCTAACTGTAAGCATTTATTGATACAAAAGTAGCACAACCGACTCGTGCTGGCAACCTTTCGCCAGTATCAAATCCAAGAATATATCAAATCTGCTTCACGTTGTTTAATTACATTCGAAGTTATAGGAGTATAAAGAAATTTAGGGTTACCTGCAGCGAGTTTTTTCAAATTATCGAAAGCTTAATATTTGCTGTTTATTGTCACTACAATATCATTACCATTTGAAAATTCTACGATAAAACCGCTTAATAAAGATATTGCAATTAAACACAAAACCAACAATAGCTGGCAACCCTATCGTGTCTTTTCAACCAAATTTGGCCTGAATAATGTTTATGACAGGTTTCATTAATTGTATGAAATTCGTATTGATTTCATGACTGCACTGGAAGTTATAGTACAAAAAGTTTTATTTTCCTGAGCGAATTTTCAGAACCAAAGACACAAAAATTACCATAGCAGGTAGCACCAATCAAATTTTTCAACCAAATTTCCACGAAACAGAGATTGGAGTTAGGTTTAGCTTCTGTGTCAATTTCATGAAAATCTGGTAACTTATTCACATTTCATAGGGCAAAAAGCAGTTTTTTTTCTTTGTAATTTTTCAAGATGGCACCACTGGCACAGAGTTGCCCACAATTCAAAATCGCTTCTATCAAATCTGGTCTTACTTAAGTCCAATGCATTCTGTAAATTTTAGCTGTATCTGATTATTGGTTCGTGAGTTTCCGTGAACAGAAGTTTTTGATGCTAAAAATATAGGTTAACTGGGAGAGGGTTACCGTTCTTGTCCGACATGAAATTTCCAAAGTTTTATTTTGAACGTGTAGATAAAACATAAGATTTATATACAGATTGGTTTTATTGTAAGAAACGGACATTTTTTTGAATATTCGATGGTTTGAATGTTTTTACTTCCAAATTTTTTTTTTCAAAATGAAGACACCAAAATTATCATAGCTGGCAGCTCCAATCGAATTTTTCGACCAAATTTCTACCAAACGTGGCTTAAAGTAAGGTCCAGCAATTGTGTAAGTTTCGTTAAAATCGAACGATTCAATCAGAATTTATAGGGCTAAAAACAGTTATCTTTTTTAGTGGTTTTTCAAGATGGCACCACTGGCACAGATTTGCCCGCATTTCAAAATCACTTCTATCAGACCTGGTCCTATTTAAGGTCAATACATGCTGTGAATTTCAAATAATTCTGCCCATCGGATCGTGAGTTTCCGTGAACAGAAGTTTTTGATGCTAAAAATATAGGTAAATTGGGCAAGGGTTGCCAGGCGTGCCCGTTATACCATATCTTTTTTTTTTTTTTGGTTATGTAAACAAAGCACAAGATTTACATATGAAAGGCTTATTTTTGAAGAAACTGCATTTTTTCAAGAGAGACGATGATTTGGAGGTTTTCACTTTCAGTGCCTGCCCTAGCTACAGGGTTGCCAGCACGCTCATTAAAAGCCACATAAATCTACAACTAAATAATATCAATACGTCCTGAAAATTTGGTAATGATGGAATAGCTCTGTCAAAAGTTATCGAAATTTAAAAATTTTCAAATTTTCCCGTCCTCTTTTTAGGCACCCAGCGCACACATAGGGTTAAAATATTCCAAAGCATTATCCGATTCATATGTAAAACACGTTAGAAATTTATTTTATTAACTTTATTTTTGCGAAAATCATTTTTGCACGAAATAATAGGTATATTAAAAATATCACTTAAATGCCCGCCGGCGCGAAAAGGTTTACAATAACTGACATTTAAAGAGACCTGGACCTTTTCTGCATATACACCAATGTATCCTGAAAGTTTCAGCTCAATCGAATGGCGCGTTCCCGAGATTATCTCACTGAAATTTTTTGTACATATATATATATATATATATATATATAAAGAAATATGAATTTTTGGCCGAATCGATTTTAATACAAATGTTCTTCGAACATTAGTTAAAAGTTGTTGATAATTCACATTTTTTATTTCATTATATCAAAAACAAAGTTGCAGTTACAAAACATGGGTATTCCATAAAAAAGTCTAGAGTTGTTAATATGTGTGTATGATGTGCGCGAAGGTATGAAAAAATCCTCGTTGCTTAGCTTCACTAGGTTTTTAACCTTGTGTGGATACACAAACACCTACACGTAACATTCTCACATTCACTACTCACCACACTACTTTACATCAAACACAACACACCATACATTTTTAAATCAAATAGGCTAAGTAAAACATGTTGGAATTTTATGGAAACTATTTTGAGCTGTCAAAGATTTTTAAAAATAATAGGTTGTCACTGATTAAAAAAAAATAAGTCTGTTATCTCGAGAAATATGTACAAGTTAATTTAATAAAAGGAGTTGTTCAATTAAATTAAACGAAATCATTGAATTATTTTCTTTTAAATGTTTAACAACTAATTTATAAATTTATAGATAAAATTTGATAAGCAAGCCAAATTGGTGACCCTGACATTCGGGTCGAATTATGAGAAGTGCTCGTCGATTGTTTACATCATCATCAACAACCACAGCAGACGCAAGAAAACCCAAAACAGATTCTGTTTTCGACTTAACAACACCAGTCCCGCGACGAGCTTTAGTTTAAGACGTCGAGCAAACTCGACCGACAGTCCACCGACCCGTATGCTAACACGTCAGCGATAGATTTTACTTAATCGCAGCGAGAAAGATTTAGCTCTAGATTCAAAAGACCAATACATAGAGCAAGCTAAAGAATATTTGTACAGATCTTGACCTAAACCAAGGAAGGATAACATCCCGACGACAGGCGGACGATTTGACACATCAGTTCGCTATCACATTCCTTCGCTCTATAAACAGTCTATCTGGTTCGAATCCTTCCGCATCAAAATCAAAAAGATCCGAGGAAGAAGGAAATCAGCACCCAAATAAATCGAAATCAATCAAAATAATCTCCGAATCCTTCTGCAAAGAAATCATATTCCTTCGCTTTATCAAAAAAAAAAAAAAAAAAACTGTAAGTACTGCTCAACGTTCAAAAATTTAAAAAGATAAACAAATGGGCGCATTGAATCTAGTCCACAGCGGTCCGGGTGCCATAACTATCAAAATTAAACAATTTTGCGCTGAAATTAAAACAAATTTATCATTGGCAGGTCCGAGTTTCACTACTTGTCAAAATAAATTGAACCTTAAAAACTCTAGCGCACCTGAACCGCTAGAAACACTAATGTTCGAAGAACAGTAGAAGAATCGTGCAGGTTTTGAGTGCATATTCCACCACATGTGCTGCTTATTACGGCCAAACTGTTTCAAATGCCACGTTTTACTTTCGTCTTAAGAATGCATTATAACTCATATGGTGCAAGGTTTCAGATATTACCACTGGCATGAATTTCAACGTTTATGAGAGCAAAACACGGGTTAATTATATTCGTTATCAGTTGCTTATTTCACATAATTTTGAAAGCAGCATCTCATATAACATCAATGAAGAAAATGCTCAGTGCCTGCAGCACTGTAACTGAAGTTGGTGTTTGGGGCTGCGATCCGAAAAATTTGCAGAACTTTGCGAATTGTAACATCGGTTATTTATTTTCATTATAAATGTTTCCGGTATGTATACTAACTGTAAGCATTTATTGATACAAAAGTAGCACAACCGACTCGTGCTGGCAACCTTTCGCCAGTATCAAATCCAAGAATATATCAAATCTGCTTCACGTTGTTTAATTACATTCGAAGTTATAGGAGTATAAAGAAATTTAGGGTAACCTGCAGCGAGTTTTTTCAAATGATCGGAAGCTTAATATTTGCTGTTTATTGTCACTACAATATCATTACCATTTGAAAATTCTACGATAAAACCGCTTAATAAAGATATTGCAATTAAACACAAAACCAACAATAGCTGGCAACCCTATCGTGTCTTTTCAACCAAATTTGGCCTGAATAATGTTTATGACAGGTTTCATTAATTGTATGAAATTCGTATTGATTTCATGACTGCACTGGAAGTTATAGTACAAAAAGTTTTATTTTCCTGAGCGAATTTTCAAAACCAAAGACACAAAAATTACCATAGCAGGTAGCACCAATCAAATTTTTCAACCAAATTTCCACCCAACAGAGATTGGAGTTAGGTTTAGCTTCTGTGTCAATTTCATGAAAATCTGGTAACTTATTCACATTTCATAGGGCAAAAAGCAGTTTTTTTTCTTTGTAATTTTTCAAGATGGCACCACTGGCACAGAGTTGCCCACAATTCAAAATCGCTTCTATCAAATCTGGTCTTACTTAAGTCCAATGCATTCTGCAAATTTTAGCTGTATCTGATTATTGGTTCGTGAGTTTCCGTGAACAGAAGTTTTTGATGCTAAAAATATAGGTTAACTGGGAGAGGGTTACCGTTCTTGTCCGACATGAAATTTCCAAAGTTTTATTTTGAACGTGTAGATAAAACATAAGATTTATATACAGATTGGTTTTATTGTAAGAAACGGACATTTTTTTGAATATTCGATGGTTTGAATGTTTTTACTTCCAAATTTTTTTTTTCAAAATGAAGACACCAAAATTATCATAGCTGGCAGCTCCAATCGAATTTTTCGACCAAATTTCTACCAAACGTGGCTTAAAGTAAGGTCCAGCAATTGTGTAAGTTTCGTCAAAATCGAACGATTCAATCAGAATTTATAGGGCTAAAAACAGTTATCTTTTTTAGTGGTTTTTCAAGATGGCACCACTGGCACAGATTTGCCCGCATTTCAAAATCACTTCTATCAGACCTGGTCCTATTTAAGGTCAATACATGCTGTGAATTTCAAATAATTCTGCCCATCGGATCGTGAGTTTCCGTGAACAGAAGTTTTTGATGCTAAAAATATAGGTAAATTGGGCAAGGGTTGCCAGGCGTGCCCGTTATACCATATCTTTTTTTTTTTTTGGTTATGTAAACAAAGCACAAGATTTACATATGAAAGGCTTATTTTTGAAGAAACTGCATTTTTTCAAGAGAGACGATGATTTGGAGGTTTTCACTTTCAGTGCCTGCCCTAGCTACAGGGTTGCCAGCACGCTCATTAAAAGCCACATAAATCTACAACTAAATAATATCAATACGTCCTGAAAATTTGGTAATGATGGAATAGCTCTGTCAAAAGTTATCGAAATTTAAAAATTTTCAAATTTTCCCGTCCTCTTTTCAGGCACCCAGCGCACACATAGGGTTAAAATATTCCAAAGCATTATCCGATTCATATGTAAAACACGTTAGAAATTTATTTTATTAACTTTATTTTTGCGAAAATCATTTTTGCACGAAATAATAGGTATATTAAAAATATCACTTAAATGCCCGCCGGCGCGAAAAGGTTTACAATAACTGACATTTAAAGAGACCTGGACCTTTTCTGCATATACACCAATGTATCCTGAAAGTTTCAGCTCAATCGAATGGCGCGTTCCCGAGATTATCTCACTGAAATTTTTTGTACATATATATATATATATATAAAGAAATATGAATTTTTGGCCGAATCGATTTTAATACAAATGTTCTTCGAACATTAGTTAAAAGTTGTTGATAATTCACATTTTTTATTTCATTATATCAAAAACAAAGTTGCAGTTACAAAACATGGGTATTCCATAAAAAAGTCTAGAGTTGTTAATATGTGTGTATGATGTGCGCGAAGGTATGAAAAAATCCTCGTTGCTTAGCTTCACTAGGTTTTTAACCTTGTGTGGATACACAAACACCTACACGTAACATTCTCACATTCACTACTCACCACACTACTTTACATCAAACACAACACACCATACATTTTTAAATCAAATAGGCTAAGTAAAACATGTTGGAATTTTATGGAAACTATTTTGAGCTGTCAAAGATTTTTAAAAATAATAGGTTGTCACTGATTAAAAAAAAATAAGTCTGTTATCTCGAGAAATATGTACAAGTTAATTTAATAAAAGGAGTTGTTCAATTAAATTAAACGAAATCATTGAATTATTTTCTTTTAAATGTTTAACAACTAATTTATAAATTTATAGATAAAATTTGATAAGCAAGCCAAATTGGTGACCCTGACATTCGGGTCGAATTATGAGAAGTGCTCGTCGATTGTTTACATCATCATCAACAACCACAGCAGACGCAAGAAAACCCAAAACAGATTCTGTTTTCGACTTAACAACACCAGTCCCGCGACGAGCTTTAGTTTAAGACGTCGAGCAAACTCGACCGACAGTCCACCGACCCGTATGCTAACACGTCAGCGATAGATTTTACTTAATCGCAGCGAGAAAGATTTAGCTCTAGATTCAAAAGACCAATACATAGAGCAAGCTAAAGAATATTTGTACAGATCTTGACCTAAACCAAGGAAGGATAACATCCCGACGACAGGCGGACGATTTGACACATCAGTTCGCTATCACATTCCTTCGCTCTATAAACAGTCTATCTGGTTCGAATCCTTCCGCATCAAAATCAAAAAGATCCGAGGAAGAAGGAAATCAGCACCCAAATAAATCGAAATCAATCAAAATAATCTCCGAATCCTTCTGCAAAGAAATCATATTCCTTCGCTTTATCAAAAAAAAAAAAAAAAAAACTGTAAGTACTGCTCAACGTTCAAAAATTTAAAAAGATAAACAAATGGGCGCATTGAATCTAGTCCACAGCGGTCCGGGTGCCATAACTATCAAAATTAAACAATTTTGCGCTGAAATTAAAACAAATTTATCATTGGCAGGTCCGAGTTTCACTACTTGTCAAAATAAATTGAACCTTAAAAACTCTAGCGCACCTGAACCGCTAGAAACACTAATGTTCGAAGAACAGTAGAAGAATCGTGCAGGTTTTGAGTGCATATTCCACCACATGTGCTGCTTATTACGGCCAAACTGTTTCAAATGCCACGTTTTACTTTCGTCTTAAGAATGCATTATAACTCATATGGTGCAAGGTTTCAGATATTACCACTGGCATGAATTTCAACGTTTATGAGAGCAAAACACGGGTTAATTATATTCGTTATCAGTTGCTTATTTCACATAATTTTGAAAGCAGCATCTCATATAACATCAATGAAGAAAATGCTCAGTGCCTGCAGCACTGTAACTGAAGTTGGTGTTTGGGGCTGCGATCCGAAAAATTTGCAGAACTTTGCGAATTGTAACATCGGTTATTTATTTTCATTATAAATGTTTCCGGTATGTATACTAACTGTAAGCATTTATTGATACAAAAGTAGCACAACCGACTCGTGCTGGCAACCTTTCGCCAGTATCAAATCCAAGAATATATCAAATCTGCTTCACGTTGTTTAATTACATTCGAAGTTATAGGAGTATAAAGAAATTTAGGGTAACCTGCAGCGAGTTTTTTCAAATGATCGGAAGCTTAATATTTGCTGTTTATTGTCACTACAATATCATTACCATTTGAAAATTCTACGATAAAACCGCTTAATAAAGATATTGCAATTAAACACAAAACCAACAATAGCTGGCAACCCTATCGTGTCTTTTCAACCAAATTTGGCCTGAATAATGTTTATGACAGGTTTCATTAATTGTATGAAATTCGTATTGATTTCATGACTGCACTGGAAGTTATAGTACAAAAAGTTTTATTTTCCTGAGCGAATTTTCAAAACCAAAGACACTAAAATTACCATAGCAGGTAGCACCAATCAAATTTTTCAACCAAATTTCCACCAAACAGAGATTGGAGTTAGGTTTAGCTTCTGTGTCAATTTCATGAAAATCTGGTAACTTATTCACATTTCATAGGGCAAAAAGCAGTTTTTTTTCTTTGTAATTTTTCAAGATGGCACCACTGGCACAGAGTTGCCCACAATTCAAAATCGCTTCTATCAAATCTGGTCTTACTTAAGTCCAATGCATTCTGTAAATTTTAGCTGTATCTGATTATTGGTTCGTGAGTTTCCGTGAACAGAAGTTTTTGATGCTAAAAATATAGGTTAACTGGGAGAGGGTTACCGTTCTTGTCCGACATGAAATTTCCAAAGTTTTATTTTGAACGTGTAGATAAAACATAAGATTTATATACAGATTGGTTTTATTGTAAGAAACGGACATTTTTTTGAATATTCGATGGTTTGAATGTTTTTACTTCCAAATTTTTTTTTTCAAAATGAAGACACCAAAATTATCATAGCTGGCAGCTCCAATCGAATTTTTCGACCAAATTTCTACCAAACGTGGCTTAAAGTAAGGTCCAGCAATTGTGTAAGTTTCGTCAAAATCGAACGATTCAATCAGAATTTATAGGGCTAAAAACAGTTATCTTTTTTAGTGGTTTTTCAAGATGGCACCACTGGCACAGAATTGCCCGCATTTCAAAATCACTTCTATCAGACCTGGTCCTATTTAAGGTCAATACATGCTGTGAATTTCAAATAATTCTGCCCATCGGATCGTGAGTTTCCGTGAACAGAAGTTTTTGATGCTAAAAATATAGGTAAATTGGGCAAGGGTTGCCAGGCGTGCCCGTTATACCATATCTTTTTTTTTTTTTTGGTTATGTAAACAAAGCACAAGATTTACATATGAAAGGCTTATTTTTGAAGAAACTGCATTTTTTCAAGAGAGACGATGATTTGGAGGTTTTCACTTTCAGTGCCTGCCCTAGCTACAGAGTTGCCAGCACGCTCATTAAAAGCCACATAAATCTACAACTAAATAATATCAATATGTCCTGAAAATTTGGTAATGATTGAATAGCTCTGTCAAAAGTTATCGAAATTTAAAAATTTTCAAATTTTCCCGTCCTCTTTTTAGGCACCCAGCGCACACATAGGGTTAACATATTCCAAAGCATTATCCGATTCATATGTAAAACACGTTAGAAATTTATTTTATTAACTTTATTTTTGCGAAAATCATTTGTGCACGAAATAATAGGTATATTAAAAATATCACTTAAATGCCCGCCGGCGCGAAAAGGTTTACAATAACTGACATTTAAAGAGACCTGGACCTATTCTGCATATACACCAATGTATCCTGAAAGTTTCAGCTCAATCGAATGGCGCGTTCCCGAGATTATCTCACTGAAATTTTTTTTTACATATATATATATATATATATATATATATATATATAAAGAAATATGAATTTTTGGCCGAATCGATTTTAATACTAATGTTCTTTGAACATTAGTAAAAAGAATTTCATCGCTGCTACGTCTACGACCGACGTTGAAAACTTCTTGTTGTCACTGCGAACTACACTATTTGATTGGCATATATTTTTCAAGTTATAATTACACATGTCACTTCTCTATATATTCAACATTTACAAAATTTTCAGCCACCCTATTCTCCTGCCGCGTTCCGTTTCCGTTCGTTATGTCGCATTTCCGCTAGACAATGTCATTAGGCAATGAGGATGCGGTTCCTTCAGGCGCGTCTGCAGTACCACAAATTAAGGCGACATCCGTTAAACCACCCGCGTTTTGGCAAGAAGAGCCAGCTATGTGGTTCTCCCAACTGGAGAGCCAATTCGCAAAAGCAGATATAAAGAGCTCGGAGACGAAATATCATTATGTGATCTCCTCGCTGTGCTCTGTGGAGTTGAAGGTGGTCAAAGATGTGGTTGCGAGCCTGGACCCTGACAAGCCTTACGAAATCCTCAAGAGGGCGCTTATATCGCGGCTTTCAGCCAGCGATTCGTCAAAGCTGAAGCACCTCTTGGGGAATCTTACACTAGGCGATAGAAAAGCTTCCCAGTTGCTCAGTGATATGAAGCAGCCGGAATGTTCCGCAGTAAGGACGACCTTTTGAGGATCCTCTGGCTGCAGCGGCTACCGGAGCAGACTCAGGCTATTTTAGCCTGCTCTCCGGAGGCCAGCCTGAGCAAGTTGGCGGAGACGGCAGACAAAAAAGCGGAGGTTTTAGTCACGTCACAAGTAAGCTCAGTCAGCGTTTCCGCTCAGCAGTCAGAGGTGGCCGCTTTGACACAGCAGGTTGCTGCCCCCACGAGGCTCGTCCACCAACAACTACAATCACGAAGGACTGATATTTGTTGGTATCAATCCAAATTCGGATCCAAGGCTCTTAAATGCATCTCTCCATGTGCCTCCAAGGCTGGTTCATCTGAACCAAAAAACCAAGTCGCTGTTCTCTTCAGACGGTAAGAAAACGCAACTTGTCACCTAGCCGTCTTCTAATTATTCATGACAACTTGTCTAAACGACACTACTTGATTGACACTGGTGCAGATATTTTGGTGCTTCCAGCACCTGCTACCGGAAAACTTCTACCTTCTACCATCAACACTTATGGACGAAAGGTGATCAAACAAGACGTGGGACTCCGTCGTGAGTTTTCATGGGATTTTATCATTGCTGATGTCTCTAGACCCATTTTAGGCGCAGTCTTTCTCTGACACTCTAGGCTAGTCGTCGGCTTGGCAAATGCTATTCATGTGAATCCTCTTACTTCTCTTTCATCGAAAGGCACGTACACTTCGTACAAAGGTCTAAACTTAGTGTTTTGTTTGAGCAAACCCCAGATCTATGGATACATGTCTTTTTGAACAAATACCATGCCATCACGGTCAACACAGGGTTCTCACAACCCTGTTATCGTAAGGTGACACACCAAATTTTGACCACAGGCCCTCTAGTAGTATCAAGACCATGTCGATTGCACCAGATAAGCTTTCGGCGGTCAAGAAAGGCTTCGACTTCCTGCAACTACAGAGAATTTGCCACCCCTCAAACAGCAACTGGTCTTCTTCGCTACACATGGTACGCAAAGCTAATGATGAATGGCGTCCTTGCGGCAATTACAGACGCTTTTACGCCATAACCGTCCCGGATAGATAACCGATCCCCATTATTCAAGTCTTCTGTTATGAATGACTTGGCAAAATAGATTTTCCACTATAGACCTGACTAAAGCGTACCATCAAATTCCAGTCGAGCCGAACGATATTCCAAAGACCGCCATCTTCACACCTTTGGGACTCTTTGAGTTCACCTGAATGACTTTCAGACTTTGCAATGTGGCACAATCGTTCCAATGATTCACCCACGAAGTCCTTCACGGATTAAAATTCTGTTTTATTTATCTCGACGACATTTAGGTAGCTTCGACTTCCGAAGAAGAGCATCTTGTTCACTAAGAACAAATTTTCAAGAGATAAGCGGGCCATGGTTTATAATCAACATGGAGAAATGCCATATCCTTCGACCTTCAATCAAATTCTTAGGTCATGAGGTTTCGCTAAAATGCATTAAGCCCTCCCCAGATCGGGTTGAGAAAATATCAACTGCTAAACTCCCCAAGACTCAACCGCGTCTATTATTAGATTTGTACAATTCATGTTTTGTCGCGGGGGTCTTCCCGTCGCGGTGGTAAGTGGCTCGACTAGTACTTGTAAATAAAGGGAAGGGTAACCTGGGCTGCCCATCGGCAAACAGCCCGCTGTGCATGCTGGATACTGCTGGGAAGCTTCTCGAAGGGTTACTAAAGTCACGATTGCTGTCAGCTGTGAGATCAGCCGGTGACCTTTTTTGCAGGCAGCATGGCTTCCGGAGGGGTCATTCAACAATCGATGCCATCTCAGAGGTTGTTGGGGCTGTAGCAAGAGCGGAAGAGGCATGTTACCGGGCCAGACCGGTCGTCTTGCTGGTAACGCTTGACGTGCAAAACGCCTTCAACTCGGCGAGGTGGACGGACATCCTTCGGGCCCTTGAAGGGAGGTTCCGTATTCCTGGCTACTTACTGGCCATGATGTGGGACTACCTCAGGGACTGGTGGTTGCTCTATGACACTGAGGACGGAGTCAGAAGGAGACCTGTCCCCTCAGGTGCGGCACAGGGGTCAATCTTAGGACCTGACCTCTGGAACATCATGTACGATGATCTGCTGCGCCTGGAAATGCCTGCGGATGTGTTTCTGGTAGGTTACGCTGATGACGTCGTAGCTGTAATCACTTCTAGATCTTTCGATTTCGCTCAACTTAGACTTAACCAAGTTATGAGAAGGGTGGATTGGTGGATGACTGAACACGGCCTCCAGTCTCAAAGACAGAGATTGACATGCTGACGAAGTGGAGGATACCAACTGTCATACCCATGACGGTTGGCTCCGTCGGGGTCCAGACCAGCAAGTCAGTCAGGTATCTGGTAGTGACACTGGACACCAAGCTGACGTATTGGGATTATATCTGCAGGGCATGTGACAGTGCTCTGGTAGTCGTCACCTCGCTGAGTAGGCTAATGGTTAACGTTGGCGGACCCAGTGAGACGAGGTGGAGACTGCTGATGGTGACGACCAATTCCATCTTGCTATACGGCGCCGAAATTTGGGGAGATGCGCTTCGAACTAGGAAGTTCCGGAAGCGCATTGCCAGTGTCCAGCGCAGGGGTGCACTACGAATCGCGTGTAGCTACCACACGGTCTCAGAAGAGGCTGTGATGGTTGTATCGGGAGTAATCCAGATCGATCTGCTAGCGCGAGAGCGCAAGGAAGGGTACCTCTTTCGCTCAGAGCTGGACAGAACTGAGGCTTTGACACACGCGCGTACACTGACACTCCAATTTTGGCAGCAACACTGGAGTGAAAGTGATACAGGACGGCTAAACTAATTTGTCTTATTGAGCCTTGGCTTAGCCGGAGCCACGGAGAGGTAAACTTTTACCTTTGTCAATTTTGAAAAAAAAATACTGTGAAAGACCTAACAAGATTTTTGGGGATGGTCAACTTATATCGTCGCTTTCTTCCTCACACAGATGAGATGCAGCAGCTACTCAACGCCTATCTTTGTGGCTCTAAGAAAGATGGTGCTAAGATAATTGACTGGTCGATGGAAGCTAGCAAAGCTTTTGTTCTTTCTGGACTCAAACGCCGCGCTTGGTCTATTTGTAGACGCTTCAGATTCCGCCATTGGAGCTGCTCTGCAGCTAAAATGTCAAGGCTCTTAGATTTTACTCGGCCAAATTAAGTGACGCACAAAGAAAGTAAAGTGCATACGACCGCGAACTCTAAGCGGCTTATCAGGGCATTCGTTATTTCCGATACTTTTAAGATGTTCAAAGATTTACACTTTACACCGACCACAAACCACAGACTTTTCCTTTCAAACAGAAGCCAGAAAAGGCCACACCTCGTCAACTTAGGCATCTAAGTTACATAAGTGAGTTCACTTCTGACATTCGGCATGTCTCTGGTTGCAGCAACGTTGTTGCTGACGCACTCTCTCGTCTAGAAGAAATCATTCTTCCCAGTTCTCTTGAGTTTGCCGCAATCGCCACGTCTCAAACAATGGACGCAGAGTTTCAGAAGATTTTAAAGGACTCTAAGTTTTTTTTCAAGAAACAACCAGTATCTGGCCCAACCATACGAGCTTATATTCCTCACATGTTCAGGAAACAGGTGTTCAACTCAGAAAATAATATCGTTTACGCTGATATTCGTGCTTCAAGAAAGCACACTGCAGCTGTAGAATATATTAATCATTAAATTTAATCACTTTTCTCATTAAATTAACTTCAAAAGAAAAATCACTTTGTCACCTTTAAAAAACTTTAATTTTTTCAAATACTTAAACTTTACAATTCACACTTTAAATTCAAATTTCAAAATTTAACTGCATGCGACGACTGTTCCGAACTTTCTGATCATGTTCATTTCCTCACACTGCCATTTCCACTTGTCGCCAATGCAAAACATGATCCCGCTGCGCCACCAGTAACTTCATGAACTGCTCCGGGTCATTGAATTATGTCCATTTCCCCAATGCCCGGAATGACCTTTTTCACTCATTAGCGCCTTGAGCGACTCCTTGCGTCTAATGGTCGGACTTTCGATACAAAGTGACAACTGCCCGTCTGTCACTCAAGTTGCTTGACTGTAAACAATCCCGATTTGTAAGTAGATCGTTTTCAACAACTTGAGAATATCCATATACAGACGGAAACAAAAATATACACAACGAAGTAAGTTTTAGGAAGATATCTGTAAGTAGATCGTTTTCAACATTCTCCCCCGGCTGGGACGGATGTTCCAGGATGCACGCCAGGATTCAATATTTCTATCCGGAAGTATAGTACTAAGTAAGGAAGTATGTTGTAAATTTAAAAGCTTTTATTAGGCCCTGTTCAAACGATGTCCTGATGCCGCTCGTGGATATAATTTTCAATTTCAATCAGAAAGGCTATCGACGGTATTTCCACCATGCTGACTGCGTTCTGATCCTGGAACGGGTGACGTTTTCCAGCGCGTCACACTCGCTGAATAAAAGGTGATTTAGCATATTAAATTTAGTAACGTATATTCTGTCATGAGTCTGTCGTCATTTCCATATAGTAGTCAGTTAACTAATGTCTATTGTTATCAATGTGTCTTATGAGGCATTGTTCAATTCATGCTGATTGAATTTCAAATTCTTTATTTGCCATGATGCGTGGCTATGCAGTCTCATTTGAAGCAGTATTGATTGGTAATAATGGTATTTTTGAAATGGGTCGTTTATATTCATTGTTTTTATTCTTAACTGATACCACTCGGACATCGCCGTCTTTGCCTGGATATATGTTAGTGATTCATGCTAATGCCCATTTGTAAGATGGGTATCTCTCATCTTTGATGACACAGAGGTCTCCAATTTCTGGATTTCGTTGTTGGTGTAGCCATTTGGGTCTTGATTGTAATCTAGACAAATACTCTGTATGCCATCTGTTCCAAAATGTTTGGGTCAATCTTTCGGTCAGTTGCCAGCGATCTAATCGATTTAAATTAATGTCCATAATGTTCGTTCCGGGAGGGGCCAAAAGGGTGTCTCCAATTAAAAAATGTGCGGGTGTTAGCGCTGTCGTATCGTTGGGGTCATCATTCAAAGGACATAAAGGTCTAGAATTCAGACAGGCTTCTATCTTGACTAATACGGTTGTAAATTCTTCATAGGTCAGAGTAGCATCTGATAGAACTCGATGTAAATGTTGTTTCAATGACTTCACTCCTGCCTCCCAAAGACCTCCGAAATGTGGTGATGCAGGGGGGTTGAAGTGCCATGTTATACCATCCACAGCAACTCTTTCAGCAACGGCAGTCAGCGTAGACTTTATTCTTTCCAGTTCAAAGGCAGCTCCGACAAAGTTAGTCCCACAGTAACTATATATATGACTGCAGTGCCCTCTTCTTCCCGTAAATCGGCGAAGAGCAGCTATAAAGGCTTCAGTTGTCATGGCTGTGGCAAATTCTATATGAATTGCCTTTGTGCATAGGCATATGAAAACAGCAACGTTGCCTTTGTATATTTTCGCACCACGCCCTCGCCTATCTCTTATATTAAAGGGCCCGCAATAATCTACGCCGGTGTGTAAAAATGGTCGGGAAATTGACACTCGTGGCTTGGGTAGGCTGCCCATCAGTTGTGATGAGCTCTTTGCAGTAGCTCGAAAGCATTTGATGCATTTATGAATGCATTGTTTGATTATGTTTCGACCATTGATAATCCAAAATTTTCTTCGTATTGTTGTTAGCATTAGTTGTATTTGTCCATGTAATGTGTCCTGATGAAATTTGTGTACTAATAATTCGGTAAATCTTCCATCCTTGGGAATAATTATTGGATGCTTCTCTTCAAATGATAAATCTTAATTGGATAGTCTTCCTCCGACTCTTACAAATCCATTTCCATCAAATATGGGTTCAAATTAAGCAAGCGGCTGCCTCTTTCGATTGATACTCCTTGGTTTATTGAATTTATTTCAGTGGGAAACTTGATGAGTTTTATTTGTTTAATCCAAAAATCCTCTGCACGTTGAAGTTCTTGAACAGTTAGAGGATCCTGATTAATATCTCTTTTCGATGCGTTAGCTGCAAAACGGAAACAATATGCCATAACTGGTAACAGTCTTGTGTACGTAGAAAATCTTTGCAATATGAAATTCATCCAATCGACATGTTTAGATTGTAAGTTGACTGAAATTTGATTTCTTCGTTCTAAGTTCGTGACTTCCATAAGTTTCTGAGGCGGCCAGAATTCGGTGTCTTTTTCAAGCCATATAGGCCCATTCCACTATAGCTTGTTGTGCGCTAATTCAAGCGGAGAGACACCACGTGAAGCTAAGTCTGCTGGATTATGACTTGGTGGGACATATCGCCATGATACATTTCCTATTAACTCGTAAATTTCAGCGGTTCGATTAGCGACAAACGTAATCCATCGAGTTGGATGTCCCTTCAGCCACGAAAGGACAATTTCTGAATCTGTCCAGAGCGAAATTTTATTAATCGATATTTTGAGAGTTGCTAGCACTTCTTTCAATAGTTTTGCTAATAAAACAGCACCGCAGAGTTCTTAACGAGGAATCGTGATGGGTCGAACAGGGGCTACTTTCGTTTTCGCCATGATAAGGTTGACTTGCGTGTGATCCGTATTGCGACAAACTAGATATATGGCGGCTGCATAAGCTTGTTTGGATGCATCACAAAACCCATGAATTTCAAGCTTAGATTCTGGTCTATTAGTCATCCATCTGCTTACTTTAATTGATTCAACAGCGTTCAAATTATTTTGTAACTTAGACCACTGATGAGCAATTTCAATCGGAACTGGTTCGTCCCACGTTTGACCATGTAGCCATAATGCTTGAAGGATTATTTTACCAACAATGATAATCGGTGCAAGCCATCCCATAGGATCATATAGTCAAGCAATTCTAGATAAAATATTCCGTTTAGTGATTGGCGATTCTAATTAATAATGTCGAATTCGATAGGTAAAAAAGTCTGACAACGGATACCATATTAACCCTAATGACCCTAGTTTCAAATCTATTGCTTCTTTCATTTCAATATCTTCGGTAGGAAGATCTTCTAATAAACGTTTATCATTGGCTATCCACTTCCGCAGCTTAAATCCTCCTTGCTGCATCATTTTATCAATTTCGTTTCGTTTTTGCATTGCTTCATCGATAGTTATTCCTCCTGAAAGCAGGACATCTACATACATCTCATTGTGCACGGAATGTTTTGCGTGAGGAAAATGTTGTCCTTCGTCAATCGCTTGTTGTTGAACTGTACGTATAGCTAAAAATGGTGCGCAGGTTAACCCGAAAGTCACTGTATTCAGACAATTGTTCAATGTTGCCTCGCATTCACTGTCTTTATTGTGCAGCCAGTTCAGGATGCTTCCTCAATTTTCTTTCTAAATGTAGCAAATTCGTGACGGCTATCTTCTTCGATTCTCCTAATGTGGTTTTGCTAATTTCATATTTGAAGGGTAATTTGACGATATATCGACCATTTGCATTTCTGACTACTGTATTTGTATAATGCTGTTCACACTGTTCATCTTCTTTCTTCACTATCTTTCGGGTTTGAGTTTCTTCTAATTCCCAGCACTGTTTCAGTTGCCGATTCAATTCTTTGTTGTGGTCGATTGCGATACTAAAATTTTGAACACTATCTAGCTTATTCGGTTCGATTCCTCCAGAGATTACCCATCCAAACTTCGTATTCTGCACAATTGGGCCTAGGGATAATTTAAGTAAATCACCAAGTATGACTTTTCCATATACTTCAGCGCCTAACAACATGTCAATTTCGCCTGGTTGATCGAATTGCGGGTCCGCCAAACGTAAATTACCCAAATGATTACGAATAGTCGGTTCTATGATGTTTGTTAGTATAATTCTCGTGATTTTATTTACGATGAAAGCTTGGATTGGTATTAACTCTTCGTTAGTAGTTAACAGATTGACACAAATCTTTCCAGTAACCTTAGTGGCAGCGGAGCCGCCAAATCCAAAAACATTGATGTCTGTCGCTTCTTGTTTTATTCCCAATGGTTGGACTGCCGATTCACAAATAAACGACGCTTGCGAACCTTGATCCAACAAAGCACGGTAAGATCCTAAGCGTCCATTTAGAGCTTGGAGCGTAACTAATGCCGTTGCTAAAAGAACTTCACCGGGCGCTGCTGTAGAGAATGTCTGTGTGGTAGACAAATTGCTCGGTATCGGCTGGAAAGTTGTCGCATTGGTGTTATTTGGAAAGCAGTTGAAGGCATTTCCACTCGTTAATGTACTCTCCTTATGTAATAATGTGTGGTGACGACGATGACATTTTATGCATGATGATTTGCTCGGATATTGCATGATTAAATGTCCCCTTTTCAAACAATTTAAACATAACCCCTTTCGTTTGACGAGGTCAAGTCTTTGTGGTTGAGTTGCCTGCAAAAACTCGGAGCATTTCATGGAGCTATGCGCTCCATTGCAAATATTACATTGCGGTACTGTGAGATTGGTTTGGACGGCATGAGTTTGCCTATTTGTATTGAATGAATCAACAGGCCGACATTTTATGCGGTCATCAGCAATGGCTTCTAAAGCACGGAAACGGTTATCTAAAAATTTATTCAAGTCATCGAGAGTTGGTATTTTCCGTTTATTAGCTGTTTCTTGTTCCCATATGCTGCGTGTTTCATTGGGTAGTTTTTGTGTTAAAAAATATGTAACTACTGCAACCCATAAGTCGGCAATCTTTAAATTCTCGATGGCATTAAGGCTTTCAAAAGAAGTATCTATTAGTTTACGAATAGAGCAAGAAGATTCGGTCGTGATTGATGGCTGAGAGAAGAGACGTTTGAAATGGGCATACAGAAGTGCTCATTTATTGGAATAACGTTCCTCCAAAATCCTCCATGCCGTTTCATAATTATCATCCGTAATGTTGTACGGTCTTAGTAGAAGCTCAGCTTCACCTGCTAGGCTAGCTTTCAAATAATGAAGCTTTTGGACAGAAGATAAAGAACTTTTGCTGTGTATTAGCGAGACGAATAAATCTTTAAACGACATCCATTCTTCATAACGACCGCTAAATGTTGGCATTGATATTCGTGGCAATTTGATGTCATTTATACCCTCAGAGCCCCCCGACTGCACTTGTTCTTTTACTACACTTTCATTAGCTCGGTTATCCACTTCAGATAATAGGTCTTCTATATCTGACCTTAGCTCAAAATATCGTTCTTCATAATCAGTGTACAGCCTAAGCTTGAAATAAGCAATATCGGTTTCCACTTTCAACATGGCCACTATCTGATCATGATTTTGAACGAATTTTGAGTAGTTGTCCTTAAGAGCTTCAAGTCTACTCTTAAGATACGACACAGTTTTCCGATCCTTTGAATCTTTTCGGAAATTTATGGCTGTTTTCGCTAAATTTTCCAATGCAATCTTTTGTGCAGCATATAACGCGTTTATTGTGACCGACATTGCTTACACAATACGAACAGCGACACCGAATTTATATTCTATAATGTGAATTTTAGGCTTACTAACGATGGCACTACAACTGATTTTAACCGTTAAATCACTTTCAATTCTTTTATGATTCCAATATCACGTTTCCGTTATGTGTGATTTAATTTTCACTAGATCTTTCAATATTAGCTAATGTACTAATATGCTCACAATGTATTTTATTAATTTTTCATTCATAAGATAATCAATGCCATATAAAATATAATATAAATGATGTATAATATTCACATAATCAAAATCAATCAATGACACATTGAAATTCTGACGCAGTAGCAGATTTGGACTTTAAATCTCAAAATTTTGCTATATGCAGCTATTCATGCATAAAGATATATTGCATTCGTTCAATAAATGTATTTCAAATTTCTCTACTTCAAGATTGCGTCAAGCACAACCTTAAGTCCACTTGTACGTTACTAATGTCGATAAAATGTTTGAATCATTTGTGTCTTTAACACTCTTTAATATGCTAATATCTTCTACCTTAAAAATCCGGTTCGAAGGACCAAATAATATATGTAGAATATATTAATCATTAAATTTAATCACTTTTCTCATTAAATGAACATCAAAAGAAAAATCACTTTGTCACCTTTAAACAACTTTAATTTTTTCAAATACTAAAACTTTACAATTCACACTTTAAATTCAAATTTCCAAATTTAACTGCATGCGACGACTGTTCCGAACTTTCTGATCATGTTCATTTCCTCACACTGCCATTTCCACTTGTCGCCAATTCAAAACATGATCCCGCTGCGCCACCGGTAACTTCATGAACTGCTCCGGGTCATTGAATTATGTCCATTTCCCCAATGCCCGGAATGACCTTTTTCACTCATTAGCGCCTTGAGCGACTCCTTGCGTCTAATGGTCGGACTTTCGATACAAAGTGACAACTGCCCGTCTGTCACTCATGTTGCTTGACTGTAAACAATCCCGATTTGTAAGTAGATCGTTTTCAACAGCTTGAGAATATCCATATACAGACGGAAACAAAAATATACACAACGAAGTAAGTTTTAGGAAGATATCTGTAAGTAGATCGTTTTCAACAGCAGCCAAACTCTTCTGGCTTTCGGTGAACAAGGACATTGCCATTTGGGCCCCAGAATGTCTATCTTGTCAAAAATGCAGGATAACGAGACATGTGAGCAAACCTGTATCGAACTTTGCTACGGTCTCTGAACGTTTTAAGGTGAATGACCTTAACAAAGTTGGTCCCCTAACAGATTCGAAGGGACAAACATACTGTCTCACCATAATTGACCGTTTCACACGTTGGCCTGAAGCAATTCCTTAAGGAAGCAATACTACCAATGACTGTGCTACTGGTTTACTAAGCACCTTGATTGCTAGACTTGAAGTTGCCCACCGACCAGGGCAGACAATTTGAGTCAGCGCTTCATGCTGAGCTTGTTCGACTCTTGGCCTTCGAACGCAATCGTACCACAGCGTACCATACTCAGGCCAACGGTTTCTTAGAAAGATGGCATCGTACACTTAAATCGGCTATCATGGCTCACAACGATGTTTCTTGGACTAGAACACTTCCCATAACTCTTCTTGGATAACGATCTTTTATCCGAGAAGAATTCACAGCATCACCGGCACAACTTCTGTACGGAGAAAACCTGCGTCTTCCTAGTGATTTTCTTCAAGAAAATCCTAGGAAGATTAGCCAAACAGACTTTGCCTCCGAACTAACGGCTACAATTCCGAAACTTCGACCGGTTGATGCTAAACATCACACAACTCTAAAGATATTTATCTTAAATCTTGCTCACACGTCTCCGTCAGAGTCGATTCTGTTCTTCCGACACTCACTCCACCATACGACGGTCCTTTCAAAGTCCTAGCCAGACATATTTACTATAACACTCTGGAAATCAGAAACAAATCCGTCAATGTTTCAATTAACAGGCTCAAGCCCTGTTACATGTCTTCTTCTACGGAACCTTTCCATAACTCTTTTAAAAACAAACTAGCATCAAAAACATGAACCGCCCCATTGCTACCTTCAGCTCCCGAAAAGAGACCAGCGAGGAAAATTACTTTTTCTCCATTCGTCTCTCTAGCTGGGCAAACCACAAAGGTGCCACTCTCTTACGCCTCGGGATAACGCGTAAAACGCTGATAGGGGAGTATTGTAGATACACAAACACCTACACGTAACATTCTCAAATTCACTACTCACCACACTACTTTACATCAAACACAACACATCATACATTTTTAAATCAAATAGGCTAAGTAAAAAATGTTGGATTTTTAGGGAAGATATTTTGAGTTGTCAAAGATTGTTAAAAATAATAGGTTGTTACTAATTCAAAAAAAATAAGTCTCTTAGTTCGAGAAATATGTTCAAGTTAATTTAATAAAAAGAGTTGTTCAATTAAATTAAACGAAATAATTGAATTATTTTCTTTTAAATGTTTAACAACTAAAATATAAATTTAAAGATAAAAAGGGATATCCAAGCCAAATTTGCATCTGGATCAGTATTGACCACAGTATTCCTTTACACCCTCCTACGCTAAGTTGTTATGATACATGACAATGTTGAAAAAGTTAGACATCTCAAAGAGCTGGTGTAATTCCACACACTTTATTTTATATTGCCTTTCTCCACGGGAACTCGATACTGCTCCGAAAATCCGAGTGGGTTTTCAGGGATATCTGTACCAATCTTATTTTTCAGCCTGGTCAAATGGTTGTACACATCTAAACATTCAGCGTCTCCTGTTGCTATGGAGAACCGTCCATGTTGATGAAAAGTTATTTTTGCTTCAAACGACTGCGGGACGAATCCAAGTATGACTTTTCAGCTGTGACATCAATCCAGGTAGTTAACTAAGCAAGGTGTGTTCACACGGGTTTTGAGACTAAGTTCAAGCTTTTATCTTCGTCTTCACCAAAGGAAAATTCTGCACAATGACTTCGATATTAACAGAAAAATCAATTTTTGGTAGATCTGTAGGTTTCATTTTCTTAGTCCTCCCCTTGAGACTAGTCGTGATTGAACTTTGAGCTCGTTTCTTCACTGCTTTTGTTACAACCAATTCCATTTTATCACGAAAAAGGTGAACTGAAACTGATGTGTGTCGTTTTATATCGCTACTTTTATATACCGTTAAACTCATGTCTACAAAACTAGTTACAATTTTCTCCCCCTTTTTGTAAAAATTTTTTTGTATAAATCTTCTTGTTAAATAAATTAATGTACAATAATAATGATGTTCATGATAATTACAAAACATACATAAATGTTCAATAGCAATGCTATTATTCGAATATTGTCATTTCTATGTAAGATATCATAATTGTTCTAGTGGGTCATTACCACGCTATTGCTTGCTTGCAATTCAGCAAATTCATCGTTGAAATTAATTCATTCATTGGGTCAGTTTATGACCTAGTAAACTTTCGTGTGTGTATGCTTGCAAGTCAGCAATCTTGCAAGTATCGAAATGAATTAATATTCGACCTACTTAAACAGTTATGCTTGCTATTCAAATTATGTGTAAAAGTAGTATGGTAATAAAGCTTATTGTCAGTAACAAAGTAATTGTCTTTGATAAACACCGAGATAAACTCATAAGGAGTTTATCTCATATACGGAACAATTAAGTAAACTCAAAAGGAGTATTATCGGAGTTCACAGCTCAACAAACATTGGTGACCCCGACTTTTTCTTGGTGAACCAAACCTGTATTTCTCGGTGTGAGGCTGCGTCAAGCACCATGATGGCCAACATAGAATATAGACAGTTTTTTGTTAAATTGTAAATCGTTTTATCTTTGCAGATGAATAAACGTTAACAAACATAAATTGGCAAATCAATCATGGAATCATTCATTACTGGTCCGACAATTGGAATTAGGAGAAGAAATTGAACGCATAGTTCAGAACTACCATAAAGACCCGGCGCAACGCAAAGACCAGAAATATTTGGAGTCTAACCGTGATGCACTTTCTTCATCTTGAAAGGAATTCAAGGAAAATGACAACGCATTGTCGAAATGGGCAGAAGAGGCTAGCGATATCAACTTCTTCAACAATGATTATTGTGGACGAATAAGGTCCACGGTAACTAAAACCATGGACGATTTTATAATAAATTGCTTAATCTACAGGGAAGTTCAGCAGGGCTCTCCAACGAACAGACATAACTCTCTTCGATCAGGTGCGAAGAAATTATGACAGTGACCCTTCGCAAGCTTTTGCAAAGAACCGAAACCCGACTCAAAACAGAACAACCTATAGAATTTAAAGAATTGCAGCTACATGCCATTAAAATCCAGTGGGAAGCAAAAAGAAAAAAGCACATTGAAAACTTGTTAGGCTCAGAAGTCCCTACGGAACACAATATAAGTATTTATAAATACACAGAATCATGGTTAGAAGATTAGCAGATGGAGCTTATGCAGGCAGTCTCTACTTATAATGGCGTAGCTCAAACCAATATCAAGCTACCACGCATACAACTGCCGAAATTTGATGGAAACTATTCATCATGGCAAGAATTCCATGATCCTTTTTCACAGCTCATTGATAAAAATACGTTGAGTCCTGCACAAAAACTTTGGTTTTAAAAGCCTAATTTGGCAGGAGAAGCAGAAGCACTCGTTAAACACTTACCAGTCTGTGACAATAATAACGAGCCTGCTCGGAATGTAATAAAAAAAGCGTTACCAAAACAAAAGACTATTGGTTAATGCGATTTTAAATAAACTAATGTCACAATTTGGAATGTGTGGAGACGGATCTCATGGGATCAAGGCCTTGCACGATGTTACCCAGGAATGCGTGCGGGGACTCCAATCATTAAATATTGAAGTGGATCAATGGAACCCAATTCTTTTATTTATGCTCGTCAAGAGGATAAAGATAAAGAGAATTATATTTTATTTGAACAATCTCTTGAGTCTGAAGGCGTTTTTACGTTTCCTGGAATTAAGATTACAGTCCTAATAAGCGCTGGGTAACAAAATCGCCCGGCCAACAAAGGGAGTGCCCAATAGAACCTCACTTACTACCGCAAAATCAACCGAAAAGTGTTGTCAGTTTTGTAAAAACAATAATCCGATTAACCATTGCGAAAAATTCCTAAACATGGAAATTTCAGCACGGAGAAAATGTATATGCAAATGGCAGCTTTGCTTTAATTGCCTTAAATCAGGTCATTCTGTTTCAACATAAAGAAGATGCTGTTCATGATAATTACAAAACATACATAAATGTTCAATAGCAATGCTATTATTCGAATATTGTCATTTCTATGTAAGATATCATAGTTGTTCTAGTGGGTCATTACCGCGCTATTGCTTGATTGCAATTCAGCAAATTCATTGTTGAGTTTAATTCATTCATTGGGTCAGTTTATGACCTAGTAAACTTTCTAGTGTGTATGCTTGCAAGTCAGCAATCTTGCAAGTATCGAAATGAATTAATATTCGACCTACTTAAACAGTTATGCTTGCTATTTAAATTATGTATAAAAGTAGTATGGTAATAAAGCTTATTATCAGTTACAAAGTAATTGTCTTTGATAAACACCGAAATAAACTCATAAGGAGTTTATCTCATATACGGAACAATTAAGTAAACTCAAAAGGAGTATTATCGGAGTTCACAGCTCAACAAACATTGGTGACCCCGACTTTTTCTTGGTGAACCAAACCTGTATTTCTCGGTGTGAGGCTGCGTCAAGCACCATGATGGCCAACATAGAATATAGACAGTTTTTTCGTTAAATCGTAAATCATTTTATCTTTGCAGAAAAAAAACGTTAACAAACAAAAATTGCCAAATCAATCCTGGAATCATTCATTACTGGTCCGACAATTGGAATTAGGAGAAGAAATTGAACGCATAGTTCAACACTAACGTAAAGACCCGACGCAACGCAAAGACCAGAAATATTTGGAGTCTCACGTTGATGAACTTTCTTCATCTTGAAAGGAGTTCAAGGAAAATGACAACGCATTGTCGAAATGGGCAGAAAAGGCTAGCGATATCAACTTCTTCAACAATGGTTATTGTGGACGAATAAGGTCCACGGTAACTAAAACCATGGACGATTTTTATAATAAATTGGTTAATCTACAGGGAAGTTCAGCAGGGCTTTCCAACGAGCAGACAGAACTCTCTTCGATCAGGTGCGAAGAAATTATGACAGTGACTTTTCGCAAGCTTTTGCAAAGAACCGTAAACCGACTCAAAACAGAACAACCTATAGAATTTAAAGAGTTGCAGCTACATGCCATTAAAATCCAGTGGGAAGCAAAAAGAAAAAAGCACATTGAAAACTTGTTAGGCTCAGAAGTCCCTACGGAACACAATATAAGTATTTATAAATACACAGAATCATGGTTAGAAGATTTACAGATGGATCTTATGCAGGCAGTCTCTACTTCCAATGGCGTACCTCAAACAAATATCAACCTACCTCGCAAAAAACTGCCGAAATTTGATGGAAACTATTCATCATGGCAAGAATTCCATGATCTTTTTTCACAGCTCATTGATAAAAATACGTTGAGTCCCGCACAAAAACTTTGGTTTCGAAAGCCTAATTTGGCAGGAGAAGCAGAATCACTTGTTAAGCACTTACCAGTCTGTGACAATAATAATGAGCCTGCTTGGAATCTAATAAAAAAGCGTTACCAAAACAAAAGACTATTGGTTAATGCGATTTTAAATAAACTAATGTCACAATTTGGAATGTGTGGAGACGGAGCTCATGGGATCAAGACCTTGCACGATGGTACTCAGGAATGCGTGCGGGGACTCCAATCATTAAATACTGAAGTGGATCAATGGAACCCAATTTTTACTAATGTTCGACGAAGAACATTAGTATTAAAATCATTTTGGCCTAAAATTCATATTTCTATATATATATATATATATATATATATATATATATATATATATATATATATATATGTATATATATATATATATATATATATATATATATATATATATATATATATATATATATATATATATATAATATTAATATATATATATATATATATATATATATATATATATATATATATATATATATATATATATATATATATATATATATATATACATATATATATATATGTATATATATATATATATGTATATTTATATATATATATATATATAGATAGATATATATATATATATATATATATATATATATATATATATATATATATATATATATATATATATATATATATCATCAAAAAATTTCAGTGAAAAAATCTCAGGAACGCGCCATCCGATTGAACTGAAATTTTCAGGACACATTGGTGTATATGCAGAATAGTGCCAGGTCTCAGAAAAAGTTAAAAATCTTTAACCCTTTGGCGTCGGCGGCCATTTTAGTGATATTTTTAATATACCTATTATTCCGTACACAAATAAGTATTGTAAAAAAAAGTTAACAAATTAAATTTCGAACGTGTTTTTCATGTGAATCGGATAATCTTTTAGAATTTTTTAACCCCATGTGTGCGCTGGGTGCCTAAAAAGCGAAAGGGAAAAATTGCAAATTTTTAAATTGCGATTACTTTTGACAGAGCTATTCAATCATTATCAAATTTTCACAACATATTGATATTATTTAGTTGTAAATTTGTGTAGTTTGTGATGAGCGTGTTGGCAACTCTGAAGCTAGGGCAGGCACTGAAAGTGAAAACCTCCAAATTATCATCTCTCTTGAAAAAATGCCGCTTCTTCAAAAAAAAGCCACTCATATGTAAATTTCGTTCTTTTTTTTTATATAGAACAAAAAAAAATTTGATATGGTATAACGGGCACGCCTGGTAACCCTTGCCCAATTTACCAATATTTTTAGCATCAAAAATTTCTCTCCACGGAAACGCACGATCCAATGAGCAGAATTTATTGAAATTCGCAGACTGTATTGGTCATATATAGGACCAGGTCTGATAGAACTAATTTTGAAATGCGGGCGATTCTGTGCCAGTGGTGCCATCTTGAAAAATTACTAAAAAAGATAACTGCTATAAATTCTGATTGAATCGTTCGATTTTGATGAAATTCACACAGTAGCTGGACCTTACTTTAAACCACGTTTGGTAGAAATTTTGGTTGAACAATTCGGTTGGAGCTGCCAGCTATGATAATTTTGGTGTCTTAAATTTGAAAAAATAAAAATTTGGAAATGAAAACATTCAAATCATCGATTATCCTAAAAATGTCCGTTTCTTACAATAAAACCAATCTGTATACAAATCTTATGTTTTATCTACACGTTCAAAGTAAAACTTTGGAAATTTCATGTCGGACAAGAACGGTAACCCTTTCCCAGATAACTTATATTTTTAGCATCAAAAACTTCTGTTCACGGGAATTCACGAACCAATAATCAGATACCATTGAAATTTACATTATGCATTGGACTTAAGTAGAACCAAGTCTGATAGAAGCGATTTTGAATTGTGAGCAGCTCTGTGCCAGTGGTGCCATCTTAAAAAATTACAAAAAAAAAGACTGCTTTTTGGCCTATGAAATGTGAATTAGTAACCAGATTTTCATGAAAATGACACAGTAGCTGAACCTTACTCTACGCTCTGTTTGATAGAAATTTGGTTGAAAAATTCGATTAGTGCTGCCAGCTATGGTAATTTTTGTGTCTTAGATTTTGAAAAATTCACTTAGGAAAATAGAACTTTTTAACCTATAACTTCCAGTGCAGTCATGGAATCAATACGAATTTCATAAAAATAATGGAACCTATTATAAGCATTATTCAGACCAAATTTGGTTGAAAAGCCTTGATAGGGCTGCCAGCTATTGTTGGTTTTTTGTTTGTTTGCAATTTCTTTATTAAGCAGTTTTATCGTAGAATTTTCAATTGGTAATCATATGGTAGTGTCAATAAACATCAAATATTAAGCTTTCGATTATTTAAAAAAACTCGCTGCAGGTAACATTAAATTTCTTTATACTTCTATAACTTCGAATGTAAAATAACAACGTGAAGCAGATGTGATATTTTCTTGGCTTTGATACTTGCGAAAGATACTGGCACGAGTCGGTTGTGCTTCTTTTGTATCAATAAATACTCACAGTTAGTATTCATACCGGAAACATTTACAATGAAAATAAATAACCGATGTTTCAATTCCCTAAGTTCTGCAAATTTTTCGGATCGCAGCCCCAAACATCAACTTCAGTTACAGTGCTGCAGGCACTGAGCATTTTTTTCATTGATGTTATATGAGATGCTGCTTTCAAAGTTTGGTGAAATAAGCAACTGATAACGAATATAATTAACAAGTGTTTTTCTTTCATAAACTTTGAAACCCATGCCAGTGGTATTATCTGAAACCTTCTACCATATGAGTTATAATGCATTCTTGAGACCAAAGTAAAACGTGGCATTTGAAACAATTTGGCCGTAATAAGCAACTCATGTGGTGGATATTGCACTCAAAACCTGCACGATTCTTCTACTGTTCTTCTAGCGGTTGAGGTGCGCTAGACTTTTTTATTTATGCTAGTCAAGAGGATAAAGATAAAGAGAATTATATTTTATTTGAACAATCTCTTGAGTCTGAAGGCGTTTTTACGTTTCCTGGAATTAAGATTACATTCCTAAGAAGCGCTGAGTAGCAAAATCGCCCGGCCAACAAAGGAAGTGCCAAAACGAACCTCACTTACTACCGAAAAATCAACCGAAAAGTGTTGTCAGCTTTGTAAAAGCAATAATCCGATTAACCATTGCGAAAAATTCCTAAACATGGAAATTTCAGCACGGAGAAAATGTATATGCAAATGGCAGCCTTAAATCAGGTCAATTATTGCCTATTATTTAATTGCCTTAAATCAGGTCATTCTGTTAAAACATGTACTTCAAGAAATTGCTTAAAATGCGGTAAAAGACATAACACATTGCTTCATCAAAATAAGGGACCAGACGAATCACAAACAAAGTCAGGTCAAGTCTTGGCAATGCAGCGGCCTGATTTCCAAGTATCTTACGTCTTTTTGGGAACAGCATTAATAAACATACAAGATACAAACGGAGAATTTGTTACCACCAGAGCACTTTTAGATTCTGGATCACGAATCAGTTTTATATCTGAAAAACTACATAAAAGACTTGGATTTAAAAGGATTCCACAAAAACAAGCTATATTATCGGAAATCGTTCTCAACGCACGACCAAACGGGTATGCTTAAATTTGATCTCTTAAACAAGAAACTTCAAAACTCCATTCGAAGCATTCATTTTAAAAGAGATTACAAGCCAGCATCCAGAAAGACTCATGGACATTTCAAAATGGTCCATTCCCAAAAACATTTCACTCGCCAATCCAACATTTAATGTAGCACAAGCGATAGATGTGCCGTTAGGAGCCGAACTATTATTTCCTTAATGGTCTAAGGAAAAATTTCGCTTGCAGCACACTTACCAAGTCTACAAAACACTACTTTTGGTTGGATGATCTTGGGAAAGGCAAAAGACCCATCACACGAAGCAAAATTCTGCGGAGCAGTTAGAGATTTAGATCAGCAACTAGAAAAATTCTGGGAAATTGAAGAAAAGGGTATTGATTTACCCTCAATTCTATCTTAAAAAGACAAAGAATGTGAGAACTTTTTCACCTCAACTGTAGCAAGAAATGCTGACGGAACATATATAGTACGTCTTCCAGTTTTAGAATCAAACAATGGTCTGGGTATATCCAGACAAATTGCAGTACAACGATTGAACAGTTTACAAAGCAGATTCATTCGCAACCCAGACCTGCATACAGCATATAAAAATTTCATAGATGAATATTTGAAACTAGATCACTTGGAACTGGTTACATCCGTAGACGAAACAAAACCACATTATTATCTACCTAAATATTGTGTTTTACTGCCAAAGAGCTTAACCACTAAATTACGGGTCGTATTCGATGGATCGTCAAAAACCTCAACCAATTTGTCGTTAAACGATATCCTGCAAACAGGACTACGTTACGAGAAAATCTGTTTAATATTTTACTCAGATTTCGATACCATAAATATGTGACTACGGCTGATATTGAAAAAATTTATCGGCAGTTGTTAATCCAAGAGAACGACAGAAATATTCAACTCATTCTTTGGCAAGACCAAATTGAAGGCAAAATAAAAACCTATCGTCTTAAAACTGTCACTGACGGTACGGCTCCATATTTAGCAATTATGTGCTTGCTTCAGCTCCCGAAAAGAGACCAACGAGGAAAGTTACTTTTTCTCCATTCGTCTCTATAGCTGGGCAAACCACAAAGGTGCCACTCTCTTATGCCTTGCGATAACGCGTAAAACGCTGACAGGGGAGTATTGTGGATACACAACCACCTACACGTAACATTCTCACATTCACTACTCACCACACTACTTTACATCAAACACAACGCATCATACATTTTTAAATCAAATAGACTAAGTAAAAAATGTTGGAATTTTATGGAAGATATTTTGAGTTGTCAAAGATTTTTAAAAATAATAGGCTGTTACTAATTCAAAAAAAATAAGTCTGTTAGTTCGAGAAATATGGTCAAGTTAATTTAATAAAAAGAGTTGTTCAATTAAATTAAACTAAATAATTGAATTGTTTTCTTTTAAATGTTTAACAACTAAAATATAAATTTAAAGATAAAAAGGGATAGTCAAGCCAAATTTGCATCTGGATCAGTATTGACCACAGTATTCCTTTACACCCTCCTACGCTAAGTTGTTATGATACATGACAATGTTGAAAAAGTTAGACATCTCAAAGAGCTGCAGTAATTCCACACACTTTATTACTAATGTTCGCAGAACAATAGTATTAAAATCGCTTCGCCGAAAACTCGTCATATATATATATATATATATATATATATATATATATATATATATATATATATATATATATATATATATATATATAAATATATATATATATATTTATATATATATATATATATATATATATATATATATATATATATATATATATATATATATATATATATATATAATATATATACAGTCATTTCCTCAAGAGCGTATACTTTGTAACTTTTTAATGCATCATTTCTCAAAGAGTGGTGGGGGACTTTTAGTTACCTGCATTTTTCCTCTTTTTCGCGTTGTATAAATTTGGTAATTATAAGTTCAAGTAGGAGAGTGATAAGACGTCAAGTGAAATGAGTGCAATTTACAAAAAGCGATTCGAAGCTGTGTTTTTAGTAAGTCATCCGAAAGGACCAAAAATGACACCTGCATCGGCCGGAAAGTACCTGAAAGTTTCGACACAGTTTGTGCATAGGTGGATAAAGCGTTTTAAAGATACTGGAAATGTAGACGATCTACCTGGTAGGGGTAAAACCGGAAGCACTTCAAAAACCCAGGATAAGGCCATCATTCATATTTTTAAGAAAAATCCGTCCGTTACCTTAATGCAGGCAAAGGAAATGTTATCGAAGAAGAATATTTACGTGTTCTTGAATACGATTCGGCGAAGATTACAAGAGGAAAACATCAAAACCAGTTATGCCTTGTTGAAACCATTTCTTACCGAAAACCACAAGCGAATACGTGTAGAGTGGGCTAAGGAAAAAATCGATCGTGATTGTGATAACGTGATCTTTACGGATGAATCAAGTTTTGCTGTAAATACGTTCAGGAGACGAGTGTGGTTACAAAAAAGAGAAGCTGTCGTGAACCGAACCGTTAAACACCCTGTGAAGGTCCATGTTTATGGATGCTTTTCTGCACGCGGTTTCGGAAAATTAATAACGTTTCCCGGAATTCTTACTGCTGAAAGGATGATCATTTTGTACAAGAAAGGATTATTGAAGTCTGCTTGGATGCTTTATGGCAACGACAACACCGATTGGTTTCTACCAGAAGATAACGATCCGAAACATAAAAGCCGGTTGTATACACGCTGCAACGAAGAAAATAGCATTCAAGTACTTGATTGGCCTTCGCAATCGCCGGATGCCAATTCTATTGAAAATGTTTGGGGATTATTGAAGCAGAAGCTTCAAGGAGAGCAAATAAAAGGAGCAGCACATTAAAGGCGAACGTTACAAAAAATTTGGAAGAACTTATCGACAGACAACGCGGAAAAATTGGCCGAAAGTTGTCACCGAAGATGCCAGTCAATAATCAATAGTGACGGCGATTGGACCGTGTATTAAATATAATTGCGAAAATGTATTTTGGATTTACTCTCAATAAAAACTAAAATTTCTTACTTGTAAGAAATTGTTGTTGTATATATATATATATATATATATATATATATATATATATATATATATATATATATATATATATATATATATATACATATATATATATATATATATATATATATATATATATATATATATATATATATATATATATATATATATATATATATAGATCGATATATATATATATATATATATATATATATATATATATATATATATATATATATATATATATATATATAGAAATATCAGCAAAATTGTTAAGGGAGATAATCTCTGGAGTGGCCGATTCGATTGAGCTGAAACTTTTGGAGGACATAGATGTATGTAACAGGTAGGTCCATGACTTGCTAGATTTCAGATATCTTAAGCTTTTTGGCGGCGGCGGGCATTTAAGTGAATTTTCAGGTGCTCCTATATTTCCAAGCAGTGTACATTTTTGTTCAAATAAAGTACTAGGAATGAAAACTTAGTATGTTTTAAGTTTGTTTATGATAAAGAAATTGAAATTTTGAGCCTTGTGTAGGCGCTGAGTGCCTAAAAGTAGGCAAGGATTTTTTTTCAAAATTCGATTTGTCATAGCTTCTAAGAAAAACAGTGGATCATCGAGAAATTTATAGAGCGTATTGACATAAACTAAAATTTTGCACACATGGACTTTCAAGACTGTGCAGGCAACTCTGTAGCTACAGCAGGCTCCTGAACAAAAATCCTTCAAATCATCGAGTCTCCTGAAAAATTTTTGATTTTTGAAAATAAATTCAAATTATTGATAAATTTTGACTTTTGCCCACCAAGTCAAATAACAATTTCAAAAATTCCGCGGTAAACAAGAACGGCAACCCGTCATCAAATAACCTCTATTTTCTGCACTCAAAACTTCTGTTCACGAGAACTGACGATCGGATAATGCGATCAATATGAAATTTACAGGACATGTTGAAATTTGCTAGGACCAGGTCTGAAAGAAGTGATTTTGAAAAACCGGCAACACTGTGGCAGTGGTGCCATTTGGAAAAATTGCTGAGAAAAAAAAATGGTTTTTGGCTTATACCTTCCGATTTAGCCACCAGATTTCAACGAAATTCACGCAGTAGGTGAACCTTACTCCAAGATAGATTTCATAGAAAATTTGTTGAAAAATTAGTATAGGGACGCTAGCTATGGCAATTTTGATCTCCTAAATATTGTAAATTTGCTCAGGAAAATGTAGATTTTTTCCCTATAGCTTCCGATGCTGTGACGAAATCAAAACGAAATTCATGTGAAAAGCATATCTTGTTGCGATTGTAATTCTGTAGGAATTTTGTTGAAAAACCGTGAAAGGGTTGCCAGCTATGATGAATTTCGTAATTTATTTACATTGCTTTATCGAGCGATGTTGTCATAAAATTTCCAAATGGGAATGATCCAGCAATGACAAATAACATCAAATATTTACGTTTCAAAAATTTAAAAAGTTTGGACGATGGTAGCCCTAAAATTTAATTCACTCCTTTAACTTACAGCGCAGACATTCAATCGAAACGAAATTCATAGTGTGGGTTTAACATAACGTGAAGCAGCTATGGTGCTAGCACATGATTGCCAGCACCGGACAATTTGGTAAATATCGCACCAACAGATGCTTCCATTTTCTATTTGTAAGCAAACCATTTACAATAAAATAAGCAACCGATATTTCAATGTTCCGAGTTTTGGAAATTTTATTGTTTGTTACTTGAATCTATAACCAAGTTGATTAGCTTATTCATCTGCATCATCCTCCTTCTATGGTAAGCATAATTTATGACAAACGACTTCGATTATATAAAAGCACTAAAAGATTATATAAAAGCAAAGCATCTAAGTTATTTATCTTTATGATTTTAGAATCGTCATAAATTGGTGCAACTGCATCAAATTGTTTATATAATGTTATTTTATTTGAATAAAGCTCTTTGCCCTGTAGCTTCCAGTACAATAGTGGTATCATAACGGAATACATATGACAAATTGAAATTATTGTAGACAATATTCAGTAGAAATCTAGTTTGAAAAACAATGATAGGGTTGCCAGCTATGATTGTTTTTGTATTTTTTGACATAGCTTTAGTAAGCGATTTTATCATAAAGTTTTCAAATCGTACTGGTCTTGTAGTGAAAATACACACCAAATACTAAGATCTAGAAAGTTTGAAAGCAGTAATTGACTTCAACGTGAGGCAGAGATGACTTATTTTTGGCTTCAGTGCTAGCAAAGGACTGCTAGCACGAGGTGTTTTTGTTATTTTCGTACCAATAAATGCTTACATTAAGTATTCACATCGCGAATATACAATACATAACAATATATATGATAATACATACAATATATAATATATAAGACAATAACAACAATATAACAACAATATATAACAATACACTCAAAATCTGCACAAATCCTCTACTGTTCTTCGAACATTAGTATTTCTAGCGGTTCTGATGCGCTAGGGTTTTTTATATTGCTTTTCTCCACGGGAACTCGATACTGCTCCGAAAATCCGAGTGGGTTTTCAGTGATATCTGTAATAATCTTATTTTTCAGCCTGGTCAAATGGTTGTACACATCTAAACATCCAGCGTATCCTGTTGCTATGGAGAACCGTCCATGTTGATGAAAAGTTATTTTTGCTTCAAACGACTGCGGGACGAATCCAAGTATGACTTTTCAGCTGTGACATCAATCCAGGTAGTTAACTAAGCAAAGTGTGTTCACACGGGTTTTGAGACTAAGGTGAAGCTTTTATCTTCGTCTTCATCAAAGGAAAATTCTGCACAATGTCTTCGATATTAACAGAAAAATCAATTTTCGGTTGATCTGTAGGTTTCATTTTCTTAGTCCTCCTCTTGAGACTAGTCGTGATTGAACTGTGAGCTCGTTTCTTCACTGCTCTTGTTACAACCAATTCCATTTTATCACGAAAAAGGTGAATTGAAAACTGATGTGTGTCGTTTTATACCGCTACTTTTATATACCGTTAAACTCATGTCTACAAAACTTGTTACAATTTTCTCCCCCTTTTTGTAAAAACTTCTTTGTATAAATCTTCTTGTTAAATAAATTAATGTACAATAGTAATGCTGCTCATGATAATTACAAAACATACATAAATGTTCAATAGCAATGCTATTATTCGAATATTGTCATTTCTATGTAAGATATCATAATTGTTCTAGTGGGTCATTACCGCGCTATTGCTTGCTTGCAATTCAGCAAATTCATTGTTGAGTTTAATTCATTCATTGGGTCAGTTTATGACCTAGTAAACTTTCTAGTGTGTATGCTTGCAAGTCAGCAATCTTGCAAGTATCGAAATGAATTAATATTCGACCTACTTAAACAGTTATGCTTGCTATTTAAATTATGTATAAAAGTGGTATGGTAATAAAGCTTATTGTCAGTTACAAAGTAATTGTCTTTGATAAACACCGAAATAAACTCATAAGGAGTTTATCTCATATACGGAACAATTAAGTAAACTCAAAAGGAGTATTATCGGAGTTCACAGCTCAACAAACATTGGTGACCCCGACTTTTTCTTGGTGAACCAAACCTGTATTTCTCGGCGTGAGGCTGCGTCAAGCACCATGATGGCCAACATAGAATATAGACAGTTTTTTCGTTAAATCGTAAATCATTTTATCTTTGCAGAAAAAAAACGTTAACAAACATAAATTGGCAAATCAATCATGGAATCATTCATTACTGGTCCGACAATTGGAATTAGGAGAAGAAATTGAACGCATAGTCCAGAACTACCGTAAAGACCCGACGCAACGCAAAGACCAGAAATATTTGGAGTCTAACCGTGATGAACTGTCTTCATCTTGAAAGGAATTCAAGGAAAATGACAACGCATTGTCGAAATGGGCAGAAAAGGCTAGCGATATCAACTTCTTCAACAATGGTTATTGTGGACGAATAAGGTCCACGGTAACTAAAACCATGGACGATTTTTATAATAAATTTGTTAATCTACAGGGAAGTTCAGCAGGGCTTTCCAACGAGCAGACAGAACTCTCTTCGATCAGGTGCGAAGAAATTATGACAGTAACTTTTCGCAAGCTTTTGCAAAGAACCGAAACCCGACTCAAAACAGAACAACCTATAGAATTTAAAGAGTTGCAGCTACATGCCATTAAAATCCAGTGGGAAGCAAAAAGAAAAAAGCACATTGAAAACTTGTTAGGCTCAGAAGTCCCTACGGAACACAATATAAGTATTTATAAATACACAGAATCATGGTTAGAAGATTAACAGATGGAGCTTATGCAAGCAGTCTCTACTTATAATGGCGTAGCTCAAACCAATATCAACCTATCACGCAAAAAACGGCCGAAATTTGATGGAAACTATTCATCATGGCAAGAATTCCATGATCCTTTTTCACAGCTCATTGATAAAAATACGTTGAGTCCTGCAAAAAAACTTTGGTTTCTAAAGCCTTATTTGGCAGGAGAAGCAGAAGCACTTGTTAAGCACTTACCAGTCTGTGACAATAATAACGAGCCTGCTTTGAATCTAATAAAAAAGCGTTACCAAAACAAAAGACTATTGGTTAATGCGATTTTAAATAAACTAATGTCACAATCTGGAATGTGTGGAGACGAAGCTCATGGGATCAAGGCCTTGCACGATGTTACTCAGGAATGCGTGCGGGGACTCCAATCATTAAATATTGAAGTGGATCAATGGAACCCAATTCTTTTATTTATGCTAGTCAAGAGAATAAAGATAAAGAGAATTATATTTTATTTGAACAATCTCTTGAGTCTGAAGGCGTTTTTACGTTTCCTGAAATTAAGATTATAGTCCTAAGAAGCGCTGGGTAACAAAATCGCCCGGCCAACAAAGAGAGTGCCAAATAGAACCTCACTTACTACCGGAAAATCAACCGAAAAGTGTTGTCAGCTTTGTAAAAGCAATAATCCGATTAACCATTGCGAAAAATTCCTAAACATGGAAATTTCAGCACGGAGAAAATGTATATACAAATGGCGGCTTTGCTTTAATGGCCTTAAATCAGGTCATTTTGTTAATACATGTACTACAAGAAGTTGCTTAAAATGCGGTAAAAGACATAACACATTGCTTCATCAAAATAAGGGACCAGACGAATCACAGACAAAGTCAAGTCAAGCCTTGACAATGCAGCGGCCTGATTTCCAAGTATCTTACGTCTTGTTGGGAACAGCATTAATAAACAAACAAAGATACAAACGGAGAATTCGTTACCCCCAGAGCACTCTTAGATTCTGGATCACAAATCAGTTTTATGACTGAAAAACTACATAAAAGACTTGGATTTAAAAGGATTTCACAAAAACAAACTATATTAGGAATCGGAAATCGTTCTCAACGCATGACGAAACGGGTATGCTTAAATTTGATCTCTAAAACAAGAAACTTCAAAACTCCATTCCAAGCATTCATTTTAAAAGAGATTACAAGCCAGCATCCAGAACGACTCATGGACATTTCAAAATGGTTCATTCCCAAAAACATTTCACTCACCGATCCAACATTTAATGTACCACAAGCGATAGATGTGGCGTTAGCTCTCACACCTGGACTTTTTCTAATCGGACAGCCGCTTTCAACATTACCCGACCCAAATATGGAACCAGAATCATTATCATTAGCAACGAGATGGAAACTAGTTCGATCACTGCCTATAGAATTCTGGAAACGAAGGTCAAAGGAATATCAACAAGAATTGCAGAATTGTTATAAATGGCAAAAACCACAACTGAACATTAATCAGGGTACTCTAGTGTTGGTAAAAGAAGACAATCTACTCCCGTTGCAGTGGCGTCTGGGCCACATAAAAGATACAATTAAAGGAAAAGATGGTTTTATTAGAGTTGTAATCATCAAAACATCATCAGGAGAACTACGACGTGCCATCAATACAATATGTCCATTTCCATGTGACATAACACACCAGAGCTTTATTCTTATGACTCAATAGAATCTATGAAGAGTGAAAACTCAACTGTGAAAAATAAAGTGAGAATCACTAAAGTTTCTACTAATTATCCAACTCTAGTGAAAACGAAGCCTTTGAAACGGAAACCTGAGGATGATGAACCCGAGAAAGTCAAAGTAGGGAGATATTCTCTTTTGCAGACACTTCTGTGCATCTGTTTTGTCATACCACTATTTAAACAAGCTGAAGCTGCAATAGCGACTAATCCAATTTTCAACTTTCAAAGTTTATCCTGGAATTTTCTTTGAAGAAATCGACAAGGTCAAATTCACGCATAACACATGGAAAATCATAGCACATTATGATTTGACTTCTTGCTGGACTGAATACGAAGGGCTTGCTAAATACATTAAAGAAATGATTGGAGTCTGTGCAGCAGAAGACCAACTATTAAACATCAAGCAGTACTGCAATGTTGTCGTTTCACAATTCCAACACTTACATGCGGAGGTGCAACAACGAAACGAGTTGCTATATCACCATCAAACTATACCAAAAAGGATAAGAAGGTCACCTTCCAACTTCATTGGATCTACAGCACGTTTTATATTTGGTGTATTGGATGAAGAGTTTGGTAAACGATATGAAGAAGATATCGATAAGGTAAAGCGGAGAGAAAAATATCTTCTTAACTTGCTCAAAAATCAAACTAGCATTGTAGAAGGCATCGTAAACATTTTCACAAAAAGCATTACTGAGATTCATCAACAATTTAAGTCTATTGAATCTCAGACTGAACAGTTTACGGCCAAAAATCGCAAAATCGAGGAAATTTCCAACATATTTGGATCAATCTCTTCAGACATCGCTTTCGTTAATCCATTTACAAAACACCCAAGGTATGTTACTGCAAGTTATAGCCAATACTGATCACGGCAAACTCAACCCGTTACTACTAAATGTCGCCCAGTTACGTGCACAAGTGCAAACAATAAGGGAAAATCTTCCTCCTGATCAGATTATACCAGTATCTCCCGAATCATTGCTCAATTTATATAAAATAGCGACCATTGAAACGAGAACGACGAATCGGCATTTGTATTTGACATCCAGATTCTACTTCTTAATTCTGAAATCTTTCAGTTATTGAAGCTTCATCCAGTACCCATGCAACTTAAAGAGACTTCTGTCCAGGTCAATCCCACAACGACATATCTTGCCGTGACAATACACAGAGATAAATATTATCGGATGTCGGAATCAGAACGATCTAAATGTCATCTTGTTGATAATGACTATCTCATTTGTTATCTACAACATCCCATCCTAATATTAGCAGTTGCAAGGTATCACTTCTCACGCACTCCTCTAATGCTTTTGCTATGTGCAAAGTTCAACATGTTCCCACTGGAAACCACTGAATTCAATTAGAAGCGACTAATAGCTGGATATACGTGATACCACAACAGTTAACTCTTGATGTAGTATGTGGTCAAAGAATATTCAATGAGCAGATAGAAGGATGTGGAGTTTTAAAATTGAATCATGATTGCACTTTAAATCAAAAGGATGTGATAATTACTGGCCACGCTGAGGTTACGAATAGGATGAATTTCTCTTTAACGCCAATCATGAATTTATCTAACTACTTCGAGAATATAACGATAAATGATACAGTCTTTGAAACAATACCAGATTTAAAGCTCGACCAATCAAATATACAAAGGCTTAAGCAAGAATTAAGGCTACAAATGGATGCTGAACTTCCCGAAGGCATCTCTATGCATGATGCTCACAACTACGTTATCAATTATTTAAGTTTGGTAGTTATTTAAGGAATAGTAATGTATTATCTAAGACAGCAAATGAGTAGCATTAAAGGCCACAATAAAGTACAAGGTTCAATTGTTGAAATTCAATCTCGAGATTTCAAGGTGGCGGAAGATGTTAAACAAATAAATGAACAATAGCAATGCTATTCATGATAATTACGAAACATACATAAATGTTCAATAGCAATGCTATTATTCGAATATTGTCATTTCTATGTTATTCGAATATTGTCATTTCTATCATAATTGTTCTAGTGGGTCATGACCAAGCAATTGCTTGCTTGCAATTCAGCAAATTCATTGCTAAGTTTGATTCATTCATTGGGTCAGTTTATGACCTAGTAAACTTTCTAGTGTGTATGATTGCAAGTCAGCAATCTTGCAAGTATCGAAATGAATTAATATTCGACCTACTTAAACAATTATGCTAGCTATTTAAATTATGTATAAAAGAAGTATGGTAATAAAGCTTATTGTCAGTTGTTAAGTAGTTGTCTTTGATAACCACCGAAATAAACTCATAAGGAGTTTATCGCATATACGGAAGAATTAAGTAAACTCAAAAGGAGTTTTATCGGAGTTCACAGGGAACTCAACAAACACTTCTTATATAAGTTAACAATATCAACATCATTGAAGTTATAATTTGCAGATGAGAATTGTTTCAGAAAACTCTTAAAACTCATGTTCTTACAGCATTTCATTTCATTTTCTTGACACAACAATAAGCGCAGCAAGTTGTTGAAAATGCACTTTGCCGTCGCTGTTTGTAATTTGCAAATACTTTACCATGACGTCGAATAAAAGTGGTAAAGTGTTTGTTGTCTGGATACTTTCCGAAAGAGTCAAGATACTCGAATGGACCGCTCTTCGGCAAATAAAATGCAATCCAATGAATCCCACTCCTACTGGCTGGATCTTTATTTCCCATAACACATGCTGGCTTCTTTAATTTATGACGTAGATGGTCACAGAGGAACACATCTTTGGAAAACATTGTGGGTGTGAATTCTTCTATAGCGCACTATCAAGTTCGATTGTATTCATGCCTGTTCTACAGAGATTATTGTTTCAAAGCTCACAATTTTGATTTGAGATGTTACGTAGCTTTACAGAAATATCTTTGTTGACTCGTCGTTAACAAAAACGGTTGAAAATTTTGCCAGGGTTTTAATAAGATCGTCATCCAAGCGATTTAGTTCCAGATTTCCGAATCCTCCTTTTTGATCCTTTGCTATAATTGAAGATGACGGATACTTATGCGTTATTTCTTTCGACTAAATTTTATTTTATGATGTTAATCCGGCGAATAATACTTTTTTTAAAGAAGGCTAAGTTACCTTCCGAGAAGTATTCAACGTTAACTAAGCAACAGGTCATGATAACTGTCAAGTACTCGCTCTAACACTATGAGAAAATAGAAAAGAAAAGAAAAAAAAATCACTTATATATATATATATATATATATATATATATATATACATATATATATATATATATATATATATATATATATATATATATATATACATATATATATATATATATATATATATATATATAGATAAATATATTAATATATATATTTATATATATAAATATATATATATATAAATATATATATATATATATATATATATATATATATATATATATATATATATATATATATATTTATATATATATATATATATATATATATATATATATATATATATATATATATATATATAAATATATATATATAAATATATTTATATATATATATATATATATATATATATATATATATATATATATATATATATATATATATATATATATTTATATATATATATATATATATATATATATATATATATATATATATATATATATATATATATATTTATATTTATATATATATATATATATTTATATATATATATATATATATATATAAATATATTTATATATATATTTATATGTATATATAAATATATATATATATATATATATATATATATATATATATATATAAATATATATATATATATATATATAAATATATATATATATATATATATATATATATATATATATATATATATATATATATATATATATATATATATATATATTTATATATATACATATATATATATATATATATATATATATATATATATATATATATACATATATATATATATATATATATATATATATATATATATATATATATATATATATTTATATATATATATATATAAATATATATATATATATATATATATATATATATATATATATATATATATATATATATATATATATATATAAATATATTTATATATATATTTATATATATATATAAATATATATATATATATATATATATATATATAAATATATATATATATATATATATATATATATATATATATATTTATATATATATATATATATATATATATATATATATATATATATATATATATATATATATATATATATATAAAAATATATTTATATATATATTTATATATATATAATATAATATATATATATATATATATATATATATATATATATATATATATATATATATATATATATATATATATATATATATATATATATATATATATATATATATATATATATATATATATATATATATATATATATATATATATATATATATATATATATATATATATATATATATATATATATATATATATATATATATATATATATATATATATATATATATATCTTCGAACGTTGAAGTACACTTTCATGGGCCAACAATATTTCCGAATCGATAGTTACATGTTTCATATATAGCCTCGATGATCTACATTTTTTTTAATTTTTTTTATATATTAAAGTCATTTTTTTGAAAACTGATAAAATTTTTTTTTTCTATTGAAAGAGTCAAAAGTTAATCGACTCCGTTTATTAGGAACTTGTCCTGATTGAGCATGTCACTATGAATTGTACCCATAAACTCCACCACATTACTTTTCTTAAGAAATTCAGGTCTTTTGAGGTTCCCTTCATTCTCCGCAACGGTGCCTCCACCAGGCTTCAAACTCTCAATCATTTTCATTTCATTTTGACCCAGATATCATCCGACAGATTCCAGATGACTTGACGTTGCATCTTTACCAAAATTAAGCAGATTTTCAATGGTAGTTGTTACCTGTTTGAGCTATGTTCTTTCTATTCAGTTGTACTGTGCACTGTTTAAATAATGAATGCATCAGATTGTTCGCCACACCTAAAAGATCAGCTTCAGCTTCTGTATGTTCGGACTTTTTAATTGTTTCTTTACCTGTGAAGTATTCTTTCTTTCCCTTTTTATTTTATCCAGTTGCACCTTGAGTCGTAAGCCGGAGAGACAGATTCCAGTACAGCTGAGCTATCTAGTGATGCTAAAGGTTCGTAAGCGACTTCTTCAGTTTTCAAAATGTTGGTTTGAATCGGTGGTGAAGCAAAAATATCCTATTCAGATTTCGTACATTCACTTTGAAACGCCATGGTTTTTATCTATCGAATATGTCCAACGCAAGTGTTCTCAACTTTCCATGTCTCTTTATACCCTTCTTTTTTGTAACCAATAATGGCTTTTTCACTTTTATACGACGTTTACGTTTAGTCGATGGTTTTATCTGAACATTTTCAAAAGGCCTGGCCCTTTTTACACCCATGCGTTTCCCTCCACCCGCCATTTTGTCAAACAATTTACTTATGTCTTTTTGTGCTAATTCTTGCACAGCTGATTTCCCTTGATCTGTTTGTATCTGTTTGATAGGTTTGGTCCCAACTTCTTGGAAGATTGACTTTTCTGTGCTGACAACTTGTTTTCCTACGGCCTTCACACCGGTTTTAAATAATGGTTGTAGATATCGTGTAAGGCCTTTAAAAAAACTATCTATTCCTCTTCCACGCTGATACACTAGTTGTGAATCAGAAAACCACTTTGAATCAGGTAATACAATGTGTAGTGAGAATTCATCTCATAAGTAAAGAGTTGAATTCTGTATCTATACTATACCTGTATATGGATTGTGTGAATATTTATACCTTCTCACAGTCGTTTGAAGTGAAACATCACATATGTAGGCGTGAAACTCGGCTCAAAGCTTACTAGTTCACCAGGATGATATGTAATGTTGATGGAGATGCTCTCAATAAATCTAGCGCCTGTAATTTTAGGTTTGGTAATATCTGTGTAAACGTGTATTAAATCGGTTTGGTTACAATCTTCTATCGTTTTGAGTGAAGTTTCTCGACGGGTTCTTATATGAAACGCATGGACGCATTTGTTCCAATCGATTTAGACTGTCTGTGGTATAATTAAAAGACCAGCTTTACTCGAACATGATTTTATTACGGTCCGCTTACTTCTAAGTTATAATTCAGACAGGTTCTTATCGAATAATTTCTGGTTTTTGTTAAATGTAAAGTACTGTGATACTATTATTGAATCATACTACACAAGATAATGCTTACAAAGTATGACTGAGCGTTATCATTGTGTAATCGTAACGTCACACTACAACATCTCCCCTTTTCTTGAGATAAATTCAAATTATAAAAGTTCAGCTTTGTATTACAAAATATTGCAACATAGTTCAATTCAAATAATAGTCGGGCAATATTACGTTTAACTTAATATTTCAATCTGACGTTCATTTTAACATTTTTCTTTGCTTATTTTGGTCTTTCCTTTCATCCCTTTAAGTTTAAATTTAATTCAAGGTCTATTGATCTCTGAACATAAATTTGGGAGATTTGTGTTCTTTACCTATTAACACTTTCTACTTACAATGTAGTTTACAGTTATGATTATAATGGATTTACTTAAAACTATCTAATTTTCAAAGTGTGGTATTTGTGAAAAATCATGCAGTTTGGCTATTTTCAATAACGCTATTTAATAGATGAAAGTACATTGTTTATTTTGTAAAGTCTTTCAGTTTCATTTATGTTTTCGTATCCATTTACTATTTCTGCGGTTGGTAGTTGCATGATTAGTTTCAAGTTTATTTGAACGTGGTTCATCGCATTTTTAATCACCTTTGCTTGCTCCCATTTATTTTGTTTATTTCTCCACCACACTTTTTTTCCGTCTCCAAACGAAACAGACTTTCTAGCAGTTTTATTGTTATATTTATTATATTATCCTGCCTTCCACTTATAGTACTTTGTCATATCAGGAACATTTCTTGCTTTAAATTTTTCAATTCTTGCCGGTATTAGAGTTCTGGTTTTATCAATATCAATTCTTTTAAGGGGAGTGCTTCTATATTCTAATAATCCTAACCAAAGTTCCTGATTACCTTCTTCGAATTTTGCTAAATGCCCACAGCCTTCTCAGCTTGTCCATTTGATTGAGATTGATATGGGCTCGTTGCTTTGAGCTCAATATCATATTTCTTGCAAAAATTTTTAAACTGATTTGACGCAAAGGGAACAATATCTGCAATTATTTCTCTAGGTATACCAAAAGTTGGAAAAATGCACTTCAATTTTTCTATAATTTTTATCGTGGTTTTATTTGAAATAGGAACAAACTAAAAATATTTGGAGATGCAGTCTACTACAACCAAATAGTCATGATTTCGGAAATGCAGTTTGTCCATTCCTATTTTATAAAATGGTAAGCTAGGTATTTCATGGCACAGTTTATCTTCTCTTGTATTCTGTTTTCTATTACGTTGGCAAATGGAGCATGTGGCAATCATCTTCTCAATATCCACGCTTAAGCCTGGCCAGTATAATAATAATCGAGCTCTTGCTATTTAGAGCTCTTGCTATTTATCTTTGCTCGTAGTTTGGGTGGAACAAAAATTCGATCATTGTAAAATATTATACCCTCTTCCAAATAGAACTCACCTCTTAAACCCTAGAATTGTCGTATTTCCACTTCCACTTCTTTTTTCGTTTTGAGCCATCCTATCAGAATTCGTTTTTCTAAGACATTAAACGTACTTTCTTCATTGGTACCTTTGACAAATTCATTTTTTCTGCTATCACTTTCATTTATAGCATGTATTACTTCATTTAAATCGGATATTTCGCTTGTCTGTGAGATTTTATCAAAATTTGTGGACAAATAATCGGCGATAATCAAATTTTTCCCCATTAAGTATTCCAAATCAACTCAATATCTCATCAAGCGAAGTTTCATCCTATGCAAACGTGGTGAAGCTATTTGATCAAATGACTTTCTGCAAATTCCTAAAAGCGGATTGTGATCCGTTAAAATGTTAACGTTTTTGGCATAAATATATAAATGCAACTTTGTGCATGCAAACACTATAGCCAACATTTTCTTCTCGATTTGCGCGTAACGTGTTTCTGTTTCCGATAAGCTTCTTGATGCGAGACATATTGGTTTATTGTCTTAAAGGAGGACACTACCTTACCTAAGGCAGGGCAGTTTGCTGGTCTGCTACTGGACGCGTCTCCAGGTGGCGGATAGGGGCAGCCCACAGTGGAACGACAGCTTCGGAGGGTTATTAGGTGCGAAGTGCAGTTTAACTGTGTGGTCGCTGCGATATAAGATGACACCACTGGTACATCTAAATGTGTACGTGACTGCGACTAAATGGCCAAAAATTGTTCATACGAATAAGCAGCCGTGGACCAAAATCATGCCATGAAAGCTTGATCTCATGATCCTGAAGAACTGCGCAGCTGGGCCCCAGGTAATGTTTCCAGCATTATTTGACGGCTGCGGTAGTCAAGCTCCCCTGCTCACCATTGATGTGTCATGGCACTGCCGCCAGCAGGGCCGCGAGGCAGATATGGTGTTTCTACATTGGCACAAACTGGCTTACTTTACACGGACAAAGATCTCGACTAATGATTTGGAATTGATGCATTGGGCTGGTGGCTATGGTATTCTGGACCTAGTAACACCGGAGTGACATCCGAGTGCCAACGGCTCCAGGCTAATATCATACCGCCTCCGTCCTGTTAAAACCTTGGCAAGCCTCAGAGTAAGTTTGAAGTTCGCGCTGTTGAGTTGGCGGGACAGGTTCAGTTGAGTTGCACTCCTGATTAGCGCTGCTCTGGCTCTGCGCAGGTGACCCCATAAGGGCGCCTCGCAACCCTCGCGTGGCCTCCCTGCTTGCATTAGATAACAACGAGATCATTAAGGCGACTGTCCATCCGGGCCTAGATAGCGGCTCTGAGGGGGGACCCATATGACATGATCAACAATAAACATAATAGTAATGACGATAAAGTGAACGAAGCAGACGGAAACACAGCAGTGACGAAGGAAGTAAATCCTTTTATTGGTAGACCAAAGGTGCAAAGAACACCACCTGTGGGGAAAAACTCCGCAAGAACAGAACAGGGGCAGTCTGAAACATCTAGCGCCCTGAATTCTGCTGTGGTAGCTAGCGCGGCCGCCACAAATAAACTCCGCGTGCGGAACGGTATTTGGTCCAAAGAAACATACGCAGGCACTGCGTTGTAGTGTGTACCTCTCTAGTGACGACGGCACGATCTTCTTCAAAGGGAAGCTATATTGCTGAAGGAAGGGGACAAGAAGAAAAGATGCTGCGAAAGTGCCGGGAAATAGTTAAAAAAATAGCAGCTGCTTCCCAAGTGCAGAAAAATATATCGCGGCGAGTAAAAGACGGTCTTCTTGAACTCGAAGAGGCTCTGGAAGTTGTAGAAGCTTGCAGAGAAAATTGGAAGAAGGCTGAGCTAGAGCTGAGGCAAATTGAGGGAGCCCAGCCTAGAGAGCACGGAGTAAAGGATACTACCGAAACTCTATGCACTGTGCAAGCCAAAGCACAAAAATGGGCAAGAACGCCTGAAGGTAGTCCTAACAAAGAAAATTTCGTTCAAGCACGAACTGAAGTAGGCACCACAGAACAGCACACATGGGTGACCGTGTTGAAAAAGTCACGTAAAAGTAACGGCCGACAAGATAAAGTGGCAAATTCTGGTTCAACCAAGAGCTTGGCGTCAAATTCAGAGCTTAACCTGAAAAAACCGAGGCGGAAAAAAACGAAATCGCCTAGGACAAGAAAGGAAGCCGTGGTAATAAAGCCTACCCAAGGGAAGAGTTATGCAAAAGTCCTTCAGCATATTCGGGCAGGGGTAAGCCCAAGCAAAATTGGGGCACACGTTTACCAAATCAGAAAAACGGCAGACGGTGGGGTACTTGTGACACTGGCAAAGTGTGAAGACATCTCGAAATTCGGTGATGCAATCCAGGCAGCTGTGGGGGGTTTCGGAGAGGTTAAAAGGCTCGTCTCCAAAGTCAAAATCGAGATACACGACCTCGACAGTCTTCCGACAGAAGAGGAAGTGATAGCAGCGATTCGAGAAGAGGAAATTCAGAACGTAAAAATTACCTTATTTCCTCCGAATACAGGGGAACAGAGGAAAGCCGTCGTTGAACTGGACGAAGCAAAAGCTTTGAAGCTAGTTGATACTGGACAAATAAGAATTGGCTGGGTTAACGCTAGGGTAAGGAAGCGACCTGAAGTTGTGCGCTGTTTCAAGTGCATGGGATACAACCATACCAAAAAAGATTGCAAAGGACCAGACCGTAGCACTAACTGCTGGAAGTGTGGACAAGTGGGACACGTTGCAAAGATATGCTCGGCGGAGCCATTCTGCCTGCTGTGCAACGACAAAGGTAAAACAGGAGAAGTGAAGCATGTTCTGGGATCAGGAACATGCAAAGCTTTCCGAGAAGCGCTCGATGCGCAGAAGAAGTTGCTGCGTAAATGAGGGTTCTACAGGGGAACCTGCAAAGATGCCGCACTGCGGACGATTTACTGACGCAGCTTATGCAAGAATCCAGAGTTCAAATCGCAATGATCAGCGAACCATACCGAAGGAGAAATCCAGAGACATGGTATTCAGACACTTGGGGCTATGCAGCTTTATGGGTTGCAGACACTCGAAAAGTCCGGGTTGATCGGCGAGGTTCGGGTGATGGATATGTTTGGATTGAAAACTGCGGCATCAGTTTTGTCAGCTGCTATTTTTCACTGAACAACCCAATAATGGAATTTCGTAGAAAGATAGAAGCATTAGAAGACGCTCTTCGAGACCTTCCTGGCAAACTAGTAGTAGCTGCTGACTTCAATGCGAGAGCCCTGGAATGGGGGATGCCGACTCAAAACACAAGAGGGAGATTAATTATGGAAATGGTGTCCAGGCTGAGTATGGTCGTGGTGAACAGGGGCTCAACACCAACTTACCGCAGGCCAGGCTTCGGCGAGTCCATTCCCGATATAACTCTTGTCTTGGAGACGTTGTCCATGATGACAAAGGACTGGAGGGTGATGGAAGAGTAGACTGGAAGTGACCACAACTATATTACCTTCTGGCTGTCGGAGGAAAGCCCGGCCCCTCAGAACTTAAGACGGAAAATACTCGGGTGGAATATTTCGAAGTTGGATAGGAAGAAGCTATTGGAGTCACAAGGCAACAGCTTTACTGACGAAGACAGCGCAGGACAAGCATTGGTAGCAATGGGCCCTGGGGAAATAGGTACGGTTGTAAATTCGATCATGGGTGAAATTCGGCGAGCGTGCAATGCGTGGATGCCACTTCGAAAGTCACTACCGGAGGAGATAGCGGAACTAAGACGAAGAGCTCTTGCATGCAGGCGTAGGGCACAGTGGTCTATTGGACGACCGGAAGCGTTGCTACTTGTCGGCACCCACAAAAAGGCAAAAAAAGAACTGAGAATAGCTATAAAACGGAGGAAAAGGCAAATGAGGCAAACTTTATGCGAAGAAGTCGACCGGAACCCGTGGGGCCAGGGTTACAAAATAGTATCGGGTAGGCTGGGCCACATGAGTTTCGACCCACCCATGGAGGCGGATGTCCTGAGGAATATTGTAGATTAACAGCGCACGATGTACGAGCAAAGAACAACCACACAGTCCACCAGGAAGATATCCCTTTGTTCACTGAAGAAAAACTACGAAGCGCGAGTGCCAGAATGAAGAACCAAAAAGCTCCAGGCCCGGACAATATTCTAGTAGAAGTCATTAAGCTTGTGGTGGAACGACACCTGTCAACATTACTACGCATGTACAATGAATGTTTACTAGCGGGTGTCCTTCCGTCACCCTGGAAAGTGGCGCGACTTGCCCTACTTTCAAAGGGAAAGGGAGATCTTAACACACCATCAGCGTACAGACCTTTCTGCATGCTGGACACTGCGGGGAAACTTTTGGAAGGGCTGCTGAAACCTCGACTTAAGGCAGCTATACGAAGAGCAGGTGACCTCTCGAAAAACCAACATGGATTTCACAGTGGCCACTCAACAATAAGTGCCATCTGCGAAATAATTAGCGCAGTAGATCGCGCAGAGGCCGCTTGTCATCGGGCTAGACCCATTGTGTTTTTGGTAACGCTGGACGTTCGTAACGCCTTTAACTCGGCGAGATAGACAGACATACTGGATTCTCTTCAGCGACATTTTCAAATAGAGGAATACTTGCTGGCAGTGGTACGGGATTACCTGAAAGATCGCCATTTGATCTATGAAACGAATCAGGGAACTGTACGCAAAATCATTACAACTGGGGCAGCACAAGGATCCATTCTCGGGCCAGACCCATGGAATGTTGCGTATGATGGTCTCTTACGCCTTGAAATGCCGGAAGACGTGCTCTTGGTGGGCTATGCTGATGATGTAGCCGCTGTCATCACGTCTAGAAATCCTCATCTCCCCCAACTCAAACTCAATCAAGTAAGGAGAAGGGTCGAATCCTGGATGGAAAGTATCTTGGAGTGATATTGGACTCGAAGCTGGCTTATGGAGAGCACATCCGAAAAGTATGCGATAGGGCGCTACTGTCTGTTATCTCGCTTTGGAGACTCATGGCAAACGTTCGCGGTCCTAGTCGGAGTAAACGTAAGCTCCTTATGAAAGTGGCTCATTCCATGCTGCTGTATGGTGTGGAGATATGGGCCACTGCGTTAAGGTTTGAAAAGAAGGGCGAGCTAGGATGGTGAGCGTCCAGCGTAGGGGAGCGCTGCGAATTGCAAGCAGCTTCAGAAAAGTTTCAGGAAACGCCGTGTTAGTGATAGCGGGAGTAATCCCAATTGATCTATTGGCGAACGAAAGCAGGGAAGTGTTCCTGAACAGAGCAGAAGTGGGAAGAGAAATTTTGGTTGCTCAAGCACGAGCGCGAATGCTTGAGCTTTGGGAGGAGCGCTGGACTACGAGCGTGAAGGGAGTATCGACGATTAGGCTAATTCGCGCTTTAAAATCTTGGCTTTATCGCGACCACAGTGAAATAAACTTCTACCTGTGCCAGTTCCTATCAGGCCACGGCTACTTCAGGAAATACCTTCACAGAATGGGGAAAGTCAGGACGGAGTTCTGTAAATACTGTGCTAAGGAAAGTGATGACACTTTGCGTACCTTTTTCCATTGCACCCGCTTCAGAAGAGAGCGACACATGCTTTTCTCTGCAATTGGCCCTGTGACGCCGGAGTCGATTGTGGAGATGATGCTACAGTCAGAAGACGCCTGGTCAGCTGTGTCAGCATATGTGGAGCTGGTATTGCGCTTAAAAAAAGGGGAAGGATGTCTCATAGACTCCTGAAAGACTGACAGAACGGAAGTAAGCCAATGGGACACCTGATCGGTGGAAGTAGCACGGCCGAGTTGAAGTAATGCGAAAGCGGTTCCGGCTCGGACCTACGTGGTCGGCGGGTGACGTTTTTTAGTGAGTAAGAATCTCACATAATCTTGTTTAGTTTGCAAGATACCTATTGAAGGTTTTTGACATCCGCTCCAAAAAAACAAAAAAAAAACAAAAACAAAACCTAACCCAAATTGCGAAGCATCGGTTTGAATAACTATATCCTTTGTTTCATCAAATTTATTGAGAAGGGGAAGTTACCCAATTAGACTTTTTATTTGTTCTAAGCTCTTAGTTTGAAAATCAGTCCAGATAAAACAAGTGTTCTTGATTAATAGATTGACGCCAAATTGGGTATAAAATCTCTTACATAATAAACAACACCTAGCAATTTCTGTAGCTCCTTTTTATTCTTCGGTGGCTGTAAACAGTCCATTGCTTTAGATCTGCTTTCTGCAATTCTAAACTTCTCACCCAAAATTATTTGGCCCAAGTAAAATACTTCTTTTAGACGAAACTGCAATTTTTCTTTGTTAAATTTGATACCGCTTTGCGTTGCTCTTTCCATGACTTGTATAAAAAATCGTGTCGTTGCAAACGTTGGCTAAAAGTTGGCTGTAAACAGTCAATCGCTTTAGTTATGCTTTCTGCAATTCTAAACCCCTCTGCCAAAATTATTTGACCCAAGTAAAATACCTCTTTTAGAAAAAACTGCAATTTTTCTTTGTTAAATTTGATACTCCTTTGCTTTGCTCTTTCCATGACTTGTGCAAAAATCGTGTCGTTTTCTTCAACGCTTTCAGCGACAATTAAAACATCATCTATATATAATGTAACACCAGGAATATCTGCGAAGTTTTCTTCATTAAGCTTCTGAAACAGCTCCGGTGCAAAATTTATTTCAAATGGTAATCTTCGGAATCTGAAAAGCTGAAACTGAAAACGCACAACTTGCTTGCTTCTTTTGATTATTGAACTTACCCAAAACGCTCTTTAAGATCTAATACACTAAACACTTGCTTATGTGAAAGCTTACTTAAAATTCCTTGAAATGTTGGTATTAGATAGTTTTCATAACATATTGCTCGATTTAACTCCCTGGGGTCGAAACCAAGTCTCCATTGCTTATTTTTTTCTCCACTATAACTAAATTGGAAACCCAATTTCGTTTTTCATTTCTTGAATGAAACCGCGTTCACACAAGCTATTCAATTCTTTCTTTAAGGGCTTTAACACTGCAAGGGACACGCGGCGGGCTGGTTTGATTGTAGGTTTTGCATCATTTTTCAGCTTGAGACACGTTTTTTGCAAAGCAACCTAGTCCTTCAAAACCAACAAAAAATCCACATAGCGCCCAGAACCATGTAACATATTTGTGATAAAATAAAGCGCTACACGCCGTAGTACATAAGAGCAGACGCTATGCTTATAGCCCTCCACGCCATGTACTATAGTCCTCCACGCCATGCAGTATAGTCCTCCACGCCATGCAATATAAACCGACACGCCATTTACATGGCGTGGAGAACTGTAGTACATGGCGTCTAGGCCTAAATACCTTTCGCCATGTATTGTTGCGTGTGGCGCTATATTTTATCACAATCTCTTAATCGACTATGTACATGGTGCCAGAAGTCTATAAATTATGGCGTCTGGCGCCATGTGTTTTCTCAGTGTGGATAAGACTAAGCTTTCTGCAGGTCTTAAATCCTAAAAAAGGGTTAACTTGCTCATTTATGACAGCAAATTCCAGCATTACTACTGTTTTTTTTATAACACACGATAGCTTTCCTCTTCGCAAGACACTAATAGAAGCTCCTCCATAAGCTTCGACCTTCCCTTCAAATTTTTCTAAATAATGCTTTTTATTAAGCTTGTTAAAGAAGCTGACGGGCAAAGTATTCAAATCAGATCCGGTATCGAGCTTGAAACTAATGATAGTATTATCTTCTTGTATAATTTCATACCAAGCCCGCTTGTTTCCGAAATCACTTAACTTATTTATAGCTTCTATATAAAAAGATTCATTTGCGTTTTTAATATTTATTTCACTCACCAGTCTAGCTACACACACTTCTGCAAAGTGATTAAATTTACCACAAATACCACATCTTTTCCCATATGCTGGACAATTTTTGGGTGGGTGAAACTTGTTGCAATACCAACATTTATTTCTCTGCCGCTGAACAGCGTCATTTCTCTTTACATTTGTAGTTGACTAAAATTATGGCCACTAGTATAATCTTGGCTTTATCTTTGTATATTATTTTTAGGAAAGTCAGAATTAACTGCATTTAAATTACTGTTACTTTTACTGTATTTGCTTAAATTACTCACTTTATCATATTTATTTCTATTTCGTGCTTACTGTTGCCGATTTTGTGTTCTGTCCGTGATTCCATCAACCGCTAATACTGCCTATGAATTAATTTTCTTCATTCTCCTAGTCGATGATTCGGATGCCTCTGCTGCACGCTCAAGTTCAACTGCCATCTCGTACGTCAACTCTGGTGTTTCAAGATATTTTTTCTGTAGTCGACTATCATAAGTCCCATACACAATTCTGTCTCTGAACATCATCTGCTCGAACTCACTAGTGAAACCGCAATTCTTTATCAGCTTTTCAAGGTCCAATAGGAAATTATGAACCGTTCTGTTTCGCGTTGATTCCTCGATTGAAACATAAAATTCTCATACACTTCATTCTTTTTTGGTACACAGAATTTCGAAAACGATTCTAATACTTTGTTGTATTTAACTTTATCTTCGTCACTCAAGTGCAATGAATTGTACACTTCCAATGTTTTCGGGCCAATGGCAATTAAGAGGATTGCAATTTTCACAGCCTCCGATTTCTTTTCAATGTTTATAGCCGGTGCAAATATATCGTTATTATATCGATATATTCCCATCCAGTTTAAGAGTTTCTGGTCTTTTCTAATAATCCATCGTTTTTTCGACCACCATATTTGTGCGCTTTGCAGGTCAGCCACGTTTTACAGGTAATTTTATACTACTTTTAATTGCAGTTCCCATTCAATGTATAATATTTTCACTTGTAATTACAACACTTCTTTTCATTACGTTAGGAGAACACGAATACTTGATTATTTTGCGAAAAACTTTATTTGCCGTAGCGCCATGTGGTATAATTAAAAGACCAGCTTTACTCGAATATGATTTTATTACGATCCGCTTATTTCTTAGTGATAATTCAGACAGGTTCTTATCAAATAATTTCTGGTTTTTGTTAAATGTAAAGTACTGGGATACTAATATAGAATCATACTACACAAGATAATGCTTACAAAGCATGAGTGTGCGTTATCATTGTGTAATCGTAACGTCAAACTAAAACACTGTCCAGAAGTGTTAACTTATCAACAGATTCTGCTAATGAGAAATCAATCATTGTTGGATCACGTTTTTAAGAGGTGTTTTCAAAAATGCCTCAATGAATAACCTGGCAATATTTTAAGTTTTAGACACCTCAGTCGGTACAGGTGTTGAACCCGTTGTTCCATCACTCTTTTTGTATGGGATAGTTAGCATTGTATCTGATTCAGTTTTTGACCACTTATCAGGTAGTATATCGGCACCGGATTCTTTTGCCGCCGCACTTATGGATTGCCGAATCGATTGACCAATGCGTTAAAATATTTGTTTTCGTACCTGGTATACTGTTTTGCTTGAATTTTTAGCTCTCCTTCTTAAATTTTCGTCTGAAATTTATATGCCCCTCAGCAAGAGTGCCATAAAATCCATGATGTTAATTGGAGAGAGTACAGGAAGGTCCACATGCTTTTATGTCACGTTCTCGTCTTAAGCAATGTGCTGGATGTATATAATCGTCGGTCATCCGAAATAATTTTGAATGATTTCTTTTAACCCTCGGAATTTTCCCAATTATGAAATCAAAAAAAATTTGAATTAAGTTAAAATGTTTATCAAAGTGTTAATAAACTTTTTCGGCAATTTTCTCGCCTTGGTATCTCTGTAGGATCACTGATGTCGGGAATACTTTTTTCATCTCGATCTTGTTCAATACGTTTGTAAATCAGCTCCTTAACTGATGTTAAATAGAAGTTATAATAATCAGGTAAAATAGCCAGGAAAAATGTCGTTAAAATCGTTGAAAAAACTTGATCATATTTTTCGTATCAAAGCCTCTGTAAGTTAGCAGCAATCTATCTTAAGCCAACATTACATTTTGAAATTTTTTTGATTCTTACAACTATCTCTGCTACCGTAGGTTTGCTGGTTTCTTCTTCAGTTGATCGTCAGCTTCTTTTCATCATACTAGTTTCTTCTTCTTCAATACTGTGAATGGAACGCTTAGGAACACTGGTGGTTGACACAGACTCTTCTTTTTTTCGTTTTGATGAACGTCGACCACATGATCTCGAACGTTCCTGTTTTTCATTCAAGCGTTCACTTTGACGAAAGATCTTTTTTCTCTCTGGAAAGTCGAGTTCATATTGGTGAGGTTTGAGGGACGAGGGTCTTCATATAGATGATTGCTTAGGTGATTTCAGGAACATTTCTTCTTGCTCATTTTCATATGTTTCTAAAGTACTGACATCTTCATCATTCATACTTTCTAGCAGGTGGTTTGCGACTTTTACCTACACCACTTGCTGATAATCGTCGCATAGCGTTGGAACTTAACTCTTAGAGTGGTGGAGCTATTTCTTTTGATGACTCAAATATTTCTTCCACTGCTACGGGTGAAGTTTGAGTTGGCTTATCACCTTTAAAGATGAATCTCGTTTGGGGGCTGTTGTCACGTAAACTTTTATTCTGTAGCATATCCACCAGATCAATTGAGAAATGGTTTTTATATATCTTTTTTGGAACTGTCTGTCTTTTACGTCTTACATTTAAAAATTTTACTAGCTCATTTCTATACTTATACCATTTGTCATTATCACCAAGACTTTTCCTCTTCAATATTTAATTCATAGCTTTGTCAAACATTGTCTGACTTTCTGAATTTTCCATTGTCTCTTTTAAATTACCAAATACTTCCGGAGACAGGCATTTATTGCATTTATTGCATTTATTGCATTATTGCAAGCATTTAATTTAAGACATTGTTTCTATCTATATTTCTCAATCAGTGAGCCAATAACTTTTGCAAGAACACTTCCAAGTAAAATAAGCAGAAACACGATTTGCGGAACCAAGACTTTACGCTGCCATGGAAAATATTGTGAAGCGTTTACGTGTACTAATTTACGAGTACTCTTAAGTTTTACGAGTAATTTACGTGTATTCGTGTTATATCTTTAGATACTTTAGATACGATGGTTTCCTTTTAAGGTAGGTGTCACAAAGTTACAGACAAGTGTCTTTATTACCTCTGGCTCAACATTTTTAAGAATTGCATGTTTTAAAATGGGCGGGCATTTTTAAGCACGTACAACATATGCCGGTTGACCGTTAACCGTTTCATGGGTGACACCATCGTTCTTTTTAAAGTTTTCAAGAGAGCAATAACACGTTATGTATTTTTTTATTAAATATATCCGTTGGAAAGCGAAATGTTTCGTTTAGACCTGGAGTAAGGTCGACTTATAGATTACTGTGAGGAGCCTGCGTAACTTCTTTATATATTTTCATCAATTCCAAGCTATTCTTGGGGTAAATTTGTTAAGCTATATGTTGGAATTGACTTTTGTCCCGTGAGTTTTTAAACTATACAAAATATTTACAATTGAGAGATATGTCGTGATAAAACTTGCTTTGATGGAACACATTTTGAGTTACCAAAGCCACTGAGAAGTTTCGATGATGTGATCCATTAGTAAAAAGCTCACATACTTGCCTTCAAAATGCGTTCAGCATCATGTCGTCAAGCACAATTAACACTGGTTCATTGTGACAATTTGTAAATTCTTCTGGTTTAGTGTCTTCAAAGCAATCCCACGACAACCCTTGTACGGGTCTAGGGGTTGAAGCTGGTAGAGAGTTTCATTACAATTTTTTTAATCATTGTGGATACGAGTGTGGAGTGATTAGTTCCACGACTCATTTTACTCCTGATTTAAATCAAGTACCTTTTCAGAGCTAGGTGAACTCAAAGCTTGGTGAGCGGACCCTCGTCCGAACCTAGATTCGAACCAGGGACCCTTCACGCAAGAAGCCAGTGCTCTAGCTACTGGGCTACTCAAGCTTAGTGTCTCAGCTTTAGTTTCTACGTATTCTACATTTTCAAATCGTGCTTTCGATGGAAGAGTATTACGCTCAGCGTTACACCAAATAATTTTCTTAATTTGGGGCTGAATAAATGATTCATTTTCGAGAAGATTTTCTATAAATGTCGTCTTTCCGCAGCCAGATGGCCCTGTTACCATCATTGTAAACGGGTGTCTGAATTGTGTTATTTCATTAATTTTTTTTTCACAAAGTCTAGTATCAAATTAGTACACAAGGCTATATTTATACATTAGCCAAGATGAGTAGGAGACAAATTGTCGACGAGCTACACAAAAGGGTACGAAGAAAATTTAAACGGCGCCGTACAGTTGTACGAGGTATTGATGATTTGTGGCAGGTGGATTTAGTTGATATGAGTGCATGCTCATCTGAAAACCGTGGCTACAAGTTTCTTCTCACAATAATCGACACTTTTTCCAAGTATGCTTGGACAATGCCTGTGATAAATAAAGGCACCGGAGCTGTGGCAAAGGCAATGGAAACGATTCTAAGGCAAAGGCGTGTACCTAGAAACCTGCAAACTGATGATGGAAAATAATTCTTTAGCAAGACATTTCAACAGCTAATGAAAAGATATGAAATCAACCTTTTTTTAACGTTCAGCTCGTTCAAAGCAGCGATTTTAGAAAGATAAATTTGGCAATAAAGAGTTATGTTAAAGCTAAGCTGCCTCCAAAAAATAGCCATTATTAATACATGCGAATTCAATGAAATGTTGGTATTAGATAGTTTTCATAACTTATTGCTTGATTTAATTCCCTGGGGTCCAAACAAAGTCTCAATTGCTTATCTTTTTCTCCACTTTAACTAAATTGGAAACCCAAGTCACGCTCTCGTTTTTCATTTCTTGAATGAAACCGCGTTCACACAAGTTATACAATTCTTTCTTAAGGGGCTTTAACACTGCAAGGGACACGCGGCGGGCTGGTTTGATTGTAGGTTTTGCATCATTTTTCAGCTTGAGACACGTTTTTTGCAAAGCAACCTAGTCCATCAAAACCAACAAAAAATCCACATAGCGCCCAGAACCATGTAACATATTTGTGATAAAATATAGCGCTTCAAGCCAAAATTCATAAGAGCAGACGCTATGCTTATAGCCCTCCACGCCATGAACTATAGTCCTCCACGCCATGCAGTAAAGTCCTCCACGCCATGTAATATAGTCCGACACGCCATGTACATGGCGTGGAGGACTGAAGTACATGGCGTTTAGGCCTACGTACCTTTCGCCATGTATTGTTGCGTGTGGCGCTATATTTTATCACAATCCCTAAATCGACTATGTACATGGCGCCAGAAGTCTATATATTATGTGTTTTCTCAGTGTGGATAAGACTAAGCTTTCTGCAGATCTCAAATCCTAAAAAAGGGTTAACTCGCTCATTTATGACAGCAAATTCCAGAATTAGTACTGTCTTTTTTATAACACACGATAGCTTTCCTCTTCGCAAGACACCAATAGAAGCTCCTCCATAAGCTTCGAACTTCCCTTCAAATTTCTGCAAATAAGGCTTTTTATTAAGCTTGTTAAAGTAGCTGACGGGCAAAGTATTCAAATCAGATCCGGTATCGAGCTTGAAACTAATGATAGTATTATCTTCTTGTATAATTTTATACCAAGCCCGCTTGTTTCCGAAATCACTTAACTTATTTATAGCTTCTATACAAAAAGATTCATTTGCGTTTTTAATATTTATTTCACTCACCAGTCTAGCTACACACACTTCTGCAAAGTGATTAAATTTACCACAAATACCACATCTTTTCCCATATGCTGGACAATTTTTGGGCGGGTGAAACTTGTTGCAATACCGACATTTATTTCTCTGCCGCTAAACAGCGTCATTTCTCTTTACATTTGTAGTTGACTAAAGTTATGGCCACTAGTATAATCTTTGCTTTATCTTTGTATATTATTTTTAGAAAAATCAGAATTAACTGCATTTAAATTACTGTTACTTTTACTGTATTTGCTTGAATTACTCATCTTATCATATTCATTTCTATTCCGTGCATACTGTTGCCGATTTTGTGTTCTGTCCGTGATCCCATCAACCGCTAATACTGCCGATGAATTAATTTTCTTCATTCTCCTAGTCGATGATTCGGATGCCTCTGCTGCACGCTCAAGTTCAACTGCCATCTCGTACGTCAACTCTGGTGTTTCAAGATATTTTTTCTGTAATCGACTATCATAAGTCCCATACACAATTCTGTCTCTGAGCATCCTCTGCTCAAACTCACTAGTGAAACCGCAATTCTTTACCAGCTTTTCAAGGTCCAATCGGAAATTATCAAACGGCTCTGCTTCGCGTTGATTCCTCGATTGAAACATAAAATTCTCATACACTTCATTCTTTTTTGGTATACAGAATTTCGAAAACGATTCTAATACTTTGTTGTATTTAACTTTATCTTCGTCACTCAAGTGCAATGAATTGTACACTTCCAATGTTTCCGGGCCAATGGCGTTTAAGAGGATTGCAATTTTCACAGCCTCCGATTTCTTTTCAATGTTTATAGCCGGTGTAAATATATCGTTATTATATCGATATATTCCCATCCAGTTTTAGAGTTTCTGGTCTTTTCAAATAATCCATCGTTTTTTCGACCACTATAACTGTGCGCTTTGCAGGTCGGCCACGTTTGACAGGTAATTTTATACTACTTTTGTTTGCAGTTCCCATTCAATTTATAATATTTTCACTTGTAATTACAACACTTCTCTTCATTACGTTAGGAGAACACGAATACTTGATTATTTTGCGAAAAACTTTATTTGCCGTAGCGCCATATGGTATAATTAAAAGACCAGCTTTTCTCGAACATGATTCTATTACGATCCGCTTACTCCTTAGTTATAATTCAGACAGGTTCTTATCAAATAATATCTGGTTTTTGTTAATTGTAAAGTACTGTGATACTAATATAGAATCATACTACACAAGATAATGCTTACAAAGTATGAGTGTGCGTTATCATTGTGTAATCGTAACGTCAAACTAAAACACTGTCCAGAAGTGTTAACTTATCAAAAGATTCTGCTAATGAGGCATCAGACATTGTTGGATCACGTTTTTAAGAGGTGTTTTCAAAAATGCCTCAATGAATAACCTGGCAATATTTTCAGTTTTAAACACCTCAGTCGGTACAGGTGTTGAACCCGTTGTTCCATCACTCTTTTTGTATGGGATAGTTAGCATTGTATCTGATTCAGTTTTTGACTACTTATCAGGTAGTATATCGGCACCGGATTCTTTAGCCGCCGCACTTATGGATTGCCGAATCGATTGACCAATGCGGTAAAATATTTGTTTTCGTACCTGGTATACTGTTTTGCTTGAAATTTAAGTACTCCTTCTTAAATCTTGGTCTGAAAATTATATTCCACTCAGCAAGAGTGCCATAAAATCCATGATGTTAATTGAAGAGAGCACAGGCAGGTCCACATGCTTTTATGTTACGTTCTCATCTTAAGCAATGTGCTGGATATATATAATCGTCGGTCATCCGAAATAACTTTGCATGATTTCTTTTAGCCCTTGGAATTTTCCCAATTATGAAATCAAAAAAATTTTGATTTAAGTTAAAATGTTTATCAAAGTGTTAATAAACTTTTTCGGCAATTTTCTCGCCTTGGTATCTCTGTAGGATCACTGATGTCGGGAATACTTTTTTCATCTCGATCTTGTTCAATACGTTTGTAAATCAGCTCCTTAACTGATGTTAAATAGAAGTTATAATAATCAGGTAAAATAGCCAGGAAAAATGACGTTAAAAACGTTGAAAAAATTTTATCATTATTTTCGTATCAAAGCCTCTGTAAGTTAGCAGCAATCTATCTTAAGCCAACATTACATTTTGAAAATTTTTTGATTCTTACAACTATCTCTGCTACCGTAGGTTTGCTGGTTTCTTCTTCAGTTGATCGTCAGCTTCATTTCATCATTTTAGTTTCTTCTTCTTCAATACTGTGAATGGAACGCTTAGGAACACTGGTGGTTGACACAGACTCTTATTTTTTTCGTTTTGATGAACGTCGACCACATGATCTCGAACGTTCCTGTTTTTCATTCAAGCGTTCACTTTGACGAAAAATCTTTTTTCTCTCTGGAAAGTCGAGTTCATATTGGTGAGGTTTGAGGCACGAGGGTCTTCATATAGATGATTGCTTAGGTGATTTCAGGAACATTTCTTCTTGCTCATTTTCATCTCTTTCTAAAGTACTGCCATCTTCTTCATCCATACTTTCTAGCAGGTGGTTTGAGACTTTTACCTACACCACTTGCTGATAATCGTCGCTTAGCGTTGGAACTTAACTCTTACCGTGGTGGAGCTATTTCTTTTGATGACTCAAATATTTCTTCCACTGCTACGGGTGAAGTTTGAGTTGGCTTATCACCTTTAAAGATGAATCTCGTTTGAGTGCTGTTGTCACGTAAACTTTTATTCTGTAGCATATCCACCAGATCAATTGAGAAATGGTTTTTATATATCTTTTTTGGAACTGTCTGTCTTTTACGTCTTACATTTAAAAATTTTACTAGCTCATTTCTGTACTTATACCATTTTTCATTATCACCAAGACTTTTGCTCTTCAATATTTAACTCATAGCAGTGTCAAACATTGTCTGACTTTCTGAATTTTCCATTGTCTCTTTTAAATTACCAAATGCTTCCGGAGACAGTAGAAGCATTTTATTTAAGACATTGTTTCTATACATATTTCTCAATTAGTGAGCCAATAACTTTTGCAAGAACACTTCCAATCAAATAAGCAGAAACACTTTTTGCGGAACTAAGACTTAACGCTGCCATGGAACAGATTGTTAAGCGTTTATGTGTACTAATTTACGAGTACTCGTAAGTTTTTACGAGTAATTTACGTATATTCGTGTTATATCTTTAGATACTTTAGATACGATGGTTTCCTTTTAAGGTAGGTGTCACAAAGTTACAGACAAGTGTCTTTATTACCTCTGGCTCAACATTTTTAAGAATTGCATGTTTTAAACATGGGCGGGCATTTTTAACCACGTACAACATATGCCGGTTAACCGTTTCATGGGTGACACCATCATTCTTTTTAAAGTTTTCAAGAGAGCAATAACACGTTATGTATTTTTTTATTAAATATATCCGTTGGAAAGCGAAATGTTTCGTTTAGACCTGGAGTAAGGTCGACTTATAGATTAACGTGAGGAGCCTGCGTAACTTCTTTATATATTTTCATCAATTCCAAGCTATTCTTGGGGTAAATTTGTTAAGCTATATGTTGGAATTGACTTTTGTCCCGTGAGTTTTTAAACTATACAAAATATTTACAATTGAGAGATATGTCGTGATAAAACTTGCTTTGATGGAACACATTTTGAGTTACCAAAGCCTCTAAGAAGTTTCGATGATGTGATCCTTTAGTAAAAAGCTCACATACTTGCCTTCAAAATGCGTTAAGCATCACGTCGTCAAGCACAATTAACACTGGTTCATTATGACACTTTGTCAATTCTTCTGGTTTAGTGTCTTCAAAGCAATCCCACGACAACCCTTGTACGGGTCTAGGGGTTGAAGCTGGTAGAGAGCTTCATTACAATTTTTTTAATCATTGTGGATACGAGTGTGGAGTGATTAGTTCCACGACTCATTTTACTCCTGATTTAAACCAGGTACCTTTTCAGAGCTAGGTGAGCTCAAAGCTTGGTGAGCGGACCCTCGTCCAAACCTACATTCGAACCAGAGACCCTTCACGCAAGAAGCCAGTGCTCTAGCCACTGGGCTATTCAAGCTTAGTGTCTAAGCTATATTTTCTAAGTATTCTACATTTTCAAATCGTGCTTTTGGTGGAAGAGTATTACGCTCAGCGTCACACCAAATAATTTTCTTAATTTGGGGCTAAAAAGATGATTCATTTTCGAGAAGATTTTCTATAAATGTCGTCTTTCCGCAGCCAGATGGCCCTGTTACCATCATTGTAAACGGGTGTCTGAATTGTGTTATTTCCTTAATTTTTTTTTCACAAAGTCTAGTCTCAAATTTGTACACAGGGCTATATTTATACATTAGCCAAGATGAGTAGAAGACAATTTGTCGACGAGCTACACAAAAGGGTACGAAGAAAATTTAAACGGCGCCGTACAGTTGTACGAGGTATTGATGATTTGTGGCAGGCGGATTTAGTTGATATGAGTGCATGCTCATCTGAAAACCGTGGCTACAAGTTTCTTCTCACAATAATCGACACTTTTTCCAAGTATGCTTGGACAATGCCTGTGATAAATAAAGGCACCGGAGTTGTGGCAAATGCAATGGAAACGATTCTAAGGCAAAGGCATGAACCTAGAAATTTGCAAACTGATGATGGAAAATAATTCTTTAGCAAGACATTTCAACAACTAATGAAAAGATATGAAATCAACCACTTTTCAACGTTCAGCTCGTTAAAAGCAGCGATTGTAGAAAGATAAATTTGGCAATAAAGAGCTATGTTAAAGTTAAACTGCCTCCAAAAAATAGCCATTATTAATACATGCAAATTCAATGAAATGTTGGTATTAGATAGTTTTCATAACATATTGCTTGATTTAATCGCCTGGGATCCAAACAAATTTTAAATTGCTTATTTTTTTCTCCACTAAAACACAATTAGAAACCCAAGTCACGCTCTCGTTTTTCATTTCTTGAATAATACCGCGTTCACACAAGTTATACAATTCTTTCTTTAGGGGCTTAAACACTGCAAATGGGACGCGGCGGGCTGGTTTGACTGTAGGTTTTGCATCATTTTTTAGGTTGAGACACGGGTTTTGCAAAGCAACCTAGTCCTTCAAAAACATCCTCATATTTTTCCAGTATTCCTTTTTTAGATTGAGTACTAATTATTTCCACTCTTTGCATTATTCCTTTTTTAGATTGAGTACTAATTATTTCCACTCTTTGCACTGAACAAAATCCACAAAGCGCCCAGAGCCATGTAACATAGCGCAATATTTATGGCTCCATACGCAATGTACATAGTACTCTGAGCCATGCAATATGGCTGCCAGCGCCATAATGTCAGAATCTACATAGCGCGTGGTCCCATGTTACATGGCGCAGCATTAATGGTGCCACACGCTATGTACATAGTACCCTGAACCATGCAGTATAGCTCCCAGCGCCATAATTACATGGCGCAGAAATTATGACCCCACACGCCATATAACGCCATGGGGTCCTTCAAACATTGCGTATGAAGCCATAAATATTGCGCTATGTTACATGGCTCTGGGTGCTTTGTGTATTTTGTTCAGTGCAAAGAGTGGAAATAATTAGTACTCAATCTAAAAAAGGAATACTGGAAAAATATGAGGATGTTTTTGAAGGACTATGAATATGGCTCATAGCACTAAAATTATAGCTCGCTGCCATGCTGTGTGAGGACATATACAAATATCAGCAAGCTTCTTGAGTATAGAAGAGGATATGGTCTTTGATAAATTTAATGAAAGGTGAATTCAATCACCTATCATCAATCTATCTTCAAATGCTCAGAAGTTAGATGGCTCGTGGACGACAATTGTCAGCTCGTTACGAAATTGCGTTGACTCGTGCTCAAAACCCATTCCGATCGGAAGTCGCACGAGCGTCGGCGGGACCGTCCCCACAATCGGGCTCGCCAGCTTTCGTCTGGGCTCGGCAAATTTGTATTTTCCATATCAAATGCACTGAAAAAACAAATAGCGCCAGACGCCATAATTTATGGACTTTTGGCGCCATGTTCATGGTCGATTTGTGATAAAACCATAGTACAAAGAAGCAGACGCGTTGCTTTTAGCCCTCCATGCCATGTACTATAGTCCTCCACGCAATGTATGCCATGTACATGGCGTGGAGGACTGTAGTACATGGCGTCAAGGCCTATGTACTTTTCGAAATGTATTGCGGCGTGTGGTGCTATATTTTATCACAATCCCTCAATCGACTATCTACATGGTGCCAGAAGTCCTTAATTTATGGCGTCTGGCGCCATGTGTTTTCTCAGTGTGGATAAGACTAAGCTTTCTGCAGGTCTCAAATCCTAAAAAAGGGTTAACTTGCTCATATATGACAGCAAATTCCAGCATTAGTACTGTCTTTTTTATAACACATGATAGCTTTCCTCTTCCCAAGACACTAATAGAAACTCCTCCATAAGCTTCGACCTTAACTTCAAATTTCTCTAAATAAGGCTTTTTATTAAGCTTGTTAAAGTAGCTGACGGGCAAAGTATTCAAATCAGATCCGGTATCGAGCTTGAAACTAATGATAGTATTATCTTCTTGTAAAATTTCATACCAAGCCCGCTTGTTTTCGAAATCACTTAACTTATTTATAGCTTCTATATAAAAAAATTCATTTGCGTTTTTAATATTTATTTCACTCACCAGTCTAGCTACACACACTTCTGCAAAGTGATTAAATTTACCACAAATACCACATCTTTTCCCATATGCTGGACAACTTTTGGGTGGGTGAAACTTGTTGCAATACCGACATTTATTTCCCTGCCGCTGAACAGCGTCATTTCTCTTTACATTTGTAGTTGACCTAAAATTATGGCCACTAGTATAATCTTTGCTTTATCTTTGTATATTATTTTTAGAAAAATCAGAATTAACTGCATTTAAATTACTGTTACTTTTACTGTATTTGCTTGAATTACTCATCTTATCATATTCATTTCTATTCCGTGCATACTGTTGCCGATTTTGTGTTCTGTCCGTGATCCCATCAACCGCTAATACTGCCGATGAATTAATTTTCTTCATTCTCCTAGTCGATGATTCGGATGCCTCTGCTGCACGCTCAAGTTCAACTGCCATCTCGTACGTCAACTCTGGTGTTTCAAGATATTTTTTCTGTAGTCGACTATCATAAGCCCCATACACAATTCTGTCTCTGAGCATCCTCTGCTCGAACTCACTAGTGAAACCGCAATTCTTTACCAGCTTTTTAAGGTCCAATCGGAAATTATCAAACGGTTCTGCTTCGCGTTGATTCCTCGATCTTTTTTGGCATACAGAATTTTGAAAACGATTCTAATACTTTGTTGTATTTAACTTTATCTTCGTCACTCAGTGCAATGAATTGTACACTTCCAATGTTTCCGGGCCAATGGCGTTTAAGAAGATTGCAATTTTCACAGCCTCCGATTTCTTTTCAATGTTTATAGCCGGTGCAAATATATCGTTATTATATCGATATATTCCCATCCAGTTTAAGAGTTTCTGGTCTTTTCAAATAATCCATCGTTTTTTCGACCACTATAACTGTGCGCTTTGCAGGTCGGCCACGTTTTACAGGTAATTTTATACTACTTTTGTTTGCAGTTCCCATTCAATGTATAATATTTTCACTTGTAATTACAACACTTCTTTTCATTACGTTAGGAGAACACGAATACTTGATTATTTTGCGAAAAACTTTATTTGCCGTAGCGCCATGTGGTATAATTAAAAGACCGGCTTTACTCAAACATGATTTTATTACGATCCGCTTACTTCTTAGTGATAATTCAGACAGGTTCTTATCAAATAATTTCTGGTTTTTGTTAAATGTAAAGTACTGGGTACTTGTTAAATGTAAACTACTAATATAGAATCATACTACACAAGATAATGCTTACAAAGCATGAGTGTGCGTTATCATTGTGTAATCGTAACGTCAAACTTAAACACTGTCCAGAAGTGTTAACTTATCAACAGATTCTGCAAATGAGGCATCAGACATTGTTGGATCACGTTTTTAAGAGGTATTTTCAAAAATGCCTCAATGAATAACCCGGCAATATTTTCAGTTTTAGACACCTCAGTCGGTACAGGTGTTGAACCCGTTGTTCCATCACTCTTTTTGTATGGGATAGTTAGCATTGTATCTGATTCAGTTTTTGACCACTTATCAGGTAGTATATCGGCACCGGATTCTTTAGCCGCCGCACTTATGGATTGCCGAATCGATTGACCAATGCGGTAAAATATTTGTTTTCGTACCTGGTATACTGTTTTGCTTAAAGTTTTAGCTCTCCTTCTTAAATCTTCGTCTGAAAATTATATTCCACTCAGCAAGAGTGCCATAAAACCTATGATGTTAATTGAAGAGAGTACAGGCAGGTCCACATGCTTTTATGTCACGTTCTCGTCTTAAGCAATGTGCTGGATATATTTAATCGTCGGTCATCCGAAATAACTTTGCATGATTTCTTTTAGCCTTGGAATTTTCCCAATTATGAAATCAAAAAAATTTTGAATTAAGTTAAAATGTTTATCAAAGTGTTAATAAACTTTTTCGGCAATTTTCTCGCCTTGGTGAAGGATCACTGATGTCGGGAATACTTTTTTCATCTCGATCTTGTTCAATACGTTTGTAAATCAGCTCCTTAACTGATGTTAAATAGAAGTTATAATAATCAGGTAAAATAGCCAGGAAAAATGTCGTTAAAATCGTTGAAAAAACTTGATCATATTTTTCGTATCAAAGCCTCTGTAAGTTAGCAGCAATCTATCTTAAGCCAACATTACATTTTGAAAATTATTTGATTCTTACAACTATCTCTGCTACCGTAGGTTTGCTGGTTTCTCCTTCAGTTGATCGTCAGCTTCTTTTCATCATACTAGTTTCTTCTTCTTCAATACTGTGAATGGAACGCTTAGGAACACTGGTGGTTGACACAGACTCTTCTTTTTTGCGTTTTGATGAACGTTGACCGCATGATCTTGAACGTTCTGTTTTTCATTCAAGCGCTCACTTTGATGAAAGATCTTTTTTCTCTCTGGAAAGTCGAGTTCGTATTGGTGAGGTTTGAGGCACGAGGGTCTTCATATAGATGATTGCTTAGGTGATTTCAGGAACATTTCTTCCTGCTCATTTTCATCTGTTTCTAAAGTACTGACATCTTCATCATCCATACTTTCTAGCAGGTGGTTTGAGACTTTTACCTACACCACTTGCTGATAATCATCGCTTAGCGTTGGAACTTAACTCTTATCGTGGTGGAGCTATTTCTTTTGACGATTCAAATATTTCTTCCACTGCTACGGGTGAAGTTTGAGTTGGCTTATCACCTTTAAAGATGAATCTCGTTTGAGTGCTGTTGTCACGTAAACTTTTATTCTGTAGATTATCCAACAGATCAATTGAGCAATGGGTTTTATATATCTTTTTGGGAACTGTCTGTCTTTTACGTCTTACATTTAAAAATTTTACTAGCTCATTTCTGTACTTATACCATTTGTCATTATCACCAAGACTTTTGCTTTTCAATACTTAACTCATAGCTTTGTCAAACATTGTCTGACTTTCTGAATTTTCCATTGTCTCTTTTAAAGTATCAAATACTTTCGGAGACAGTAGAAACATTTTATTTAAGACAGTGTTTCTATACTTATTTCTCAATTAGTGGGCCAATAACTTTTGGAAGATCACTTCCAAGTAAAATAGGCAGAAACCTTCTTTGCGGAATTAAGACTTTACGCTGCCATGGAACAGATTGTTAAGCGTTTACGTGTACTAATTTACGAGTACTCGTAAGTTTTTACGAGTAATTTACGTGTATTCGTTTTTTTAAAATGTATTTAGAATGTAAGTTCAGTAAGTATTCTCCTTTTATTATGATATCATCAAATATATATTTTAAAAACTATGAACATTTATTTCAAATTTATTTTTTATTAGGAAGAAATATTCTCTTCTTATTATATGTGACCCCGACGATGGACTCGCACATCAACATCAAGGTATGACCCCGCAGTAACAAATCTGACTGCAACTGCAAAACAATCAACAACCGCAAAGGCAGAATCAATTTCAAAATGGTGGTCCAGCCAATAATACATAGCCACCAGGTTCAGGGACCACAGCAGCAGCTGCAACAAACAACGTATCTAATCAAGGCACCGGATCTTCTTCACAAAATACTCCTATCAGTTCGCCAGGAGCTTGATGAGTCACATGATGGAAACATTCCCACCTTTCTACATGTCACGTAGAACACATTTTCCGCCAACATACAAAATACGTGGGACACGTATTCCGCAATTGCATCCTTCAGCGGCTGCTGTGGTTCTGACCGCAACTGATCCCTGTCATCCTCAGATAATCTGCCAATGATGCTTCACCTGCAGGAAAGTACATCATCAACAACAACAGCAGACGCAAGAAAACCCGAAACAGATTCTGTTCTCGATTCAACAGCATCAGTCATGTGACGAGCAGACAACCCGATAGCCGAAGCCGCCCAATCATAGCAGCCGAACCGACAGCAACAGCCACACCTGGATACACTGCTTCCACATATCACGCGCACATATCACACGATGTTAGAAGATAGCAAAGTATGCTATTGCATATCCCGGAAATCAGAGAGCAAGTCGTTCCTATACACCAAATAACTTTTTGTAAATTAACAACATTGTGAACATTTTTATGAGTTATGTACAGGTTTAAAAATAAAAACACACAAGGGGAACAGCTCCAACACAATATTTTATTTGAAAAACACTCACATCACACATCTGCCATCGGTGACAATTTTTGGGTGGGTGAAACTTGTTGCAATACCGACATTTATTTCGCTGCCGCTGAACAGCGTCATTTCTTTTTACATTTGTAGTTGACTAAAATTATGGCCACTAGTATAATCTTTGCTTTATCTTTGTATTTTATTTTTAGAAAAATCAGAATTAATTGCATTTAAATTACTGTTACTTTTACTGTATTTGCTTGAATTACTCATCTTATCATATTCATTTCTATTCCGTGCTTACTGTTGCCGATTTCGTGTCCCAACACAGCCCCAACACAATATTTTATTTGAAAAACACTCACACCACACATCTGCCATCGGTGTCGGTAGTCATCAGCCCCAAGACCTGGCCATCGACCGTCTCGGCGGTGCTACTGGCGACTGCCTAAGCTCCGAGAGCTGGCCATCGTCCATCTTGGTCCCGTACAGGCAGTTGCCAAGGCTAACAAACCACGCTACTCCGCCTCCTCGACCTCAGTGTCATCCTCACACTTGGGGAGAGTAGTGTAGGAACACATAATAACACATTTACACATCCACATTCCACAAACACCTTACACTTTTTTTTTATCTTCCTGTGAGCTTCTAAATTGACTTAAAAAATGCTTTCTTTAAATACTTTTTAACAACTTTAGGATTTTTATTGAATTGTTAATAATGTGAATCACAGTTAACGCAATTACAAAACTGAGCATAACAAATCGTTAAAACAATCTTCTCTTAATCAAACCCTGTCAATTCACAACTACAAAATCTTTATTGACATTTTATTTTATTTTTCTTCCTAATCATTTCTAAACTTAGCCTAGTTGATGTGTGATTTTTGATGTAGTGTGTATGATGTCAAGTAGTGTGGTGAGTTGTGGAATGTAAGTGAGATAAGTGTAGGTGTTTGTGTATCCACAATACTCCCCTGCCAGCGTTTAACGCGTTATCGCGAGGCGTAGGACAGTGGCACCTTTGTGGTTCGCCCAGCTAGAGAGACGTACGGAGCGAATGTAACTTTCCTCGCTGGTCTCTTTTCGGGAGCTGGGGGCATTAATGGTGCAGTCGAGGCTGCCGATGCTTGCTGGTTTTTGGGAGAATTGTCGATAGGTTCCGTAGAGGATGACGTGTAACAAGGCTTGAGCCTGTTAATGGAAACGTTGACGGATTTGCTTCTGATTTCCAGAGTGTAATAATTTGTATGTCTGGCTAGGACTTTGAAAGGACCGTCGTACGGTGGAATGAGTGGTGGACGAACAGAATCGACTCTGACAAAGACGTGTGAGCAAGAGTCGAGTTGCTTGAAGATGAATATCTTCGGTGTTGTGTGGTGTTGAGCATCAACCGGTCGAAGTTTTGCCATTGTAGCCGTTAGTTCGGAGGCAAAGTCTGTTTGGCTGATCTTCCTAGGATTTTCTTGAAGAAAATCACTAGGAAAACGCAGGTTTTCTCCGTACAGGAGTTGTGCTAGTGATGCTGTGAATTCTTCTCGGATTAGAGATTGCAATCCAAGAAGAATTAGGGGAAGTGTTCTAGTCCAAGAAACATCGTTGTGAGCCATGATAGCCGATTCAAGAGTACGATGCCATCTTTCTAAGAAACCGTTGGCTTGAGGGTGGTACGCTGTGGTGCGATTGCGTTCGAAGCCCGAGAGTCGACCAAGCTTAGCATGAAGCGCTGACTCGAATTGTCTGCCCTGGTCGGTGACAATGTATTGGAGAACTCCAAATCTAGCAATCCAGGTGCTTAGTAAAGCAGTAACACAGTCATTGGCAGTAATGCTGGCTAAAGGAATTGCTTCAGGCCAACGTGTAAAACGGTCGATTATGGTGAGAAAGTAAGTGTATCCCTGCGAGTGTGCTAGGGGACCAACTATGTCGATGTGAATGACCTTAAAACGTTCGGAGACCGTAGGAAAGGTCGATACAGGTTTGCTCACATGTCTGGTTATCTTGCATTTTTGACAAGATAGATATTCTCGGGCCCAAGTGGCAATGTCCTTGTTCATCGAAGGCCAGAAGAATTTAGTTGCAATGTGCTTTCTTGTAGCACGAATACCAGGGTGAGCGATATTATGGTCTGAGTTGAACACCTTTTTCCTGAACGCATGAGGAATATAAGGTCGAATGGTCGAATTGTCACTTCACAAAAAATGTCGACGTTGGTGCCAAAGATTGGTTGTTTCTTTAAAACAAATTTAGAGTCCTTTAGAATCTTCTGATCCGCGTCCGATGCTTGGGACGAGGCGATTGCGGCAAATTCAAGAGTACTGGGAAGAGTGATTTCTTCTTGACGAGAAAGTGCGTCAGCAACAACGTTGTTGCAACCAGAGACATGCCGAATGTCAGAAGTGAACTCACTTATATAACTTAGATGTCTAAGTTGACGAGGTGTGGCCTTTTCTGGCTTTTGTTTAAAAGCAAAAGTCAGTGGTTTGTGGTCGGTGTATAGAGTGAACCTTTGGGCTTCCAAAAAGTATCGGATATAACGAATGCCTTGATAAGCCGCTAAGAGTTCGCGGTCGTATGCAGTTAACTTTATTGGTGCGTCGCTTAATTTGGCCGAGTAAAAACCAAGGGGTTGCCAAGAGCCTTGACATTTTGGCTGCAAAGCAGCCCCATGGCGGAATCCGAAGCGTCTACGAGCGTTTGAGTCCGGAAAGGACAATAGAGTGGCTTCTGTTAAACCAGTCTTGACTTGGTCGAAAGCTTTGCTAGCTTCTTTTGACCAGTCGATTGTCTAAGCACCATCTTTCTTAGAGCTATAAAGATAGGCGTTGAGTGGTTGCTGCATCTCAGCTGTGTGAGGAAGAAAGCGACGATAGAAATTGACCATCCCCAAAACTCTTCTTAGGTCTTTAGCCGTCTTGGGGAGTTTAGCTGTTGATATTGCCTCAACCCGATATGGAGAGGGTTTAATACCTTTTGGCAAAACCTCATGAACTAAGAATTTGATTGAAAGTCGAAGGAAATGGTATTTCTCCATATTGATTATAAAACCATAGTCCGCTAATCTTTTGAAAATTTGTTCTAAGTGAACAAGATGCTCTTCTTCGGAAGTCGAAGCTACCAAATGTCGTTGAGGTAAATAAAACAGAATTTTAATCCGTGAAAGACTTCATGCATGAAGCGTTGGAACGATTGTGCCGCATTGCAAAGTTCGAAAGTCATTCGAGTGAACTCAAAGAGTCCGAAAGGTATGCAGATGGCGGTCTTTGGAATATCGTTCGGCTCGACTGAAATTTGATGGTAGGCCTTAGTCAGGTCTATGGTGGAAAAGATATTTTTGCCCTGTAATTCATGACAGAAGTTTTGAATAATGGGGATCGGATATCTATCCGGGACGGTTATGGCGTTAAGGCGTCTGTAATCGCCGCAAGGACGCCATTCCCCATTAGACTTGCGTACCATGTGTAGCGGAGAAGACCAGCTGCTATTTGAGGGGTGGCAAATTCCCTGTTGTAGCAGGAAATCGAATTTTTTTTAGGCCGCCGCGAGCTTATCTGGTGCAAGTCAACGTGGTCTCGAATGTGGTGTGTCACCTTGTGTTTACAGGGTTGTGAGAACCCTGAATTGACCTTGATGGCATGATACTTGGTGAGAAGGGCATGCATCCGTGGATCAGAGGATTTCTCAATCAAAACACTAAGTTTGTGACACTTGTATGATGTGAATGTGCCTTTCGATGAAAGCGAAGTAAGAGGATCCACAAGGATAGCATTTGCCAAGTCGACGACTAGCCCATAGTGGCAGATGAAGTTTGCGCCTAAAATGGGTCTAGAGACATCGGCAATGATAAATTCCCATGAAAACTCACGACGGAGTCCCAGGTCTTGTTTGATCACCTTTCGTCCGTAGGAGTTGATGGTTGACTGGTTTGCCGCGGCAAGTCGCATACCAGAAGGTAGAAGTTTTCCGGTAGTAGGTGCTGGAAGCACCAAAATATCTGCGCCTGTGTCAATCAAGTAGTGTCGTTTAGACAAGTTGTCATGAATTATTAGACGACGGCTAGGTGACAAGTCACGTTTTCTTACCGTCTGAAGAGAACAGCGGCTTAGTTTTTTGGTTCAGATGAACCAGCCTTGAAGGCGCGTGGAGAGATGCATTTTAAAGCCTTTGAGCCGAATTTGTAGTGATACCAACAAATACCAGTCTTTCGTGCCTGGCTTCGGCGACGTGGCTGCTTGCGAGATCTCCCTTGGAACCTCGAACGCGATCGTAGTGTTTGGTGGACGAGCCTCGTGAGGCCAACAACCTGCTGTGTCAAAGCGGCCACCTCTGACTGCTGGGGGGAAACGGCAACTGAGCTTACTTGTGGCGTGGCAAAAAAATCCGCTATTTTGTCAGCCGTCTCCACCAACTTACTCAGGCTGGCCTCCGGAGAGCAGGCTAAAATAGCCTGAGTTTGCACCGGAAGCCGCTGTAGCCAGAGGGTCCTCAAAAGGTCGTCCCCAACCGCGGAACCTCCCAACTGCTTCATATCACGAAGCAGCTGGGAAGGTTGTCTATCCCCTAGTGAGAGGTTCCCCAAGAGGTGCTTAAGTTTTTCCGAATCGCTGGCTGAAAGCCGCAATATAAGCGCCCTCTTGAGGATTTCGTAAGGCGTGTCAGGGTCCGGGCTCGCGACCACGTCCCTGACCACCTTCAGCTGCTCAGGACCCAGCGAGGAAATCACATAGTGATACTTTGTTTTCGAACACTTAATGTGTGCGTTCGCAAGCGGGCTCTCTAATTGAGAGAACCACAAAGTTGGCTCTGCTTGCCAAAACACGGGCGGTTTTATGGAGGTCGTACTAATTTGCGGAACCGTGGACGCGCCTGAGGGACTCGCATCCTCATTGTCCAACGACATCCTAACGGAGTTACGCGACGGAACGAATAGAAATGGAACGCGGCAAGGAAATAGGGTGGCTGAAATTATTATTTGAATATATAGGTGTGATATTTGTTACTATTATTATAATAATATTAAATATACAGATTAACTTAGTTCTGTATGATGTAAGGTTCGAACTCACGCCTTAAATGGCCTAGGCTGCCGCAAATATCAATTATCTGGATAGTTGCGCGAAATCTGACTGCTTTTGTTACACATACGTGCGAAATGAAATATTTTTCCATGTCAAAACTTTTTTTTCTTGTTTTTAAATGTATCTATCTCTATGCAATATTCTTTATGCAATCACCACACTGTTTAACATACTCTTTGGAATTAAATACATATATTGGAACATACAATCTTCAAAACCTGCAGATTTCTTCATTTCGGACAACAGTCGACGCATCATACTCCAAATATTCAAAAAATACAGACTTTGATTAACGTGAGCCTTTGTGATTTCTTTCACGACTGCCTGGATTGACTTTTTTTTTTAAATTTTAAGCTTGGCTTGTGCTTACTATGCCGTTGCTTCAAAATTCTAAGTATCTTCTCCTTCGAGTGTCGGATATAGAATTGCAATTGTTCTTCTTTTCTTACTGTGCCGTGATTGATTAACGTGAGTCTTTGTGATTTCTTTCACGACTGCCTGGATTGACTTTTTTTTAAAAATTTTAAGCTTGGCTTGTACTTACTGTGCCGTTGCTTCAAAATTTTAAGTATCTTCTTTTTCGATCTCGGATTGTGCTTCGATTCGTTTTGTAATTTTTTGAACTTCGTAGTTGCCAAATTTTTTTATTTCAATGACAATGTTGGAAGTAGATCATTGTCATTGGATTCGATGCGATTTTGACTGGTCCATTTTTTCTTTCTTCAATCACAGCGATTGATGTTCGTGTTTATCCGCTGGATGAAAATCTTGTGGGAATCACCACTGGATCAAAATGATTCGTATGAGTGCTGACTTCTTTTATTTACACGAACTCTTCTTAGGCGAGTTCCTATCGGGGTCACCAATTTTGGTTATCTTCCTGTGAGCTTCTTAATTGAATTAAAAAACGCGTTCTTTAAATACTTTTTAACAACTATTGGATTTTTATTGAATTGTTAATAATGTGAATCACAGTTAACGCAATTACAAAACTGAGCATAACAAATCGTTAAAACAATCTTCTCTTAATCAAACCCTGTCAATTCACAACTACAAAATCTATATTGACATTTAATTTTTTATTTTTCTTCTTAATTATTTCTAAACTTAGCCTACTTGATGTGTGAATTTTGATGTAGTGTGTATGATGTCAAGTAGTGTTGTGAGTTGTGGAATGTAAGTGAGATAAGTGTAAGTGTTTGTGTACCCACAACTTCAATACACATCAAAATTATATTAATTCAAAGTAGGCTAAGAAAGTTTTCTTTTTTAATGTATTTAGAATGTAAGCTCAGTAAGTATTCTCCTTTTATAATGAAAACATCGAATATATATTATGTTTTTAAAACTATGAACATTTATCTCAAATTTATAATTTATAAGGAAGAAAATACGCTTCCTAAAATATCTTTAGATACTTTAGATACGATGGTTTTCTTTTGAGGTAAGTGTCACAAAGTGACAGACAAGTGCCTTTATTACCTCTGGCTCAACATTTTGAAGAATTGCTTGTTTTAAACATGGGCGGGCATTTTTAACCACGTACAACATATGCCAGTTGACCGTGAACAGTTTCATGGGTGACACCAACGTTCCTTTTTAAGTTTTTAAGAGAGCAATAACACGTTATGTATTTTTTATTAAATAAATCCGTTCGAAAGCGTAATGTGTCATTTAGACCTTGAGTAAGGTCGACTTATAGATTACTGTGAGGAGCCTGCGTAACTTCTTTATATATTTTCATCAATTCCAAGCTATTCTTGGGGTAAATTTGTTTAGCTTTATGTTGGAATTGACTTTTGTCCCGTGAGTTTTTAAACTATACAAAAAAATGACAATTGAGAGATATATCGTGATAAAACTTGCTTTGATGGAACACATTAAAGAGTAGAATACTTACTAAACTTACATTCTAAATACATTAAAAAAGAAAACTTTCTTAGCCTACTATGTAATTCTTAATTTTGGTGTTTGTTTGAAGTGTCAAGTGTTTGTGGATTGTGGATGTGTATTTATGTTGTGTACTAGGTGTTCCCACACTACTCCCCCCCAAGTGTCAGGATGACGCTGAGGTCGAGGAGGCGGAGTAGCGTGGTTTGTTAGCCTTGGCGACTGCCTGTACGGGACCAAGATGGACGATGGCCAGCTCTTGGGACCCATATTCAGCGCGTGCCGAGATGGTCGATGGCCAGATCTCGGAGCTAGTGGCTGCCGCCATCGGTTGCGGTTTGTTAAAGTGGCCATGGCGACTGCCTGTACGGGACCAAGATGGACGATGGCCAGCTCTCGGGACCCGTATTCAGCGCGTGCCGAGATGGACGATGGCCAGCTCTCGGGGCTTAGGCAGTCGCGCGCAGCGCTGCCGAGATGGTCGATGGCCAGATCTCGGGGCTGATGGCTACCGTCACCGATGGCGGATGTGTGGTGTGAGTGTTTTTCAAATAAAATATTGTGTTGGGGCTGTTCCCCATGTGTGTTTTTATTTTACCTAACACAAAAATGTTCACCATGTTGTAAATTTCACACTAAAATTTTTACTAAAAGCTATTTGAGTTATAGGAATGACTTGCTGTACGATTTCCGGAATATGCTATCACATAATATGCTATCTTCTTACATCATGAGTGAAATTCATAGCGGCTCGAGACAGCTATTGTTGTTGTTGTATCGAGAACAGGGCTTTATTGCGTCTGCTGTTGTTGTTGATGATGTTGTACATTCCTATATCCATCATGTGAATTTATCGAGCTCCTGGCGAACTTATAGGACCACTTTGCGAAAGAGATCCGGTTACTTAATTAGATGCGTTGTTCCCCATGTGTGTTTTTATTTTACCTAACACAAAAATGTTCACCATGTTGTAAATTTCACACTAAAATTTTTACTAAAAGCTATTTGAGTTATAGGAATGACTTGCTGTACGATTTCCGGAATATGCTATCACATAATATGCTATCTTCTTACATCATGAGTGAAATTCATAGCGGCTCGAGACAGCTATTGTTGTTGTTGTATCGAGAACAGGGCTTTATTGCGTCTGCTGTTGTTGTTGATGATGTTGTACATTCCTATATCCATCATGTGAATTTATCGAGCTCCTGGCGAACTTATAGGACCACTTTGCGAAAGAGATCCGGTTACTTAATTAGATGCGTTGTTCCCCATGTGTGTTTTTATTTTACCTAACACAAAAATGTTCACCATGTTGTAAATTTCACACTAAAATTTTTACTAAAAGCTATTTGAGTTATAGGAATGACTTGCTGTACGATTTCCGGAATATGCTATCACATAATATGCTATCTTCTTACATCATGAGTGAAATTCATAGCGGCTCGAGACAGCTATTGTTGTTGTTGTATCGAGAACAGGGCTTTATTGCGTCTGCTGTTGTTGTTGATGATGTTGTACATTCCTATATCCATCATGTGAATTTATCGAGCTCCTGGCGAACTTATAGGACCACTTTGCGAAAGAGATCCGGTTACTTAATTAGATGCGTTGTTGTGCTGAAGTTGAGTGCATAGTTACGGGAGCAATTGACTTTGGTAACTGCAGCTGATACGGTTGAACGATATACGGAAACAGTGTATCGCAGTGGGACTCCAGCTCGCTGGGAATATGTTTTTGTAACATCATGTTGCCGACCGTAGCCATAGTCGTATATTGCACGTAGCTGGCTGTGGCTGGTGTTGAAATTGATGATAAGTTCTCTCGTTGTCGGCTGATGTCGGCGTGGCAGCAAGTTGGTGCGGCGCAGCGAGGCGACGGTTGTCAAGCCTCGTGGCAGCAAATTGGTGCAGTGCAGCGTGTTTGACTCCCTTCTTGGACTTCTTAGGCGCACGTGCCTACATCGGAAGTGGAAGAGGTCTGACGAATTGGAGGTACTAGTGGAATGTCCGTTCTGAGTCCACGACTGAATTCGAGACGATGACGAAGTATTGATGTTTTTAGCGTGTTGAATGATGAAATTAGATGCATTCGCTTGAAATAGGCGTAGTAGTCTTCATCAACGATAACTTGCTTTCGTTTACTCCATCGCTTTTTCCAAAATTAGGCGTACGTGCCTTTTTCGGGGTCACCAATTTTAGAAGCTATTCATATTTGCTTCTAAAAATAAATAAGAAAAAATGTATTTATAAAAAGATATATTTATTTGAAGTTTTAGGTTAAAGAGTAGAATACTTACTAAACTTACATTCTAAATACATTAAAAAAGAAAACTTTCTTAGCCTACTATGTAATTCTTAATTTTGGTGTTTGTTTGAAGTGTCAAGTGTTTGTGGATTGTGGATGTGTATTTATGTTGTGTACTAGGTGTTCCCACAGGCTAAAAGCAGTTTTCATTTTTAGTGATTTTGCAAGATGGCACCATTGGCACAGAATCGCCCGCATTTCAAAATCACTTCTACCAGACTTGGTCCTATATAAGGCAAATACATTGTGCAAATTTCAATTCATTCTGCTTATCGGATCGTGAGTTTCCGTGAACAGAAGTTTTTGATGCTAAAAATAAAGGTAAATTGGGCAAGGGTTACCAAGCGTGCCCGTTAAACCTTATCAAATTTTATTTTTTGCCTATGTAAACAATGCACAAAATTTACATATGAGTGTACTTTTTTTTGAAGAAGCGGTATTTTTTCAAGAGAGACGATGATTTGGAGGTTTTCACTTTCAGTGCCTGCATTAACTATAGGGCTGCCAACACGCTAGCACAAATCTACACCTTAATAATACAAATATGTCCTGAAAATTTCATAATGATTGAATAGCTTTGTCAAAAGTTATCACTGTTTAAAAATTTGCAAATTTTCCCGTTCTCTTTTTAGGCACCCAGCGCACACATGGGGTTAAAAAATTCCAAAACATTATCCGATTCACATATAAAACATGCTCGAAATTTGTTTCGTCAACTTTATTTTTGCGAAAATTATTTGTTTACGAAATAATAGGTATATTATAAATATCACCTAAATGGCCGCCGGCGCCAAAAGGTTAACAATAACTGACTTTTGTTGAGACCTGGACCTATTCTGCAGATACACCAATGTATCCTGTAAGTTTCAGCTCAATCGGATGGCGCGTTCCCGAGATTATCTCACTGAAATTTTCTGATTATATATATATATATATATATATATATATATATATATATATAAATATATATATATATATATATATATATATATATATATATATATATATATATATATATATATATATATATATATATATATATATATATATATATATATATATATATATATATATATATATATATATATATATATATATATATATATATATATATATATATATGGAAATATGAATTTTTGGCCGAATCGATTTTAATACTAATGTTCTTCGAACATTAGTAATAAAGACTCACAAACTAAAACCTCGAGCTAAAATCAAAACCCGAGAAATGAAACAGAAAAATTATCATAAACAACTACACTTAAGAAAAAAGATATATCAAAATAGTCGTTGTGTTTCATCTGTTTCCAGAAATGCATCTGGCAATAAAAATACAAATAATAACACTGTGGATACTAGCAACATCAGCACAGCAAATGGAAATAATTGATTTGACACACGGAAACGGATTCATAACTATAAAAAGAGAAGAAATTAATCTTATAACACATAAAAGCTATATTTTCCATAATGTTAACATTACACAGTATGAAACGGCCTATAACATAATCATAAAAAATTTAAACCTAATTAATGAAAACTTTGATCATCCAAACATTCTCAGAATAAGACTTTTAATTAAACACTTAAAACACGAAATCAAAACTCTCCATCCATATTCCACAATTTCAGATCCTAGTCCAGTAAAACATAAGTTTGAAAATAAATATCTATTCACAAGTACATTGAACAAACATCAAATTAACCTAGGAAAATCAAGGGCAGAAAATATAAAACATATTATAAATTCACTTGATCTTAATCAAAAATACAAAATAGATTTACAGTTATATGAATTATATAACGATATAAATTTCCAAGATACAAATATGGCTGAAATGGAAGAAAAAGCTATATTACTAATTAATAAAAGAAAAAATGAAATACAAAACGGTTATAGACATTTGAACTCTGAATACTGTCCCCCTAGTTTAAATACAGACTGTACAGAACCGATAAACAAAAAAACACAAAGAGGAATTTTCAATCCATATGGCTCATTCTTAAAATGGTTTGGCGGAGTAATGGACAACGAAGATTGAGAAAATATAATTAATGCCATTGAAAAATTAGAAAATAATCAACAAAACCTATTAAAAAACCAAAACATTATAGTCGCTCAAAACAACAAGCTTAACGAGCAAATTAAACAACTTGTAAATGAAGCATCCACAAACTTTCAAAAAATTTCCACCTATGTAAAGGAAATGAACAAAAAATTCGAAGAACTAGATAAACACTTCATAGAAACAGAATATATAAAAAACATAGAATATTATGTAAATTTAATAAATGAAAGCATAGAAAAAATTAAGGAAATAATTTTAATGTCAAAAACAAATTACTTAAGTAGATATATTTAAGAAGATTCAGAAATTGATAAATTTAATATAACGCTTGATCAATTAAGCAATATACAACGTAATATAATATTAAAACCCACCAGCATTATAATTGTTATTATAATACCACATTATTTAGAAGAAACATGAACAAAATATTCCATACAACCTATACCAAATCACAACATTTATGAACTACTCACTAATATTAATACATATCTAAAATGCAATAATTCACTGTGCTACTACACAGAATATTCAAAAAACCTTAAACCTCTAAAAAATGAATGTATCGTGCACTTACAAAGCTGCTCAGAAATTCAGAATGATTAAGTAAACATTACGAAAATATCACTTGGAATAATTACAGTCACAAACAATAAAAATTTCAATATACTAGTAAATCATGATTGTAATCCACAAAAGAAAAACGAAATCACACACTTACCAACACATGCATTAATAAAATTTATCAAATGCAAAGTAATAATCAATAATGTTATATTTGAAAACTACCAGGAAGAATACACACCCCATATTGTTTTACCTCAAAATATCGAAAGTTATAACCCAGAAAAAATTAATCCACTTACCCTAGAAGAACTACATTGGAAAAACAATGAAGTAAACAAACTTCATGAAATCGAAAACACAAACATTAGAGAAAACCTGAAACACATATATAGGAATACCCATTTTTTTCATGTCAATCATCATTTTAATTATCATCAAATTTCTAATTTGGAAATACAAAGCAAAAAAGTTTACCATTCGATTAAAAAATTCAAAACCCAAAATCGAATATATACCTGAAAAAGATAACGTCAAAATTGAGGACAATTTTCATACTACGGATGGAGGAGTTATGGCAACGTCAGCACCTAACCCTCAAGTACCGACATCCGGTATAAATCTTTACCCAGCGATAGAATGAAGATATCTAAACAAATCCATCATATCAATTCAATACTGTTCAATCTTCATATAAACAAATCCATCATATCAATTCAATACTGTTCAATCTTCATATAAACAAATCTATCATATCAATTCAATACTCTTCAATCTTCAGATAAACATATTTGTTTATCAAAATAAAAATTTCTAAGATCAAAGCGAAATTCGCACAGATCAGGTAACAGAAATCGCATCTAGCAATTTCTGCAACCACAGCAATTCGAACCCTATAAAAGAATGTGGAATCAAGAAGAAAATACACACAGAGAAAGTAAATCATAAAAGATAGAAGCATCAAATGTTTTTCTCAATCCAAGGTACAGTGGATATAATAATATAAAGGTGGAAAAAGTACAACAATGAATAATAATAAAAACTTAATCATTTGCAAAAGAAACGATCGAATAATAAAACGATACAAAGAACATGTAAAAGTGTTATATAAAAATTACTACAAAGTGAACGATATAGAGTTTATATATTCAAAAGTTGTAAATTCAAATTCAAATTAAAAAACTCTAGCGCACCTGAACCGCTAGAAACACTAATGTTCGAAGAACAGCAGAAGAATCGTTCAGGTTTTGAGTGCATATTCCACCACATGTGCTGCTTATTACGGCCAAACTGTTTCAAATGCCACGTTTTACTTTCGTCTTAAGAATGCATTATAACTCATATGGTGGAAGGTTTCAGATATTACCACTGGCATGAATTTCAACGTTTATGAGAGCAAAACACGGGTTAATTATAGTCGATATCAGTTGCTTATTTCACAAAATTTTGAAAGCAGCATCTCATATAACATCAATGAAGAAAATGCTCAGTGCCTGCAGCACTGTAACTGAAGTTGGTGTTCGGGGCTGCGATCCGAAAAATTTGCAGAACTTAGGGAATTGAAACATCGGTTATTTATTTTCATTGCAAATGTTTCCGAAATGTATACTAACTGTAAGCATTTATTGATACAAAAGTAGCACAACCGACTCGTGCTGGCAACCTTTCGCCAGTATCAAAGCCAATAATATATTACATCTGCTTCACGTTGTTATATTACATTCGAAGTTTAAGGAGTATAAAAAAATTTAGGGTTATCTGCAGCAAGTTTTTTCAAATGATCGAAAGCTTAATATTTGCTGTGAAAATTCTATGATAAAACCGCTTAATAAAGATATTGCAATTAAACACAAAATCAACAATAGCTGGCAACCCTATCGTGGCTTTTCAACCAAATTTGGCCTGAATAATGTTTATGACAGGTTTCATTAATTATATGAAATTCGTATTGATTTCATGACTGCACTGGAAGTTATAGTGCAAAAAGCTTTATTTTCCTGAGCGAATTTTCAAAACCAAAGACACAAAAATTACCATAGCTGGCAGCACCAATCAAATTTTTCAACCAAATTTCAACCAATACCAAACAGAGATTAGAGTAAGTTTTAGCTACTGTGTCAATTTCATGAAAATCTGGTAACTAATTCACATTTCATAGGGCAAAAGGCAGTTTTTTTTCTTTGTAATTTTTCAAGATGGCACCACTGGCACAGAGTTGCCCACAATTCAAAATCGCTTCTATCAAATCTGGTCTTACTTAAGTCCAATGCATTCTGTATATTTTAGCTGTATCTGATTATTGGTTCGTGAGTTTCCGTGAACAGAAGTTTTTGATGCTAAAAATATAGGTTAACTGGGAGAGGGTTACCGTTCTTGTCCGACATGAAATTTCCAAAGTTTTATTTTGAACGTGTAGATAAAACATAAGATTTGTACACAGATTGGTTTTATTGTAAGAAACGGACATTTTTTTGAATATTCGATGGTTTGAATGTTTTCACTTCCAATTTTTTTTTTCAAAATGAAGACACCGAAATTATCATAGCTGGCAACTTCAACCGAATTTTTTAACCAAATTTCTACCAAACGTGGCTTAAAGTAAGGTCCAGCAATTTTGTGAGTTTCGTCAAAATCGAACGATTCAATCAGAATTCATAGGGCTAAAAACAGTTATCTTTTTTGGTGGTTTTTCAAGATGGCACCACTGGCACAGAATCACCCGCATTTCAAAATCACTTCTATCAGATCTGGTCCTATTTAAGGCCAATACATTCTGTGAATTTCAAATAATTCTGCTCATCGCATCGTGAGTTTCCGTGAACAGAAGTTTTTGATGCTAAAAATATAGGTAAATTTGGCAAGGGTTACCAGGCGTGCCCGTTTTACCATATCTTTTTTTTTTTTGGTTATGTAAACAAAGCACAAGATTTACATATGAATGGCTTTTTTTTTTAAGGAACGGCATTTTTTCAAGAGAGACGATGATTTGGAGGTTTTCACTTTCAGTGCCTGCCCTAGCTACAGGGTTGCCAGCACGCTCATTAAAACCTACACAAATCTACAACTAAATAATATCAAAATTTCGTAATGATTGAATAGCTCTGTCAAAAGTTATCGAAATTAAAAAATTTTCAAATTTTGTCGTCCTCTTTTTAGGCACCCAGCGCACACATAGGGTTAAACAATTCCAAAGCATTATTCGATTCATATGCAAAACACGTTAGAAATTTATTTCATTAACTTTATTTTTACGAAAATCATTTGTGCACGAAATAATAGGTATATTAAAAATATCACTTAAATGGCCGCCGGCGCCAAAAGGTTAACAATAACTGACATTTAAAGAGACCTTGACCTATTCTGCATATACACCAATGTATCCTGAAAGTTTCAGCTCAATCGGATGGCGCGTTCCCGAGATTATCTCACTGAAATTTTTTGATGATATATATATATATATATATATATATATATATATATATATATATATATATATATATATATATATATATATATATATATATATATATATATATATATATATATATATATATATATATATATATATATAAATATATATATATCTGGAAATATGAATTTTTGGCCGTATCGATTTTAATACTAATGTTTTTCGAACAGTAGTAAAAATTCAAAAGTGATTTGTTACTTTGTTAACAATAAAAATGCAAGATTCTGTTCGTTATATTGAACAATGAATGATTTATTGCTTTCCAACTTGAACATTTATAAGTTTCTACAAATCTTGACTCAACATTAATTTTGTCGTAAATAAACAAATAAGCGGAACAACTGGGTTAATAAATTTAGGTTGATACCAAAACAAATGTCATCAAAACATGTTCGCAATAATTCCGACTTATTGACCCATTTACGAAAGTTTACATTACAGTGCAGGTTTGACCATGAAGTATTCAATACCCATGCTCTACATAAACTTGCACTTCGCACTTCGTGTACATATTATTCTTATATTAGTCTTATATTAACCGTGCGCGTAACATCACCACCTACCTAGATCCAATAGGGTCTAGACACTGTGTTCATCATACCATGTTGACGATGACGGGTCAGTTTTGTTGGGTAGCTGAGATGTTCCAGGCCGACATTTGTACATGTAAACCGCCACCAATATCGACATACTGATCGCATAGAGGCTGAACGTGGATATCCCAACTGCTGTTACATGTGTTTTTAATTGTTTCCATTTTGTGGTGTGGAAAGTATGTAAAACATCTTCTTCAGCCTTCGGAGTCACAAACATCCAGGTGTTCCGTGCCATAACCTTTCTCCAAACTAACTCATGAAGCTGAAATTCATGAAACGAGCAACTTTTCAACGATTGAGAATGATATAACTCCTGGATGATGCAATTTGGTCGGTTTCTCAAGTCAAATAGTGTTGAAACTGTTAACAAATATTCATTTGTGTTGACTTTGGATGCTGTTAGAACTTCACTCCCTTTCGTGTGAAAGTAAACTTGATCATTGTAATTAACCCCGAGAATGTTAGTTCCGATTACGAAAGCGGTGAAAAGATTTTGACCGATCTTCCTGGGGACTGCAGTCGCTGATATAAGTTCAAATTTCCGATTGTCAACAATCGGGATATGGTCTTGAATTTGGATCGATTCACTGGTAGAATTCAAAGATACTGAAGAGTCTAAAGTCTGCATAACCTCCAAATGTGGACTCAACATACCCCGAACGGCTTCAATCTTTGTCTCCAGTTCCGCTTGCTTGATACATTCCCATAATCTTGATCTTGTGTTTATGGCAAACAAAATGGTGTCGTATTTATTCTTTACTTCCAATATGAAATTGAGTGCACGTTGATATGTTGCTAAAAATTGAATGTTGACCTTGTTGTGATCAGTAGCAACATACCAACTTTTTAATCCATTTAACAGTGTCAATCCTTTCTCTACCTGCTCCTTAAATCGAGTAAGCTGTCTGCTGACCCGACCAGAAGTTGCGCTTAATGTCTTTGTTGCCTGAAGCACAATCCTTCCTTGATTTTGAACGACTTCACGCAGCTTGTTAAACTATTCTCTGTTAAACTGGAAACATCAGCAATCACTTCATCATTGACTCCAAACACAGACGTCAATACTCTACCAAGCAAGGCTTGTTTGGTACGAGAATGAGTGATTTGAATAACGTTAATTCGTTGAGATACTTCTTCTTGTAATTCTTTTAAATGATCTATTAAATCTCGGCAGTGGATTTCTTTTATAATTTCTTCTCCTTTAGTACACATAAATCTTGTGTCGGTAATGACATGGTGAACATTTTCCTTATCGACATCTAAGTCTTTAAGTGGCAAAATTACATTCAATTGTAAACTTCCTCTTATTAAATTACCGTGCCCAATATGTTCGATAAATAATCCTCCATTTAGAGGTTGAATTTCCGGTCTGGTTGATGCCGTACAGTAGCTGAAACACATTAAACCAGTCAGAAGCACTGTTGCCACAGAACTAAGGTTCAAAGGTTTAGTCTTGTATGGTTTCTTCGTCTGGCTTGATTGAATTGGCTCAGCTGCAGGACGTTTTGCTGATGAAGTCTGCGTCCCAAGTACTGTTGTTGGTGTTGTCTTCATTAGTGGAGTTTCTTCATTCAACTGTTCGTTGAATGGCAATCTACATATTTTCGTGATTGGCCGTTTGGTAATCTTTCCATTCATTTTAAGGCTGACTACACGCACGAGTCCATCTTCACCTGGGTGAGTAGCTAATATCCTAGCCAACGGCCAATTCATGGATTGAAAATGATCGATTTTCACTAGAACTAATTCACCATCTTTTGGATTTTCATTTTCTTTAAGCCATTTTGGTCTTTGCTGCAACCGATGTAAGTATTCCTGACTCCATCATTGCCAGAAAGAATGTTTCATATGTTGCACTATTTTCCATCTTTTAAGAAGTGTTTGAGACACCTCACTTGGATCACTTTTGATCTCAAATAAATTCTCGCCCGTGAGAAAATGTCCAGGAGTTAGTACAGCACAATCCGATGTGTCATCGCTAATTTGGGTCAACGGCCTTGAATTTAAACACGCTTCAATTTGTGTCAAAAGTGTGACAAACTCTTCGATGTTCAGAAGCTGCTGACCAACAGTTTTATAGAGATGTCTTTTCATTGATTTGACTCCAGCTTCCCAAAGCCCTCCAAAATGTGGACTACCAGGGGGAATAAACTTCCATTCAATGCCTTCATGAGCCAGTTGTGAACTGCTAGCCCTGAATACCTCCACAAGCTTTAACTGCTTGCTAGCTCCTATGAAGTTACTGCTGCAGTCCTTGTGAATTGTAGTACACTTCCCACGTCGAGACATAAACCTTCGGATTGCAGCTACACATGTTTGCGTCGTTAAATCAGATGCCACTTCCAAATGAAATGCTTTCGTTGCCATGCATACGAAAACTACTACATAGGCTTTTGTAGTTTTTGCTCCTCGTCCTCCATTCCATTTAATTGTGATAGGACCGGCGTAATCAATCCCAGTTTGCAAAAATAGTTTTTCAAACCGAACCCTAACTGCAGGTAATATTCCGATCATTTGGCTCTGTGGTTTAGCGGACATCTTGAAACATGTTAAACATTTGCATAGAATGCTTCGTACTAACGACTGACTCGATAAGATCCAATATCGTAACCGTATCGTAGCCATATTCAGCTGCACTCCTCCGTGCAATATTTGCAAATGTGCTTGATGAATGAGTAGTCTTGCTAGCGTGTCTCTCTTGAGTAATGCAGGATGTTTACGTTCCCGTCCAATTAATGCATTATGTATCCTTCCGCCTACCCTGAGGATTCCCTCAGAATCAATCCATGGAGTTAATGAGCGTATGTTGCTGTTCTTTGAAACTGCTCCTTTGCTTCGAAGTTGTTCAATGTCTTCTTCAAACGAATATCGCTGAGACATCTGTATTCTGCTAGTGAAAGCGACCCTAATCGTTTCTGATGTTTGTTTCTGCAATTATTAATGAACCGCAAACAGTAAGCTACAACTCTCTGAAGCTTAGTGAAACTGGAGTAACGACTGAAAATTTCTGGTTCATGCACATCTGTTGCCATGAGCCCGTTTATCGTTTCTTCTAATCCTTCATGTGAAACTTTTGGTTTTGACAGTTGCGAAATACGTCCACTTAGCCAACTTGGTCCATGCCACCAAAGATCGGACGTTTGTATGTCTTTGGGAAGCATTCCCCTTGTTGCTATGTCCGCAGGATTACACTCGCTTGAAACATGATTCCAATTTTCACTTGATGTTTGCTGTTGAATCATGCTGACACGATTTGCGACGTATATTTTCCATCTACTAGCGGGGCTTTGAAGCCATGCTAGCACAATTGTCGAATCAGTCCAAAAAAAAAACCGAGACACGCTCCATTTGTGCGCTGTTACTACTTCCTTCATCAATTTAACTAATAGAACGGCTCCACATAACTCTAACCTTGGAATTGACTGGCTTTTTATCGGAGCTAGCTTTGATTTGGCCGCTAATAAAGTAACGGTTACCGAGCTGGGGGTTATAATTCGTAAATATAGAGCAGCGGCATAAGCTTTCTGTGATGCGTCACAAAACCCATGTAGCTCTATTTGGGTGCTCGGTGCATAATGTATCCAGCGTGGAATGCGAAGATTAGATAATATGGGCAGTTGTTTGCGCAGTGTGAGCCAATCGGATATAATATCTTTGTCAAGAGGATCATCCCAGTCACATTTAATTAGCCAGAGTTTCTGCAGGGTTACTTTGCCAATGATGATGCAAGGCTGCAAAAATCCTATAGGATCGAACAATTTAGATATTTCAGCCAAAATGCTTCGCTTTGTGTATGTTGTTTGCTCCTTAGGCTGGTTAACGATAATAGAAAAGTCATCTGATGCAGGATGCCATTGCAATCCAAGAGTTTTGATGTTTTCTTGAACAGCAATGTTGAAAGGAATTTGTGTTTCTCGATCTTCAGGAGGGATGTGTTCTGATAATTTTGGGCTATTTGACGACCATTTCCTTAGATGGAAACCTCCTTTTTTTAACATTAAACGTAGCTCGGTCTGTCGATTTACTAGTTCTTCTAGGCTATCTGATCCAGTTAGTAGATCGTCTACATAAAAATCTGTCATCATTGCCTTAGATCCTTCTGGGAAATCCTTCTTCTCATCCTCCGCTAATTGGTGAAGCGTTCTAATAGCCAAAAAAGGTGCGCATGCCGTTCCATACGTAACTGTATTTAATTGATAATGCTGAATTGGCTCTGACTGATTTGACCGCCATAAAATCCGTTGGAAATTTCGATCCGCTGAGTTCACCCATATCTGTCGATACATTTTGGCAATATCAGCTGTCATTACGTATCGATGTTGTCTCCATCGCATTAAGATGTGCAAAATATTTTCTTGAATTGATGGGCCAGTTAGAAGAAGATCATTCAAGGTTTTGCCGTTGGATGTTTTTTGTGAGGCATTGAATACCACTCGTAATTTGGTTGTTGAGCTATCTTCTTTAATAACCTCATGATGTGGTAAATAATATACCACCTCTGGTTTTGATCTGTGAATAGAGACTCGCGTCATGTGTCCCAATTCAACGTATTCTTTCATAAATTTTCTGTATTCATCATAGAGTTTTCCATTCTGTGTCAGCCGCCGCTCAAGCTAATGAAACCTTTTGTACGCTGTACGTAATGAGTCTCCTAAATCGGACTCTGGAATAGAGTCCTTTTGAAACGGCAAGGAAACAACATATCTGCCATCCATCCTACGATATGTATTCAGGCTATACTCATTTTCTGCTCGAACTTCACTATCTGACCAATTTGTGCAGGATGTTACCTCTTCTGTTTCCCAAAATTTCTGGAGAGATTCTTCTAATTGCTGGTATGAAACAAGTGCACGGTAGTTTGGATTGACGACTGCTTGTGACGTTATGCCGAAAAGAATCCAACCAAGTTTGGTTCGTTGAGCACATGGGTTTCCTGATAATAATCCTGGCAGTAATATCTTCGCATAGACATCCGCACCCAAAAGCAAATCAATGTTTGATGGTGTATGATAATTTGGGTCCGCCAGATCTTTAGTCTGCAGACCAGCTGGAAGGTTCACGCTGACACATGTAGAAGGCAGTGGAGACGTTATCGTTCTCAAAATCAAAGCTTCTACGGCTAACTTGGAGACTTTTCCGTCGTCATCTCGCACATCTATTTCAATTGTTGTGATGCCTCTTGTTTTAATATTTGATAGGGCTCCAATTCCACTGATTCGCATCGTCTCTTTGTGTCGATCAGTGTTTAACAGCTGCATTGCTGATTCAGTAATCAATGATCTTTGGGAACCTGTGTCTGACAGTGCCCGTAAAATAACGTGATCATTGTTCGCTAGTTGAATTTGAACAAGCGCTGTAGCTAACAATACGTGCTTTTGCTTGTTAGTAACCGTGTAATGGCTATGTATTACGTGTGTTGGTGACTTATGAATTTCTGTCATATCCATGTGCAGAAGTGTATTATGTTTTTTTGCACACATCTTGCACCCGCGTTTTGTGGGACATTGTACTGCTCTGTGTTTTGGGCTAAGACAATTGAAACACAACTTATTTGTATTCACGAAATCTCTGCGCTCTATTACGCTCGCTTGTTTGAACATTTGGCATTCAAACAATTTGTGCGACATCTTACAGAACAGGCAATTCATCGACTTTGTTTCGACCTGAACTGTATTCACTCTGACTTGTTGTCTTGATGATTTCAGCTTGAGTTTCGTTGGTGACAAAGCTTCAAGCATTGCAAATCGTTGTTTCAAAAAATCCAAGAACTGTCCCAGTGTTGGAATGGCTTTCGTATCGCTGATGTGTTTTTGCCACTCCTTCTGAGACTCCTCATCTAGCTTTTGGTTAAGAATGAATACTACCAAAAGATCGAACGAGTTTGCTTCCAAAGTCTTCATACTGGCAAGGAACTGGTTCACAGTATCCAGCATCAACCGAAGTCCGGAAGACTCGTTCTCTTGAGAACACTTGATGTTCCAGAACCGTTGCATCATCTCCTGTGAGATAAGACGGTGGTTATCGTACCGCTCACATAAAAGCTCCCATGCTGGCTCGTAATTCGCCTCAGTGATACTGAGGTGATTGATCAGCTGTTCTGCTTCGTCGCGCACCGAATTCCGAAGATATTGCAGTTTTTGAACTGCAGTCAAATGTGTATTCTCATGCACCATGCTTCGGAACAAATCACGAAACGCCAACCACTTGGTGTATGAGCCATTGAATGTTGGAATCCGAATTCTTTCCGACTTGAGTGATTCTGGAACCTCAGAAGTCGCTGGTGCTCCAGTTGACGTAGAACTTTCCTTAAGTTCGTCTATTTTTTGTTTAAACACCACGAGGTAACTGAAGACGATTTCTTCCAGTTTTTCGTATTGTTCCCCGTAGCATTTCGCTTCCTTCTCCATTTCTGCCAACTCCTGAACAGTTGCAAAATGTTTCTGCTCGCATTTTGCCCATGATGATTCCAGACGCTCCAATCGGCTCTGAAAATAAATAAGGTTGTGACGAGCCTCACCATCCTTCTTATAATTGCTGATCACCCTCTGGACTTGCTTAATGTTGAGCTCCTGCTGCTGGTACGCCCTGATAATCCAGTTCGAAGGACCAATGATTTGTTACTTTGTTAACAATTAAAATGCAAGATTCTGTTCGTTATGTTGAACAATGAATGATTTATTGCTTTCCAACTTGAACATTTATATGTTTCTACAAATCTTGACTCAACATTAATTTTGTCGTAAATAAACAAATAAGCGGAACAACTGGGTTAATAAATTTAGGTTGATACCAAAACAAATGTCATCAAAACATGTTCGCAATAATTCCGACTTATTGACCCATTTACGAAAATTTACATTACAGTGCAGGTTTGACCATGAAGTATTCAATACCCATGCTCTACATAAACTTGCACTTCGCACTTCGTGCACATATTATTCTTATATTAGTCTTATATTAACGGTGCGCGTAACAAAAAGTGAAAATGATAACTTGAGTTATTTTTATAAGCTCGACCACTAGAACTTAACTGACTCGTGCTCAAAACCCACTCCGATCGGAAGTCGCACGAGCGTCGGCGGGACCGTCCCCACAATCGGGCTCGCCAGCTTTCGTCTGGGCTCGGCAAATTTGTATTTTCCATATCAAATGCACTGAAAAAACCAAAAGCGCCAGACGCCAAAGTTTATAGAATTCTGCGCCATGTTCATGGTCTATTTGTGATAAAATATAGCGCTACTCGCCATAGTACATAGGAGCAGACGCGTTGCTTTTAGCCCTCCACGTCATGTACTCTAGTCCTCCACGTCATGCATGCCATGTACATGGCGTGGAGGAATGTAGTACATGGCGTCTAGGCCTATGTACTTTTCGCCATGTATTGTGGCGTGTGGCGCTATATTTTATCACAATCCCTAAATCGACTATGTACATGGCGCCAGAAGTCTATAAATTATGGCGTCTGGCACCAAGTGTTTTCTCAGTGTGGTTAAGACTAAGCTTTCTGCAGGTTTCAAATCCTCTATTAGGGGTAACTTGCTCATTTATGACCGCAAATTCCAGCATTACTACTGTCATTTTTATAACACACGATAACTTTACTCTTCCCAAGACACTAATAGAAGCTCCTCCATAAGCTTCGACCTTCCCTTCAAATTTCTCCAATTAACGCTTTTAATTTAACTTGTTAAAGTAGCTGACGGGCAACGTATTCAAATCAGATCCAGTATCGAGCTTCAAACTAATGATAGTATTATCTTCTTGTATAATTTCATACCAAACCCGCTTGTTTCCGAAATCAATAAACTTGTTTATTGCTTCTATATAAAAAGATTCATTTGCGTTTTTTATATTTATTTCGCTTACGAGTCTAGCTACACACACTTCTGCAAAGTGATTAAATTTACCACAAAAACCACATCTTTTCCCATATGTTGGACAATTTTTGGGTGGGTGAAACTTGTTGCCATCTTTTACGCCAACTCTTTTGTTTCTAGATATTTTTTCTGTAATCGACTATCATAAGTCCCATACACAATTCTGTCTCTGAGCATCATCTGCTCGATCTCACTAGTGAAACCCCAATTCTTTACCAGCTTTTTAAGGTCCAATCGGAAATTATCAAACGGTTCTGCTTCGCGTTGATTCCTCGAAAGAAACATTAAATTCTCATACACTTCATTCTATTTTGGAATACAGAATTTCGAAAACGATTCTAATACTTTGTTGTATTTAACTTTATCTTCGTCACTCAAGTGCAATGAAGTGTACACTTCCAATAATTCCGGGCCAATGGCGTTTAAGAAGATTGCAATTTTCACAGCCTCCGATTTCTTTTCAATGTTTATAGCCGGTGCAAATATATCGTTATTATATCGATATATTCCCATCCAGTTTTAGAGTTTCTGGTCTTTTCAAATAATCCATCGTTTTTTCGACCACTATAACTGTGCGCTTTGTAGGTCGGCCACGTTTGACAGGTAATTTTATACTACTTTTGTTTGCAGTTCCGATTCAATGTATAATATTTTCACCTGTAATTACAACACTTCTCTTCATTACGTTAGGAGAACACGAATACTTGATTATTTTGCGAAAAACTTTATTTGCCGTAGCGCCATATGGTATAATTAAAAGACCAGCTTTACTCGAACATGATTTTATTACGATCCGCTTACTCCTTAGTTATAATTCAGACAGGTTCTTATCAAATAATATCTGGTTTTTGTTAATTGTAAAATACTGTGATACTAATATAGAATCATACAACACAAGATAATGCTTACGAAGTATGAGTGTGCGTAATCATTGTGTAATCCTAACGTCAAACTACAACACTGTCCAGAAGTTTTAACTTATCAAAAGATTTTGCTAATGAGGCATCAGACATTGTTGGATCACGTTTTTAAGAGGTGTTTTCAAAAATGCCTCAATGAATAACCTGGCAATATTTTCAGTTTTAGACACCTCAATCGGTACAGGTGTTGAACCCGTTGTTTCATCACTCTTTTTGTATGGGATGGTAAGCATTGTATCTGATTCAGTTTTTGACCACTTATCAGGTAGTATATCGGCACCGGATTCTTTAGCTGCAACACTTATGGATTGCCGAATTGATTGACCAATACGGTAAAATATTTGTTTTTGTACCTGGTATACTGTTTCGCTAGAAGTTTTTGCTCTCCTTCTTAAATCTTCGTCTGAAAATTATATTCCACTCAGCAAGAGTGCCATTAAATCCATGATGTTAATTGGAGAGAGTAAAGGCAGGTCCACATGCTTTGATGTCACGTTCTCGTCTTAAGCTATGTGCTGGATATATATAATCGTCGGTCATCCGAAATAACTTTGCAAGATTTCTTTTAGCCCTCGGAATTTTCCCAATTATGAAATAAAAAAAAAAATTTTAATTAATAGTTTATTAACACCATCAAAGTGTTAATAAACTTTTTCGGCAATTTTCTCGCCTTGGTATCTCTGTAGGATCACTGATGTCGGTAATACTTTTTCATCTCGATCTTGTTCAGTACTTTTGTAAATCAGTTCCTAAACTGATGTTGAATACACTGAAAGAAAAATCTTGGTAAAATCAACAATTTTCTTTAGTTGTTTTTGCGTCAACTACGGGCTATAGTTAAAACAACCATAAATAAATAGTTGATTACTTTTATGCACCATGACGCGTGGTTGATAAACAACGTTTGTGGTCCAAAAAAAGTAAGCAACCAATGGTACAATGGTATTCTAACAATATACATAGTACGAAATAGTATATGACTATAGTATGTAGTGTGGAATTATGTTTGTTGAACTTAACATTTGTATGGTAACGCGCACAATGACTGCGGCCGAATTTGCCGCTGCGGCAGAATTTGCCAAATTTCTAATTTTGCCGCACCGCTAGCGGTGATACCTACCATAGGTTGGCATCACTACTAGGTTGAATTAACTCTGTTTGAATTAGGTTGAATGGTCTAATAGACAAGCGATAGCTGATGTGTATCGTGATAAGCCAACCTAATCCTCGTACAACAGGATTTAGCAATACAAAAGAAAAAAAATTGAATTTAGTTGGTGCCTTGGTTGCATTGACAGTGACATTGTCGCTGCATTGTGATTCGCCAAATTCAACCAATTCAAACGGCGGCATACAACGTAATATAAAGGCTTCACAGCATAACATGAATATGAGTTATATCGAACAGCAAACCGAACACAATTTTGCCATGTAGCATATGAAAATTCTATGAGATAATAGGAGTATGAGTATGAGGAGTATGAAAAATCGACAGTTTTCCTTAGTTGTTTTTGCATCAAATAGGGCTATAGTTAAAACAACCATAAGAAAATTGTTGATTACTTTTATGCATCATGACGGGTGGTTAATAAACGAAAAAAAATTTCATTCGGAGCATGAAAAACGTCCAAATTTTGAAACCATTCTACTTTGCGTAGAATAATTCCAAAGACGTTGCTCACTGAATTACGTTTGTTGAAATCAACTATTGCGAAGTAGTTTAAGTACCATAAAAACTGTTGGTAATTCGAAACGTTGAAGTTTTGAGTGAATTGATGAATACTTTTCTATTGATCAATATTTTTTCGTGGTTATGAAACAATTAAAACAGTTGATTTCATGAACGGTGCGATATTTTGTGTATAACCAGAGCCAACTACTTTTATATCGTTAATTTAACTATATTAACAAAGTAAAAATAATTATTTTCCGTAGTTCGTTTAACAATTTTGAATGAATCGTTGCAATACTATTAAAAATAGTTGAACCAACCAAGAATTTTTCTTTTAGTGTAGTAATTATAATAATCAGGGAAAAAAGCCAAGAAAAATGACGTTAAAAACGTTGAAAAAATTTTATCATATTTTTCGTATCAAAGCCTCTGTAAGTTAGCAGCCATCTATCTTAAGCCAACATTATATTTTGAAAATTATTTGATTCTTACAACTATCTCTGCTACCGTAGGTTTGCTGCTTTCTACTTCAGTTGATCGTCAGCTTCTTTTCATCATACTAGTTTCTTCTTCTTCTTCAATACTGTGAATGGAACGCTTTGCAACGCTGGTGGTTGACACAGACTCTTCTATTTTTCGTTTTGATGAACGTCGAACACATGATCTCGAACGTTCCTGTTTTTCATTCAAGCGTTCACTTGGACGAAAGATCTTTTTTCTCTCTGGAAAGTCGAGTTCGTATTGGTGAGGTTTGAGGCACGATGGTCTTCATATAGATGATTGCTTAGGTGATTTCAGGAACATTTCTTCCTGCTCATTTTCATCTGTTTCTAAAGTACTGACATCTTCATCATCCATACTTTCTAGCAGGTGGTTTGAGACTTTTACCTACACCACTTGCTGATAATCGTCGCTTAGCGTTGGAACTTAACTCTTACCGTGCTGGAGCTATTTCTTTTGATGACTCAAATATTTCTTCCACTGCTACGGGTGAAGTTTGAGTTGGCTTATCACCTTTAAAGATGAATCTCGTTTGTTTTTATATATCTTTTTTGGAACTGTCTGTCTTTTACGTCTTACATTTAAAAATTTTACTAGCTCATTTCTGTACTTATACCATTTGTCATTATCACCAAGACTTTTGCTCTTCAATATTTAACTCATAGCTTAGTCAAACATTGTCTGACTTTCTGAATTTTCCATTGTCTCTTTTAAATTATCAAATACTTCCGGAGACAGTAGAAGCATTTTATTTAAGACATTGTTTCTATACATATTTCTCAATCAGTGAGCCAGTAACTTTTGCAAGAACACTTCCAAGTAAAAAAAGCAGAAACACTATTTGCGGAACTGAGACTTTACGCTGCCATGGAACAGATTGTTAAGCGTTTACGTGTACTAATTTACGAGTACTCGTAAGTTTTTACGAGTAATTTACGTGGATTCGTGTTATATCTTTAGATACTTTAGATACGATGGTTTCCTTTTAAGGTAGGTGTCACAAAGTTACAGACAAGTGTCTTTATAACCTCTGGCTCAACATTTTTAAGAATTGCATGTTTTAAACATGGGCGGGCATTTTTAACCACGTACAACATATGCCGGTTGACCGTTAACCGTTTCATGGGTGACACCATCGTTTTTTTTTTAAGTTTTCAAGTGAGCAATAACACGTTATGTATTTTTTTTTTATTAAATATATCCGTTGGAAAGCGAAATGTTTCGTTTAGAACTTGAATAAGGTCGACTTATAGATTACTGTGAGGAGTCTGCGTAACTTCTTTATATATTTTCATCAATTCCAAGCTATTCTTGGGGTAAATTTGTTTAGCTATATGTTGGAATTGACTTTTGTCCCATGAGTTTTTAAACTATACAAAATATTTACAATTGAGAGATAGATCGTGATAAAACTTGCTTTGATGGAACACATTTTGAGTTACCAAAGCCTCAGAGAGGTTTCGATGATTGCCTTCAAAATGCGTTAAGCATCATGTCGTCAAGCACAATTAACACTGGTTCATTGTGACAATTTGTAAATTCTTCTGGTTTAGTGTCTTAAAAGCAATCCCACGACAACCCTTGTACGGGTCTAGGGGTTGAAGCTGGTAGAGAGCTTCATTACAATTTTTTTAATCATTGTGGATACGAGTGTGGAGTGATAGGTTCCACGACTCATTTTACCCCTGACTTAAATCAGGTACCTTTTCAGAGCTAAGTGAACTCAAAGCTTGGTGAGCGGTTCCTCATCCGAACCTAAATTCGAACCAGGGACCCTTCACGCAAGAAGCCAGTGCTCTACCCACTGGGCTACTCAAGCTTAGTGTCTAAGCTATAGTTTCTAAGTATTCTACATTTTCAAATCGTGCTTTTGATGGAAGAGTATTACGCTCAGCGTTACTCCAAATAATTTTCTTAATTTGGGGCTGAATAAAAGATTCATTTTCGAGAAGATTTTCTATAAATGTCGTCTTTCCGCAGCCAGATGGCCCTGTTACCATCATTGTAAACGGTTGTCTGAATTGTGTTATTTCCTTAATTTTTTTTTCACAAAGTCTAGTATCAAATTGGTACACAGGGCTTTATTTATACATTAGCCAAGATGAGTAGGAGACAAAGTGTCGACGAGCTACACAAAAGGGTACGAAGAAAATTTAAACGGCGCCGTACAGTTGTACGAGGTATTGATGATTTGTGGCAGGCGGATTTAGTGTAAATGAGTGCATGCTCATCTGAAAACCGTGGCTACAAGTTTCTTCTCACAATAATCGACACTTTTTCCAAGTATGCTTGGACAATGCCCGTGATAAATAAAGGCACCGGAGCTGTGGCAAAGACAATGGAAACGATTCTAAGGCAAAGGCGTGTACCTAGAAATCTGCAAACTGATGATGGAAAATAATTCTTTAGCAAGACATTTCAACAGCTAATGAAAAGATATGAAATCAACCTTTTTTCAACGATCAGCTCGTTAAAAGCAGCGATTGTAGAAAGATAAATTTGGCAATAAAGAGTTATGTTAAAGTTAAACTGCCTCCAAAAAATAGCCATTATTAATACATGCGAATTCAATGAAATGTTGGTATTAGATAGTTTTCATAACATATTGCTTGATTTAATTCCCTGAGGTCCAAACAAAGTCTCAAGTGCTTATTTTTTTCTCCACTATAACTTAATTGGAAACTCAAGTCACGCTCTCGTTTTTCATTTCTTGAAAGAAACCGCGATCACACAAGTTATACAATTTTTTCTTAAGGGGCTTTAACACTGCAACGGAAACGCGGCGGGCTGGTTTGATTGTAGGTTTGCATCATTTTTCAGCTTGAGACACGTTTTTTGCAAAGCAACCTAGTCCTTCAAAACCAACAAAAAATCCACATAGCGCACAGAACCATATAACATATTTGTAATAAAATATAGCGCTACACAACAAAGTACATAAGAGCAGACGCTATGCTTTTAGCCCTTCACGTCAAGTACTATAGTCCTCCACGCCATGCATGTCATGTATATGGCGTGGAGGACTGTAGTACATGGCGTCTAGGCCTATGTACTTTTCGAAATGTATTGTGGCGTGTGGCGCTATGTTTTATCACAATCCCTAAATCGACTTTGTACATCGCGCCAGAAGTCTATAAATTATGGCGTCTGGCGCCATGTGTTTTCTCAGTGTGGTTAAGACTAAGCTTTCTGCAGGTTTCAAATCCTAAAATAAGAGTAACTTACACATTTATGAAAGCAAATTCCAACATTACTACTGTCTTTTTGATAACACACGATAGCTTTCCTCTTCCCAAGATACTAATAGAAGCTCCTCTATAAGCGTCGACCTTCCCTTCAAATTTCTCCAAATTAGGCTTTTTATTAAGCTTGTTAAAGTAGCTGACAGGCAAAGTATTCAAATCAGATCCGGAATCGAGCTTGAAACTAATGATAGTATTACCTTCTTGTATAATTTCATACCAAGCACGCTTGTTTCCGAAATCACTTAACTTATATATAGCTTCTATATAAAAAGATTCATTTGCGTTTTTAATATTTATTTCACTCACCAGTCTAGCTACACACACTTCTGCAAAGTGATTAAATTTACCACAAATACCACATCTTTTCCCATATGCTGGACAATTTTTGGGTGGGTGAAACTTGTTGCAATACCGACATTTATTTCCCTACCGCTGAACAGCGTCATTTCTCTTAACATTTGTAGTTGACTAAAATTATGGCCACTAGTATAATCTTTGCTTTATCTTTGTATATTATTTTAAGAAAAATCAGAATTAACTGCATTTAAGTTACTGTTACTTTTACTGTATTTGCTTGGATTACTCATCTTATCATATTCATTTGTATTCCGTACTTACTGTTGCCAATTTTGTGTTCTGTCCGTGATCCCATCAACAGCTTATACTGCCGATGAATTAATTTTCTTCATTCTCCTGGTCGATGATTCGGATGCCTCTGCTGCACGCTCAAGTTCAACTGCCATCTCGTACGTCAACTCTGGTGTTTCAAGATATTTTTTCTGTAATAGACTATCATAAGTCCCATACACAATTCTGTCTCTGTGCATCCTCTGCTCGAACTCACTAGTGAAACCGCAATTCTTTACCAGCTTTTTAAGGTCCAATAGGAAGTTATCAAACGGTTCTGCTTCGCGTTGATTCCTCGAATGAAACATACAATTCTCATACACTTCATTCTTTTTTGGTATACAGAATTTCGAAAACGATTCTAATACTTTGTTGTATTTAACTTTATCTTCGTCACTCAAGTGCAATGAATTGTACACTTCCAATGTTTCCGGGCCAATGGCGTTTAAGAAGATTGCAATTTTCACAGCCTCCGATTTCTTTTCAATGTTTATAGCCGGTGCAAATATATCGTTATTATATCGATATATTCCCATCCAGTTTAAGAGTTTCTGGTCTTTTCAAATAATCCATCGTTTTTTCGACCACTATAACTATGCGCTTTGCAGGTCGGCCACGTTTGGCAGGTAATTTTATACTACTTTTATTTGCAGTTCCCATTCAATGTATAATATTTTCACTTGTAATTACAAAACTTCTTTTCATTACGTTAGGAGAACACAAATACTTGATTATTTTGCGAAAAACTTTATTTGCGGTAGCGCCATATGGTATAATTAAAAGACCAGCTTTACTCGAACATGATTTTATTACGATCCGCTTACTTCTAAGTTATAATTCAGACAGGTTCTTATCAAATAATTTCTGGTTTTTGTTAAATGTAAAGTACTGTGATACTAATATAGAATAATACTACACAAGATAATGCTTACAAAGCATGAGTATGCGTTACCATTGTGTAATCGTAACGTCAAACTACAACACTGTCCAGAAGTGTTAACTTATCAAAAGATTCTGCTAATGAGGCATCAGACATTGTTGGATCACGTTCTTAAGAGGTGTTTTCAAAAATGCCTCAATGAATAACCTGGCAATATTTTAAGTTTTAGACACCTCAGTCGGTACAGGTGTTGAACCCGTTGTTCCATCACTCTTTTTGTATGGGATAGTTAGCATTGTATCTGATTCAGTTTTTGACCACCTATCAGGTAGTATATCGGCACCGGATTCGTTAGCCGCCGCACTTATGGATTGCCGAATCGATTGACCAATGCGGTAAAATATTTGTTTTCGTACCTGGTATACTGTTTTGCTTGGAGTTTAAGTTCTCCTTCTTAAATCTTCGTCTGAAAATTTTAATTCACTCAGCAAGAGTGCCATAAAATCTATGATGTTAATTGGAGAGAGTACAGGCAGGTCCACATGCTTTTATGTCACGTTCTCGTCTTAAGCAATGTGCTGGATATATATAATCGTCGGTCATCCGAAATAACTTTGCATTATTTATTTTAGCCCTTGGAATTTTCCCAATTATGAAATCAAAAAAATTTTGAATTAAGTTAAAATGTTTATCAAAGTGTTCATAAACTTTTTCGGCAATTTTCTCGCTTTGGTATCTCTGTATGATCACTGATGTCGGGAATACTTTTTTCATCTCGATCTTGTTCAATACGTTTGTAAATCAGCTCCTTAACTGATGTTAAATAGAAGTTATAATAATCAGGTTAAATAGCCAGGAAAAATGTCGTTAAAAACGTTGAAAAAATTTTATCATAATTTTCGTATCAAAGCCTCTGTAAGTTAGCAACAATCTATCTTAAGCCAACATTACATTTTGAAAATTATTTGATTCTTACAACTATCTCTGCTACCATAGGTTTGCTGGTTTCTATTTCAGTTGATCGTCAGCTTCTTTTCATCATACTAGTTTCTTCTTCTTCAATACTGTGAATGGAACGCTTAGCAACACTGGTGGTTGACACAGACTCTTCTTTTTTTCGTTTTGATGAACGTCGACCACATGATCTCGAACGTTCCTGTTTTTCATTCAAGCGTTCACTTTGACGAAAGATATTTTTTCTCTCTGGAAAGTCGAGTTCGTATTGGTGAGGTTTGAGGCACGATGGTCTTCATATAGATGATTGCTTAGGTGATTTCAGGAACATTTCTTCCTGCTCATTTTCATCTGTTTCTAAAGTACTGACATCTTCATCATCCATACTTTCTAGCAGGTGGTTTGAGACTTTTACCTACACCACTTGCTGATAATCGTCGCTTAGCGTTGGAACTTAACTCTTACCGTGGTGGAGCTATTTCTTTTGATGACTCAAATATTTCTTCCACTGCTACGGGTGAAGTTTGAGTTGGCTTATCACCTTTAAAGATGAATCTCGTTTGAGTGCTGTTGTCACGTAAACTTTTATTCTGTAGCATATCCACCAGATCAATTGAGAAATGGTTTTTATATATCTTTTTTGGAACTGTCTGTCTTTTACGTCTTACATTTAAAAATTTTACTAACTCATTTCTGTATTTATACCATTTGTCATTATTACCAAGACTTTTGTTCTTCAATATTTAACTCATAGCTCAGTCAAACATTGTCTGACTTTCTGAATTTTCCATTGTCTCTTTTAAATTACCAAATACTTCCGGAGACAGTAGAAGCATTTTATTTAAGACATTGTTTCTATACATATTTCTCAATCAGTGAGCCAATAACTTTTGCAAGAACACTTCCAAGTAAAATAAGCAGAAACACTATTTGCGGAACTGAGACTTTACGCTGCCATGGAACAGATTGTTAAGCGTTTACGTGTACTAATTTACGAGTACTCGTAAGTTTTTACGAGTAATTTACGTGGATTCGTGTTATATCTTTAGATACTTTAGATACGATGGTTTCCTTTTAAGGTAGGTGTCACAAAGTTACAGACAAGTGTCTTTATTACCTCTGGCTTAACATTTTTAAGAATTGCATGTTTTAAGCACGGGCGGGCATTTTTAAGCACGTACAACATATGCCGGTTGACTGTTAATCGTTTCATGGGTGACACAATCGTTATTTTTAAAGTTTTCAAGAGGGCAATAACACGTTATGTATTTTTTTATTAAATATATCCGTTGGAATTTTTGGGGTAAATTTGTTTAGCTATATGTTGGAATTGACTTTTGTTCCGTGAGTTTTTAAACTTTACAAAATATTTACAATTGAGAGATATGTCGTCATAAAACTTGCTTTGATGGAACACATTTCGAGCTACCGAAGCCACTGAAAAGTTTCGATGATGTGATGCTTTAGTAAAAAGCTCACATATTTGCCTTCAAAATGCGTTAAGCATCATGTCGTCAAGCACAATTAACACTGGTTCTTTGTGACAATTTGTAAATTCTTCTGGTTTAGTGTCTTCAAAGCAATCCCACGACAACCCTTGTACGGGTCTAGGGGTTGAAGCTGGTAGAGAGCTTCATTACAATTTTTTTAATCATTGTGGATACGAGTGGGGAGTGATTAGTTCCACGACTCATTTTACCCCTGATTTAAATCATGTACCTTTTCAGAGCTAGGTGAACTCAAAGCTTGGTCAGCGGACCCTCGTCCGAACCTAGATTCGAACCAGGGACCCTTCACGCAAGAAGCCAGTGCTGTACCCACTGGGCTACTCAAGCTTAGTGTCTAAGCTTTATTTTCTAAGTATTCTACATTTTCAAATCGTGCTTTTGATGGAAGAGTATTACGCTCAGCGTTACACCAAATAATTTTCTTAATTTGGGGCTGAATCAATGATTCATTTTCGAGAAGATTTTCTATAAATGTCGTCTTTCCGCAGCCAGATGGCCCTGTAACCATCATTGTAAACGGGTGTCTGAATTGTGTTATTTCCTTAATTTTTTTTTCACAAAGTCTAGTCTCAAATTTGTACACAGGGCTATATTTATACATTAGCCAAGATGAGTAGAAGACAATTTGTCGACGAGCTACACAAAAGGGTACGAAGAAAATTTAAACGGCGCCGTACAGTTGTACGAGGTATTGATGATTTGTGGCAGGCGGATTTAGTTGATATGAGTGCATGCTCATCTGAAAACCGTGGCTACAAGTATCTTCTCACAATAATCGACACTTTTTCCAAGTATGCTTGGACAATGCCTGTGATAAATAAAGGCACCGGAGCTGGGGCAAATGCAATGGAAACGATTCTAAGGCAAAGGCGTGTACCTAGAAATCTGCAAACTGATGATGGAAAGTAATTCTTTAGCAAGACATTTCAACAGCTAATGAAAAGATATGAAATCAACCTTTTTTCAACGTTCTGCTCGTTAAAAGCAGCGATTGTAGAAAGATAAATTTGGCAATAAAGAGTTATGTTAAAGTTAAACTGCCTCCAAAAAATAGCCATTATTAATACATGCAAATTCAATGAAATGTTGGTATTAGATAGTTTTCATAACATATTGCTTGATTTAATTCCCTGGGATCCAAACAAAGTCTCAATTGCTTATTTTTTTCTCCACTATAACTAAATTAGACACCCAAGTCACGCTTTCGTTTTTCATTTCTTGAATAATACCGCGTTCACACAAGTTATACAATTCTTTCTTTAGGGGCTTAAACACTGCAAGGGGACGCGGCGGGCTGGTTTGATTGTAGGTTTTGCATCATTTTTCAGGTTGAAGGACATGTTTTTTGCAAAGCAACCTAGTCCTTCAAAAACATCCTCATATTTTTCCAGTATTCCTTTTTTAGATTGAGTACTAATTATTTCCACTCTTTGCACTGAACAACTTCCACAACGCGCCCAGAGCCATGTTACATAGCGCATTATTTATGGCCCCATACGCAATGTACATAGTACTCTGAGCCATGCAATTTGGCTTCCAGCGCCATAATGTCAGAATCTACATAGCGCGTGGTCCCATGTTACATGGCGCAGCATTAATGGTGCCACACGCTATGTACATAGTACCCTGAACCATGCAGTATAGCTCCCAGCGCCATAATTACATGGCGCAGAAATTATGACCCCACACGCCATATAACATAGTGCCATGACCCATGTAATATAGCTCATAGCACTACAATTATAACTCGCAGCCATGCTGTGTGAGGAGATGTATAAATATCAGCAAGCTTCTTGAGTATAGAAGAGGATATGATATTGTCTTTGATGCAGTTGATGATAGGTGAATTCCATCACCTGTCATCAACTGCTCTATCTTCAGATGCTCAGAAGTTAGATGGCTCGTGGACGACAATTGTAAGCTCGTTGCGAAATTGCGTTGACTCATGCTCAAAACCCACTCCGATTGGAAGTCGCACGAGCGTCAGCGGGACCGTCCCCACAATCGGGCTCGCCAGCTTTCGTCTGGGCTCGGAAAATTTGTATTTTCCATATCAAATGCACTGAAAAAACAAATAGCGCCAGACGCCATAGTTTGTAGAATTCTGGGGCCATGTACATGGTCGACTTGTGATAAACTTTAGCGCCACTCGCCATAGTACATAGAAGCAGACGCGTTGCTTTTAGCCCTCCACGTCATGTACTATAGTCCTCCACGCCATGCATGCCATGTACATGGCGTGGAGGACTGTAGTACATGGCGTCAAGGCCTATGTACTTTTCGCCATGTATTGTAGCGTGTGGCGCTATATTTTATCACAATCCCTAAATCGACTATGTACATGGTGCCAGAAGTCTATAAATAATGGCGTCTGGCGCCATGTGATTTCTCAGTGTGGATAAGACTAAGCTTTCTGCAGGTCTCAAATCCTAAAAAAGAGTTAACTTGCTCATTTATGACAGCAAATTCCAGCATTACTACTGTCTTTTTTATAACACACGATAGCTTTCTTCTTCCCAAGACACTAATAGAAGCTCCTCCATAAGCTTCGACCTTCCCTTCAAATTTCCCCAAATAAGGCTTTTTATTAAGCTTGTTAAAGTAGCTGACGGGCAAAGTATTCAAATCAGATCCGGAATCGAGCTTGAAACTAATGATAGTATTATCTTCTTGTATAATTTCATACCAAGCCCGCTTGTTTCTGAAATCACTTAACTTATTTATAGCTTCTATATAAAAAGATTCATTTGCGTTTTTAATATTTATTTCACTCACCAGTCTAGCTACACACACTTCTGCAAAGTGATTAAAGTCACCGCAAATACCACTTCTTTGCCCATATGCTGGACAATTTATGGGTGGGTGAAACTTGTTGCAATACCGACATTTATTTCCCTGCCGCTGAACAGCGTCATTTCTCTTAACATTTGTAGTTGACTAAAATTATGGCCACTAGTATAATCTTTGCTTTATCTTTGTATATTATTTTTAGACAAATCAGAATTAACTGCATTTAAATTACTGTTACTTTTACTGTATTTGCTTGAATTACTCATCTTATCATCTTCATTTCTAGTCCGTGCCTACTGTTGCTGATTTTGTGTTCTGTCCGTGATCCCATCAACCACTTATACTGCCGATGAATTAATTTTCTTCATTCTCCTGGTCGATGATTCGGATGCCTCTCTTGCACGCTCAAGTTCAACTGCCATCTCGTACGTCAACTCTGGTGTTTCAAGATATTTTTTCTGTAGTCGACTATCATAAGTCCCATACACAATTCTGTCTCCGAGCATCCTCTGCTCGAAGTCACTAGTGAAACCGCAATTCTTTACCAGCTTTTTAAGGTCCAATAGCAAATTAACAAACGGTTCTGCTTCGCGTTGATTCCTCCAATGAAACATAAAATTCTCATACACTTCATTCTCTTTTGGTATACAGAATTTCGAAAACGATTCTAATACTTTGTTGTATTTAACTTTATCTTCGTCACTCAAGTGCAATGAACTGTACACTTCCAATGCTTCCGGGCCAATGGCGTTTAAGATGATTGCAATTTCACAGCCTCCGATTTCTTTTCAATGTTTATAGCCGGTGCAAATATATCGTCATTATATCGACATATTCCCATCCAGTTTAAGAGTTTCTGGTCTTTTCAAATAATCCATCGTTTTTTCGACCACTATAACTGTGCGCTTTGCAGGTCGGCCACGTTTTACAGGTAATTTTATACTACTTTTGTTTGCAGTTCCCATTCAATGTATAATATTTTCACTTGTAATTACAACACTTCTTTTCATTACGTTAGGAGAACACGAATACTTGATTATTTTGCGAAAAACTTTATTTGCCGTAGCGCCATGTGGTATAATTAAAAGACCAGCTTTACTCGAACATGATTTAATTACGATCCGCTTACTTCTTAGTTATAATTCAGACAGGTTCATACATTTGTTAAATGTAAAGTACTGTGATACTAATATAGAATCATACTACCCAAGATAATGCTTACAAAGTATGAGTGTGCGTTATCATTGTGTAATCGTAACGTCAAACTACAACACTGTCCAGAAGTATTAACTTATCAAAAGATTCTGCTAATGAGGCATCAATCATTGTTGGATCACGTTTTTAAGAGGTGTTTTCAAAAATGCCTCAATGAATAACTTGGCAATATTTTCAGTTTTAGACACCTTAGTCGGTACTGGTGTTGAACCCGTTGTTCCATCACTCTTTTTGTATGGGATAGTTAGCATTGTATCTGATTCATTGTTTCTACACTTATTTCTCAATTAGTGGGCTAATAACTTTTGAAAGAACACTTCCAAGTAAAATAGGCAGAAACCCTCTTAGCGGAACTAAGACTTTACGCTGCCATGGAACGGATTGTTTAGCGTTTACGTGTACTAATTTACGAGTACTCGTAAGTTTTTACGAGTAATTTACGTGTATTCGTTTTTTTTAAATGTATTTAGAATGTAAGTTCAGTAAGTATTCTCCTTTTATTATGATAACATCAAATATATATTTTAAAAACTATGAACATTTATTTCAAATTTATTTTTTATTAGGAAGAAATATTCTCTTCCTATTATTGGTGACCCCGACGATGGACTCGCACATCAACATCAAGGTATGACCCCGCAGTACTAAATCTGACTGCAACTGCAAAACAATCAACAGCCGCAAAGACAGAATCAATTTCAAAATGGCGGTCCAGCCAATAATACATAGCCACCAGGTTCAGGGACCACAGCAGCAGCTGCAACAAACAACGTATCTAATCAAGGCACCGGATCTCCTTCACAAATTACTCCTATCAGTTCGCCAGGAGCTTGATAAGTCACATGATGGAAACATTCCCACATTTCTACATGTCACGCAGAACAAATTTTCTGCCAACGTACAAGATACGTGGGACACGTATTCCGCAATTGCATCCTTCAGCGGCTGCTGTGGTTCTGACCGGAACTGATCCCTGTCATCCTCAGCTAATCTGCCAATGATGCTTCACCTGCCGGAAAGTACATCATCAACAACAACAGCAGACGCAAAAAAACCCAAAACAGATTCTGTTCTCGATTCAACAACACCAGTCTTGTGACGAGCAGACAACCCGATAGCCGAAGCCGCCCAATCATAGCAGCCGACCCGACAGCAACAGCCACACCTGGATACACTGCTACCACATATCACGCGCACATATCACACGATGTAAGAAGATAGCAAAGTATGCTATTGCATATCCCGGAAATCAGAGAGCAAGTCGTTCCTATGCACCAAATAACTTTTAGTAAATTAATAACATTGTGAACATTTTTATGAGTTATGTACAGGTTTAAAAATAATAATGTTCGAAGAACAGTAGAAGAATCGTGCAGGTTTTGAGTGCATATTCCGCCACATGAGCTGCTTATTACGGCCAAACAGTTTCAAATGCCACGTTTTACTTTGGTTTCAAGAATGCATAATAACTCATATGGTAGAAGGTTTCAGATATTACCACTGGCATGGGTTTCAAAGTTTATGAAAGAAAAACACTTGTTAATTATATTCGTTATCAGTTGCTTATTTCACCAAACTTTGAAAGCAGCATCTCATATAACATCAATGAAAAAAATGCTCAGTGCCTGCAGCACTGTAACTTAAGGTGGTGTTTGGGGCTGCGATCCGAAAATTTGCAGAACTTTGGGAATTGAAACATTGGTTATTTATTTTCATTGAAAGTGTTTCCGGTATGAATACTAACTGTAAGCATTTATTGATACAAAAGTAGTACAACCGACTCGTGCTGGCAACCTTCTGCCAGTATCAAAGCCAAGAATATATTACATCTGCTTCACGTTGTTATATTACATTCGAAGTTATAGGAGTATAAAGAAATTTAGGGTTACCTGCAGCGAGTTTTTTCAAATAATCAAAAATTTAATATTTGCTGTTTATTGTCACTACAATATAATAACCATTTGAAAATTCTACGATAAAACCGCTTAATAAAGATATTGCAATTAAACACAAAACCAACAATAGCTGGCAACCCTATCGTGGCTTTTCAGCCAAATTTGGCCTGGATAATGTGTATAATAGGTTCTATTAATTGTATGAAATTCGTATTGATTCCATGACTGCACTGAAAGTTATAGGGCAAAAAGTTTTATTTTCCTGAACGAATTTTCAAAACCAAAGACACAAAAATTACCATAGCTGACAGCACCAATCAAATTTTCCAACCAAATTTCCACCAAACAGAGACTTAAGTAAAGTTCAGCGACTGTGTTAATTTCATGAAAATCTGGTAACTTATTCACATTTCATAGGGCAAAAAGCAGTTTTTTTTTCTATGTAATTTTTCAAGATGGCACCACTGGCACAGAGTTGCCCACAATTCAAAACCGCTTCTATCAAATCTGGTCCTACTTAAGTCCAATGCATTCTGTGAATTTTTTCTATGTGTTTTTTCATTCTGTGAATTTAGAAGTTTTCACTTTCAGTGCCTGCCCTAATTACAGGGTTGCCAGCACGCTCATTAAAAGGTACACAAATCTACAACTAAATAATACCAATATGTCCTGAAAATTTCGTAATGATTAAATAGCTGTGTCAAAAGTTATCACAGTTTAAAAATTTGCAAATTTTCCCGTTCTCTTTTTAGGCACCCAGCGCACACACATGATGTAAAAAAATCCCTAACATTATCCGATTCACATGTAAAACACGTTCGAAATTTATTTCGTCAACTTTATTTTTGCGAAAATTATTTGTGTACGAAATAATAGGTATATTAAAAATATCACTTAAATGGCCGCCGACGCCAAAAGGTTGACAATAACTGACATTTAAGGAGACCTGGACCTATTTTGTATATACACCAATGTATCCTGAAAGTTTCAGCTCAATCGGATGGCGCGTTCCCGAAATTATCTCACTGAAATTTTTTGATGATATATAAATATATATATATATATATATATATATGGAAATATGAATTTGTGGCCGAATCGATTTTAATACTAATGTTCTTCGAACATTAGTAACAAGGAGAACAGCCCCAACACAATATTTTATTTGAAAAACACTCACATCACACATCTGCCATCGGTGACGGTAGTCATCAGCCTCGCGACCTGGCCATCGACCATCTCGGCGGCGCTACTGGCGACTGCCTAAGCTCCGAGAGCTGGCCATCTTCCATCTTGGTCCCGTACAGGCAGTTGCCAAGGCTAACAAACCACGTTACTCCACCTTTTCGACCTCAGCGTCATCCTGACACTTGGGGGGGAGTAGTGTAGGAACACATAATAACACATTTACACATCCACATTCCACAAACACCTTTCACTTTTTGGTTATCTTCCTGTGAGCTTCTAAATTGAATTAAAAAATGCTTTCTTTAAATACTTTTTAACAACTATTGGATTTTTATTGAATTGTTAATAATGTGAATCACAGTTAACGCAATTACAAAACTGAGCATTACAAATCGTTAAAACAATCTTCTCTTAATCAAACCCTGTCAATTCATAACTACAAAATCTATATTGACATTTTATTTTTTTTTTTTCTAAATCATTTCTAAACTTAGCCTACTTGATGTGTGAATTTTGATGTAGTGTGTATGATGTCAAGTAGTGTGGTGAGTTGTGGAATGTAAGTGAGATAAGTGTAGGTGTTTGTGTATCCACAATACTCCCCTGCCAGCGTTTTACGCGTTATCGCGAGGCGTAGGAGAGTGGCACCTTTGTGGTTCGCCCAGCTATAGAGACGTACGGAGCGAATGTAACTTTCCTCGCTGGTCTCTTTTCGGGAGCTGAAGGCATTAATGGTGCAGTCGAGGCTGCCGATGCTTGCTGGTTTTTGGGAGAATTGTCGATAGGTTCCGTAGAGGATGACGTGTAACAAGGCTTGAGCCTGTTAATGGAAACGTTGACGGATTTGCTTCTGATTTCCAGAGTGTAATAATTTGTATGGCTGGCTAGGACTTTGAAAGGACCGTCGTACGGTGGAATGAGTGGTGGACGAACAGAATCGACTCTGACAAAGACGTGTGAGCAAGAGTCGAGTTGCTTGAAGATGAATATCTTCGGTGTTGTGTGGTGTTGAGCATCAACCGGTCGAAGTTTTGCCATTGTAGCCGTTAGTTTGGAGGCAAAGTCTGTTTGGCTAATCTTCCTAGGATTTTCTTGAAGAAAATCACTAGGAAGACGCAGGTTTTCTCCGTACAGGAGTTGTGCCGGTGATGCTGTGAATTCTTCTCGGATTAGAGATCGCAATCCAAGAAGAATTAGGGGAAGTGTTTTAGTCCAAGAAACATCGTTGTGAGCCATGATAGCCGATTTAAGAGTACGATGCCATTTTTCTAAGAAACCGTTGGCTTGAGGGTGGTACGCTGTGGTACGATTGCGTTCGAAGCCTAAGAGTCGACCAAGCTCAGCATGAAGCGCTGATTCGAATTGTCTGCCCTGGTCGGTGACAATGTATTGGAGAACTCCAAATCTAGCTTAGTAAAGCAGTAGCACAGTCATTGGCAGTAATGCTGGCTAAAGGAATTGCTTCAGGCCAACGTGTAAAACGGTCAATTATGGTGAGACAGTAAGTGTATCCCTGCGAGTGTGCTAGGGGACCAACTATGTCGATGTGAATGACCTTAAAACGTTCGGAGACCGTAGGAAAGGTCGATACAGGTTTGCTCACATGTCTGGTTATCTTGCATTTTTGACAAGATAGATATTCTCGGGCCCAAGTGGCAATGTCATTGTTCATCGAAGGCCAGAAGAATTTAGTTGCAATGTGCTTTCTTGTAGCACGAATACCAGGGTGAGCGATATTATGTTCTGAGTTGAACACCTTTTTCCTGAACGTATGAGGAATATAAGGTCGAATGGTTGGGCCAGACACTGTCTCTGGTTGCAACGTTGTTGCAACCAGAGACATGCCGAATGTCAGAAGTGAACTCACTTATATAACTCAGATGTCTAAGTTGACGAGGTGTGGCCTTTTCTGGCTTTTGTTTAAAAGCAAAAGTCAGTGGTTTGTGGTCGGTGTATAGAGTGACCCTTTGGGCTTCCAAAAAATATCGGAAATGACGAATGCTTTGATAAGCCGCTAAGAGTTCGCGGTCGTATGCACTAAACTTTATTGGTGCGTCGCTTAATTTGGCCGAGTAAAAACCAAGGGGTTGCCAAGAGCCTTGACATTTTGGCTGCAAAGCAGCCCCATGGCGGAATCCGAAGCGTCTACGAGCGTTCGAGTCCGGAAAGGACAATAGAGTGGCTTCTGTTAAACCAGTCTTGACTTGGTCGAAAGCTTTGCTAGCTTCTTTTGACCAGTCGATTGTCTTAGCACCATCTTTCTTAGAGCCATAAAGATAGGCGTTGAGTGGTTGCTACATCTCAGCTGTGTGAGAAAGAAAGCGACGATAGAAATTGACCATCCCCAAAACTCTTCTTAGGTCTTTAACCGTCTTGGGGAGTTTAGCTGTTGATATTGCCTCAACCCGATCTGGGGAGGGCTTAATGCCTTTCGGCGAAACCTCATGACCTAAGAATTTGATTGAAGGTCGAAGGAAATGGCATTTCTCCATATTGATTATAAGACCATAGTCCGCTAATCTTTTGAAAATTTGTTCTAAGTGAACAAGATGCTCTTCTTCGGAAGTTGAAGCTACCAAATGTCGTCGAGGTAAATAAAACAGAATTTTAATCTGTGAAGGACTTCATGGATGAAGCGTTGGAACGATTGTGCCGCATTGCAAAGTCCGAAAGTTATTCGGGTGAACTCAAAGAGTCCGAAAGGTATGCAGATGGCGGTCTTTGGAATATCGTTCGGCTCGACTGGAATTTGATGGTAGGCCTTAGTCGGGTCTATGGTGGAAAAGATATTTTTGCCATGTAATTTATGACAGAAGTTTTGAATAATGGGAATCGGTTATGGCGTTAAGGCGTCTGTAATCGCCGCAAGGACGCAATTCCCCATTAGACTTGCGTACAATGTGTAGCGGAGAAGACCAGCTGCTATTTGAGGGGCGGCAAATTCCCTGTTGTAGCAGGAAATCGAATTTTTTTTAGGCCGCCGCGAGCTTATCTGGTGCAAGTCGACGTGGTCTCGATACTATCGGAGGGCCTGTGGTGAAAATGTGTTGTGTCACCTTGTGTTTACAGGGTTGTGAGAACCCTGAATTGACCGTGATGGCATGATACTTGGTGAGAATTGCATGCATCCGTGGATCAGAGGATTTCTCAATCAAAACACTAAGTTTGTGACACTTGTATGATGTGAATGTGCCTTTCGATGAAAGCGAAGTAAGAGGATCCACAAAAATAGCATTTGCCAAGTCGACGACTAGCCCATAGTGGCAGATGAAGTTTGCGCCTAAAATGGGTCTAGAGACATCGGCAATGATAAATTCCCATGAAAACTCACGACGGAGTCCCAGGTCTTGTTTGATCACCTTTCGTCCGTAGGAGTTGATGGTCGACTGGTTTGCCACGGTAAGTCGCATACCAGAAGGTAGAAGTTTTCCGGTAGTAGGTGCTGGAAGCACTGAAATATCTGCGCCTGTGTCAATCCAGTAGTGTCGTTTAGACAAGTTTTCATGAATTATTAGACGACGGCTAGGTGACAAGTCACGTTTTCTTACCGTCTGAAGAGAACAGCGACTAAGTTTTTTGGTTCAGATGAACCAGCCTTGAAGGCGCGTGGAGAGATGCATTTTAAAGCCTTTGAGCCGAATTTGTAGTGATACCAACAAATACCAGTCTTTCGTGCCTGGCTTCGGCGACGTGGCTGCAAGCGAGATTTCCCTTGGGACCTCGAACGCGATCGTAGTGTTTGGTGGACGAGCCTCGTGAGGCCAACAACCTGCTGTGTCAAAGCGGCCACCTCTGACTGCTGGGGGGAAACGGCAACTGAGCTTACTTGTGGCGTGACAAAAACCTCCGCTATTTTGTCTGCTGTCTCCACCAACTTGCTCAGGCTGGCCTCCGGAAAGCAGGTTTTAATAGCCTGAGTTTGCACCGGAAGCCGCTGTAGCCAGAGGGTCCTCAAAAGGTCGTCCCCAACCGCGGAACCTCCCAACTGCTTCATATCACGAAGCAGCTGGGAAGGTTGTCTATCGCCTAGTGAGAAGTTCCCCAAGAGGTGCTTAAGTTATTCTGAATCGCTGGCTGAAAGCCGCGATATAAGCGCCCTCTTGAGGACCCTGACACGCCTTACGAAGTGTCAGGGTCCGGGCTTGCGACCACGTCCCTGACCACCTTCAGCTGCTCAGGACCCAGCGAGGAAATCATATAGTGATACTTTGTTTGCGAACACTTAATGTGTGCGTTCGCAAACTGGCTCTCTAATTGAGAGAACCACAAAGTTGGCTCTGCTTGCCAAAACACGGGCGGTTTTATGGAGGTCGTACTAATTTGCGGAACCATGGACGCGCCTGAGGGATTCGCATCCTCATTGTCGAACGACATCCTAACGGAGTTACGCGACGGAACGAATAGAAATGGAACGCGGCAAGGAAATAGGGTGGCTGAAATTATTGTTTGAATATATAGGTGTGATATTTGTAACTATTATTATAATAATATTAAATATACAGATTAACTTAGTTCTGTATGATGTAAGGTTCGAACTCACGCCTTAAATGGCCTAGACTGCCGCAAATATCAATTATCTGGATAGTTGCGCGAAATCTGACTGCTTTTGTTACACATACGTGCGAAATGTAATATTTTTCCATGTCAAAACTTTTTTTTCTTTTTTTTAAATGTATCTATCTCTATGCAATATTCTTTATGCAATCACCACACTGTTTAACATACTCTTTGGAATTAAATACATATATTGGAACATACAATCTTCAAAACCTGCAGATTTCTTCATTTCGGACAACAGTCGACGCATCATACTCCAAATATTCAAAACATACAAACTTTGATTAACGTGAGCCTTTGTGATTTCTTTCACGACTGCCTGGATTGACTTTTTTTTTTAAATTTTAAGCTTGGCTTGTGCTTACTCTGCCGTTGCTCCAAAATTCTAAGTATCTTCTCCTTCGAGTGTCGGATATAGAATTGCAATTGTTCTTCTTTTCTTACTGTGCCGTGATTGATTAACGTGAGTCTTTGTGATTTCTTTCACGACTGCCTGGATTGACTTTTTTTTAAAAATTTTAAGCTTGGCTTGTACTTACTGTGCCGTTGCTTCAAAATTTTAAGTATCTTCTTTTACGATCTCGGATTGTGCTTCGATTCGTTTTGTAATTTTTTGAACTTCGTAGTTGCCAAAATTTTTTATTTCAATGACAATGTTGGAAGTAGATCATTGTCATTGGATTCGATGCGATTTTGACTGGTCCATTTTTTCTTTCTTCAATCACAGCGATTGATGTTCGTGTTTATCCGCTGGATGAAAATCTTGTGGGAATCACCACTGGATCAAAATGATTCGTATGAGTGCTGACTTCTTTTATTTACACGAACTCTTCTTAGGCGAGTTCCTATCGGGGTCACCAATTTTGGTTATCTTCCTGTGAGCTTCTAAATTGAATTAAAAAACGCGTTCTTTAAATACTTTTTAACAACTATTGGATTTTTATTGAATTGTTAATAATGTGAATCACAGTTAACGCAATTACAAAACTGAGCATAACAAATCGTTAAAACAATCTTCTCTTAATCAAACCCTGTCAATTCACAACTACAAAATCTATATTGACATTTAATTTTTTATTTTTCTTCTTAATTATTTCTAAACTTAGCCTACTTGATGTGTAAATTTTGATGTAGTGTGTATGATGTCAAGTAGTGTTGTGAGTTGTGGAATGTAAGTGAGATAAGTGTAAGTGTTTGTGTACCCACAACTTCAATACACATCAAAATTATATATATTCAAAGAAGGCTAAAAAAGTTTTCTATTTTAATGTATTTAGAATGTAAGCTCAGTAAGTATTCTCCTTTTATAATGAAAACATCGAATATATATTATGTTTTTAAAACGATGAGCATTTATCTCAAATTTATTATTTATTAGGAAGAAAAATACGCTTCCTAAAATATCTTAAGATACTTTAGATACGATGGTTTTCTTTTGAGGTTAGTGTCACAAAGTGACAGACAAGTGCCTTTATTACCTTTGGCTCAACATTTTGAAGAATTGCTTGTTTTAAACATGGGCGGGCATTTTTAAGCACGTTTAACATATGCCACTTGACCGTTTACCGTTTTATGGGTGACACCAACGTTCCTTTTTAAGTTTTTAAGAGAGCAATAGCACGTTATGTATTTTTTATTAAATAAATCCGTTCGAAAGCGTAATGTGTCGTTTAGACCTTGAGTAAGGTCGACTTATAGATTACTGTGAGGAGCCTGCGTAACTTCTTTATATATTTTCATCAATTCCAAGCTATTCTTGGGGTAAATTTGTTTAGCTATATGTTGGAATTGACTTTTGTCCCGTGAGTTTTAAACTATACAAAATATTTACAATTGAGAGATATATCGTGATAAAACTTGCTTTGATGGAACAAATTTTGAGTTACCAAAGCCACTGAGAAGTTTCGATGATGTGATCCTTTAGTAAAAAGCTCACATACTAGCCTTCAAAATGCGTTAAGCATCGTGTCGTCAAGCACAATTAACACTGGTTCATTGTGACAATTTGTAAATTCTTCTGGTTAAGTGTCTTCAAAGCAATCCCACGACAACCCTTGTACGGGTCTAGGGGTTGAAGCTGGTAGAGAGCTTCATTACAATTTTTTTAATCATTATGGATACGAGTGTGGAGTGATAAGTTCCACGACTCATTTTACCCCTGATTTAAATCAGGTACCTTTTCAGAGCTAGGTGAACTCAAAGCTTGGTGAGCGGACCCTCGTCCGAACCTAGATTTGAACCAGAGACCCCACACGCAAGAAGCCAGTGCTCTACCCACTAGGCTACTCAAGCTTAGTGTCTTAGCTATAGTGTCTAAGTATTCTACATTTTCAAATCGTGCTTTTGATGGAAGCGTATTACGCTCAGCGTTACATCAAATAATTTTCTTAATTTGAAGCTGAATAAATGATTCATTTTCGAGAAGATTTTCTATATATGTCGTCTCTCCGCAGCCAGATGGCCCTGTTACCATCATTGTAAACGGGTGTCTGAATTGTGTTATTTCCTTAATTTTTTTTCACAAAGTCTAGTATCAAATTAGTACACAGCGCTATATTTATACATTAGCCAAGATGAGTAGGAGACAAATTATCGACGAGCTACACAAAACGGTACGAAGAAAATTTAAACGGCGCCGTACAGTTGTACGAGGTATTGATGATTTGTGGCAGGCGGATTTAGTTGATATGAGTGCATGCTCATCTGAAAACTTTGGCTTCAAGTTTCTCCTCACAATAATCGACACTTTTTCCAAGTGTGCTTGGACAATGCCTGTGATAAGTAGGGGCACCGGAGCTGTGGCAAAGGCAATGGAAATGATTCTGAGTCAAAGGCATGTACCTAGAAATCTGCAAACTGATGATAGAAAATAATTCTCTAACAAGACATTTCCACAGCTAATGAAAAGATGTGAAATGAACCACTATTCAACGTTCAGCTCGTTAAAAGCAGCGATTGTAGAAAGATTTAATAAAATTCTCAAAGGTATCGTGTGAAGGGAGTTTAGCTTAAATAGCCATTATAACTGGATAAGTTTGTTACATAAATTAGTCAAAAAATACAACAATACGAAGCATAAGGTAATTAAAATGCATCCAAAAGATATAAACACATCAAACAAAGTGTATTTACTCTCAACAGTGTATTCTAAGGACAAAGTTACTTCCAAGCCTTAATTCAAAGTCGTTGGTCTAGAGCATATAAGCAAGCACAAATATGTTTTTGAGAAAGGCTACCAAGGCACCAAACTGGTCAACAGAAATTTTTACAATTATTGTAGAGAAGAAAACACAGCCGCACACTTAAACACTTCAAAATTATCAAGGAAATATAATACAAGGGGCTTTTTATGAGCCAGAACTAGCGTTGACCAAACAGCTTGATGTGTACCTTGTCGAAAAAATTTTCAAACGGCGTAAAGTTTTTAGTAAATGGCTAGGGTTTCCATCATTTCACAACTCTTGATTGATATTAAAGATGTAATATAAAATGAGATCATGTGTTTTAAATAAAAATGAGTTTAATTGGCTCATTTCACAGCTGGGTGAAATCTCTGTACACAGACACACACGCACACATGCAAACATTCTAGGACAGCGCAGCATAAATAAAGTAAAGGGCTACACTTTGCAGTCAGGGATCAGCGGAATAAGATAACTAGCATTGAGGAAATTTAAGAAATTCACCATTTTTTGATAATTTCAAGGATTTTCTACTTAACGATCATCGGGAGCAGCTACCACAAGGACTCGAACGTTGTCGATTCAAGGCATGCACTGTAACTCATACCTATGGTAAAGAGACGATGCGAAATCAAGCCCAAATACATGTGAATGCCATTACGTTAAAAAAACAGCCAGCAGAGTTCACACATTAATGTGTTTTTATTACAGACTCAGAAATGTATTCTTTTGAAATTATATGAGCGTGCTGCTTATAAAATTTCATGTGAGGGTTTTTGCAGCGATATGTGGTTTTACATTGCTTGTGTTAATATCACTAACCAAGAATTCAATAATATTGTAAAACTAGGAGACAAAATAAAGTGGATATGTAATAAATGCGATGTTGCTCTAAAAAAAGTCGTGACGACAGATTAATGTTGCAAATTGAGTCGACCCACCGGGGAAATAAAAAAAATTGAATAGAAAAAAAAAATAGAAAATATAAAGACCGAACCAAAAATATCGTATGCAAGTGTTGTGAAAATGTCAGAACAACAAAAATAAGATACATTCAACGGAGAAATAATAATTAAGCCTATAAAAACCAGGACTCCACAAAAACAATTCGAGAAGTCAACGGAAAAATAAAACCAAGCTTATTAAAAACTCCAATTGAATTTGCTAAACCACTACGTAATGGTGGTTTTTTAATTAAATCGAATTCAATAGAAAATACTGAAGTTATAGCTAAAAAAATAAAGGAGAAACTAGAAAACGAATATAATGTTGAAATAACGGAGCAAAAACTTCCATGATTATTAATTAGAGGCTTACAAAAAAAATCTACAACACAAGAATTAATGGATGAAATTACCAACCTTAACTATTCGATTGACTCTTATGGTAAATTTGAAATTATCCACATGAGACAGGCATATAAATCAAGTAAATGGATTGCTTTTGTTGAGGTAGGAGGAAAATTCTTTAAACGAATGGTCAACCAATTTATCAATATCGACTTTGGATCTCAGTACATCATTGAAGACCACAATGTTATGAGATGTTACAAATGTCAAGGTTTCAACCACAAAACATCCTCTTGCAAGAACAAAGATATATCTGCTAGTTGTGCCGGAAATCATCCAACCAAAACATGTTCTGAAAATATTCTGAAATGCTTAAATTGTACGCAAAAAAGCATAACCAAACAAATCATCGAGCAGATAGTTACGAATGCCAACAGTATAAAAGAATGGGTATAATAAATCAATGCAAAATTGATTATAGTTACTTAAAGTATAATGAGTCAAATAACCAATACTCTTAAAATAATGTATGCTAATATAAGAAGTATTCGTAACAAAATTGATAACCTAAATATCCACCTTAATTCAAACAACATCGATGTGGTTGTCTTAAATGAAATATGGATATACAATAATGAAATACAAATATATACACCAAATTATTATATTGGCTACTTTTCCTGCAGAAATTCAGCAATATTTGTCAAATCCAATCTCGATTCGAGACTTATATATATATATCTAATAACTTTAATACTATAATAGTTGAACTTAAGTAAAATTTTGAAAAACTTAGAATCGGTACATTTTACAAAGCGCCTTTTGAAGATAACTATTAATTTATAAGTTATATTGATGTACTCTATTCATCTTATGAAAAGCTTATTACACTAGCTGACACTTACCTTGATATACTGACGACATCCAATATAACTAGAGCATACTATGATATTTTAACATACAATAATGGAATTTCGCTAAGTTCGAATAAACCAATACGAATAACACAAATATCGAAAACTTTAATAGATCATGTCGTTGTAACAAATACTTAATACTGTTAAGCTGATTGAACCACATATGAAAATGATGAATGGCCAGACTTAGATCATAGAAAAATAAATTTGGCAATAAAGAGTTATGTTAAAGTAAAACTGCCTCCAAAAAACTAGCCATTAATAATACATGCAAATTCAATGAAATGTTGGTATAAGATAGTTTTCATAACATATTGCTTGATTTAATTCCCTGGGATCCAAACAAAGTCTCAATTGCTTATTTTTTTCTCTACTATAACTAAATTAGAAACCCAAGTCACGCTCTCGTTTTTCATTTCTTGAATAATACCGCGTTCACACAAGTTATCTAATTCTTTCTTTAGGGGCTTAAACACTGCTTTTTTGATTGTAGGTTTTGCATCATTTTTCAGGTTGAGGGACACGTTTTTGCAAAGCAACCTAGTCCTTCAAAAACATCCTCATATTTCTCCAGTATTCCTTTTTTAGATTGAGTACTAATTATTTCCACTCTTTGCACTGAAAAAAATCCACATAGTGCCCAGAGCCATGTAACATAGCGCATTATTTATGGCCCCATACGCCATGTACATAGTACTCTGAGCCATGCAATATGGCTGCCAGCGCCATAATGTCAGAATTTACATAGCGCGTGGTCCCATGTTACATGGCGCAGCATTTTTGGTGCCACTCGCTATGTACATAGTACCCTGAACCATGCAGTTTAGCTCCCAGTGCCATAATTACATGGCGCAGAAATTATGAACCCACACGCCATATTACATAGTGCCATGAGCCATGTAATATGGCTCATAGCACTACAATTATAACTCGCAGCCATGCTGTGTGAAGAGATGTATAAATATCAGCAAGCTTCTTGAGTATAGAAGAGGATATGGTCTTTGATGCAGTTGATGATAGGTGAATTCCATCACCTATCATCAACTGCTCTATCTTCAGATGCTCAGAAGTTAGATGGCTCGTGGACGACAATTGTGCAACATGTGGACGGCATTTGACAGCTCGTTACGAAATCGCGTTGACTAGTTATGGCACCGTCAGCACCTAACCCTCAAGTACCGACATCCGGTCTAAATCTTTACCCAACGATAGAATGAAGATATCTAAACAAATCCATCATATCAATTCAATACTGTTCAATCTTCATATAAACAAATCCATCATATCGATTCAATACTGTTCAATCTTCATATTAACAAATCTATCTTATTAATTCAATACTCTTCAATCTTCAGATAAACATATTTGTTTATCAAAATAAATATTTCTAAGATCAAAGCGAAATTTGCACAGATCAGGTAACAGAAATCGCATCTAGCAATTTCTGCAATCACAGCAATTCCAACCCTATAAAAGAATGTGGGATCAAAAAAAAATACACACAGAGAAAGTAAATCATAAAAGATAGAAGCATCAAATGTTTTTCTCAATCCAAGGTACAGTGGATATAATAATATAAAGGTGGAAAAAGTACAACAATGAATTATAATAAAAACTTAATCATTTGCAAAAGAAACGATCGAATAATAAAACGATACAAAGAACATGTAATAGTGTTATATAAAAATTACTACAAAGTGAACGATATAGAGTTTTTATATTCAAAAGTTGTAAACTAAAATTCAAATTAAAAAATACAAAAGAGAAAATGATAACTTGTGTTTTTTTTATAAGCTCGACCACTAGAACTTAACTGGCGCAGTCGGTAAAAATAAAATTAAAACAAAAAACTGTGAAAACAGTGTAATTATAACACTAAAAAAACACGAAAAAACCCTTAGCATTGGGTTCGAGCAGAATTTGAAGAGAATTCGCTCGCTGGACTGTACACTTCACATGTACTGATTCAGCTTAGCAAATATAGTAACTAATCTTAGTTATTAAAAACTTACAGTGCATTTAAAAACACTAAAAAAAACCCTTAGCATTGGGTTCGAGCTGAATTTTTCGAGAATTCGCTCACTGAACTGTACTAAGTACTGATTCAGTCTAAAAATAACTAACTAAAGTTATTAAAAACAGAAACACTTACAGCGTAAAGCTAATACACTAATATAAAAAACCCTTAGCATTGGGAACGAGCAGAATTTTCCAAGAATTCGCTGGCTGAACTGTACAGAGTACTGATTCAGCATAACAATTATAATAACTAAAAAAGTTATTAAAAAAGACACTACACAAATTGATGTCAAGTGGACGAGGGAGACATAGCAGCTCATCAGAATCAGAAACCGATACAGTAAGAACACTTATAATACTAAAAATGGCAGAAGAAGCACGCAAACTAACGAACGAAAATGAACAAAGTAATGAACGAAAAAAGAGAATTCAACCTGTTAGGAGCACTTCCCACATACGATGGAAATCAGCGAGATCTACACAACTTTATTTTAATTATAGACAGCATATTACCTATTATAGAAACTCTTGAAACACCTGTAAAAATAGCTATTCAAAACATAATCAGATCTAAAATAATTGGTAAAGCTAAAAAAAGAATAGATGCTCATCAAACAAATAATTGGGAATCAATTAAAACATGACTAATTCAATACTTTGATAACCCTAGAAGCAAAAGTCAACTAAACGAAAAAGTTGTTAACGCTAGATTCACTACCCTTTCCCAATACTATGATTACATGATGACATGCTTATACCATTTAAATAATAAAATCAAAAACGAGATTTCAAATTTAGTTCAGCAAAATGAAATTATAAATACCAATAATAGTATGGCATTAGATATATTTCGTGACAATTTACCGGAACCATTGAGAGGCATAATTGCTACCCAAAAACCTGTAACTTTAAATAGAGCATTTTCTATACTAGTAGAAGCAGGATACTTACATTTCCAAGATCATAGAAATAAAGTTAAATTTAACAAAAATCACCCTAATAAAAACCAACATAATAAAAATACCAATTATCAAAATAATAAAAATCGACCAAACAACCATAGTTACAATACACAACATAGCAGTAACTATAATCATCATACAACAGAAATGATTATAGAAATAATAATAATCCCCCCACAAATCAAAATCATTATCAACCACGTTCATATAATGCACCCAGAGATAGAAATTACAAACAACCATATTATGCAAACCCAAACTACCCTTATAAAAATAACAAAATACATTAATAACTGTACAATTTGCATAAAAGGCAAATATGAGAGAAATCCAATTAAGGAACCCTTTAAATTAACAGAAACACCCGTAAAACCTAATCGAATTTACCACATTGATATTTGGTTCCAAAATAAAGATAACTTTTACTTAACATGTATAGATAAATTTAGTAAATACGTTAGCCTTATTAAATTAAAAAGTAGACAATGGAACGACATTAATACAGCATTAACAGACATTATTGATAGAATGGGAAAACCAATTAAGATAATACCAGACAACGAAAGCGCAATCAACTGTCAAAAAACTATAGACTGGTTCGAAGAAAATGACATTGAACATCATTTTTGCTCACCATCCTATAAAACAGAAAATTCCCATATAGAATCCTTTCATAACACAATAAATGAAAATCTACAAATTTATACACTCAGACAAGAAGAAGAGGAAGACTTAAAATTATACAATCCTATCACAGAAATCCTTAAAATATATAACACAACCTCACATACAGCAACCAAAGAGCCTCCAATCAAGGTGCATCATAATCAGGCAGACAAAGAAAAAATCTATAAAAATCTAATTGAATACAAAACCAAACTAATAGAATATCACAATAAAAAACGTAAATTTGAGTGCATATTCCACCACATATGCTGCTTATTACGGTCAAACTGTTTCAAATGCCACGTTTTACTTTGGTCTCAAGAATGCATTATAACTCATATGGTGGAAGGTTTCAGATATTACCATGAATCCATGAATTTCAACGTTTAAGAGAGCAAAACACGGATTAATTATATTCGTTATCAGTTGCTTATTTCACAAAATTTTGAAAGCAGCATCTCATATAACATCAATAGAGAAAATGCTTAGTGCCTGCAGCATTGTAACTGAAGTTGGTGTTTGGGGCTGCGAACCGAAAAATTTGCAGAGCTTTGGGAATTGAAACATTGGTTATTTATTTTCATTGTAAGTGTTTCCGGTATGAATACTAACTGTAAGCATTTATTGATACAAAAGTACTCGTGCTGGCAACCTTTTGCCAGTATGAAAACCAAGAATATATCACATCTGCTTCACATTGTTTAATTACATTCGAAGTTATAGGAGTATAAAGAAATTTAGGGTTACCTGCAGCGAGTTTTTTCAAATTATCGAAAACTTAATATTTGCTGTGTATTGTCACTACAATATCATGACTATTTGAAAATTCTACGATAAAACCGCTTAATAAAAATATTGCAATTAAACACAAAACCAACAATAGCTGTCAACCCTATCGTGGCTTTTCAACCAAATTTGGCCTGAAAAATGTTTATGATAGGTTTCATTAATTGTATGAAATTCGTATTATTTCATGACTGCACTGGAAGTTATAGGGCAAAAAGTTTTATTTTCCTGAGCGAATTTTCAAAACCAAAGACTTAAAAATTACCATAGCTGGCAGCACCAATCAAATTTTCCAACCAAATTTCCACCAAACAAAGATTAAAGTAAGGTTCAGCTACTGTGTTAATTTTATGAAAATCTGGTAACTTACTCACATTTCATAGGGCAAAAAGCATTTTTTTTTTCTGTGTAATTTTTCAAAATGGCACCACCGGCACCGAGTTGCTCACAATTCAAAATCGCTTCTATCAAATCTGGTCCTACTTAAGTCCAATGCATTCTGCAAATTTCAGCTGTATCTGATTACTGGTTCATGAGTTCCCGTGAACAGAAGTTTTTGATGCTAAAAATATAGGTTAACTGGGAGAGGGTTACCGTTCTTTTCCGACATGAAATTTTCAAAGTTTTACTTTGAACGTGTAGATAAAACATAAGATTTGTATACAGATTGGTTTTATTGTAAGATAGGACATTTTTGAATATTCGATGGTTTGAATGTTTTCACTTCCAAATTTTTTTTTTTCAAATTTAAGACACCAAAATTATCAAAGCTGGCAGCTCCAACTGAATTTTTCAACCAAATTTCTACCGAAAGTGGATTAAAGTAAAGTCCAGCTATAGTCCAGCGAACGATTCAATCAGAATTTATAGGGCTAAAAGCAGTTATAATTTTTAGTGATTTTGCAAGATGGCACCACTGGCACAGAATCGCCCGCATTTCAAAATCACTTCGACCAGACTTGGTCCTATATAAGGCAAATACATTCTGAAAATTTCAATTAATTCTGCTTATCGGATCGTGAGTTTCCGTGAACAGAGGTTTTTGATGCTAAAAATAAAGGTCAATTGGGCAAGGGTTACCAGGCGTGCCCGTTAAACCATATCAAATTTTATTTTTTGCCTATGTAAACAAAGCACAAAATTTACATAAGAGTGGCTTTTTTTGAAGAAGCGGCATTTTTTCAAGAGAGACGATGATTTGGAGGTTTTCACTTTCAGTGCCTGCATTAGCTACAGGGTTGCCAGCACGCTCATCAAAAGCTACACAAATCTACAACTTAATAATACAAATATGTCCTGAATTGTAATGATTGAATAGCTTTGTCAAAAGTTATCACTGTTTAAAAATTTGCAAATTTTCCCGTTCTCTTTATAGGCACCCAGCGCACACATGGGGTTAAAAATTCCAAAACATCATCCAATTCACATATAAAACACGCTCGAAATTTGTTTCGTCAGCTTAATTTTTGCGAAAATTATTTGTTTACGAAATAATAGGTATATTATAAATATCACCTAAATGGCCGCCGGCGCCAAAAGGTTAACAATAACTGACATTTGGTGAGACCTGGACCTATTCTGCATATACACCAATGTATCCTGTAAGTTTCAGCTCAATCGGATGGCGCGTTCCCGAGATTATCTCACTGAAATTTTCTGATGGTATATATGTATATATATATATATATATGGAAATATGAATTTTTGGCCGAATCGATTTTAATACTAATGTTCTTCGAACATTAGTAATAAAAACTCACAAACTTAAACCTCGAGCTAAAATCAAAACCCGAGAAATGAAACAGAAAAACTATCATAAACAACTGCACTTAAGAAAAAAGATATATCAAAATAATCATTGTATTTCATCTGTTTCCAGAAATGCATCTGGCAATAAAAATACAAATAATAACACTGTGGATACTAGCAACATCAGCACAGCAAATGGAAATAATTGATTTGACACACGGAAACGGATTCATAGCTATAAAAAGAGAAGAAATTAATCTTATAACACATAAAAGCTATATTTTCCATAATGTTAACATTACACAGTATGAAACAGCCTATAACATAATCATAAGAAATTTAAACCTAATTAATGAAAACTTTGATCATCCAAACATTCTCAGATTAAGACTTTTAATTAAACACTTAAAACACGAAATCAAAACTCTCAATCCATATTCCACAATTTCAGATCCTAGTCCAGTAAAACATAAGTTTGAAAATAAATATCTATTCACAAGTGCATTGAACAAACATCAAATTAACCTAGGAAAATCAAGGGCAGAAAATATTAAACATATTATAAATTCACTTGATCTTTATCAAAAATACAAAATAGATTTACAGTTATATGAATTATATAACGATATAAATTTCCAAGATACAAATATGACTGAAATAGGAGAAAAAGCTATTTTACTAATTAATATAAGAAAAAATGAAATACAAAACGGTTATAGACATTTGAACTCTGAATATTGTCCCCGTAGTATAAATACAGACTGTACAGAACCGATAAACAAAAAACACAAAGAGGAATTTTCAATCCATATGGCTCATTCTTAAAATGGTTTGGCGGAGTAATGGACAACGAAGGTAGAGAAAATATAATTAATGCCATTGAAAAATTAGAAAATAATCAACAAAATCTATTGAAAAACCAAAACATTATATTCGCTCAAAACAACAAGCTTAACGAGCAAATTAAACAACTTGTAAATGAAGCATCCACAAACTTTCAAAAAATTTCCACCTATGTAAATGAAATGAACAAAAAATTCGAAGAACTAAATAAACACTTCATAGAAACAGAATATATAAAAAACATAGAATATTATGTAAATTTAATAAATGAAAGCATAGAAAAAATTAAGGAAATAATTTTAATGTCAAAAACAAATTACTTAAGCAGATATATTTTAGAAGATTCAGAAATTGATAAATTTAATATAACGCTTGATCAATTAAGCAATATACAATGTAATATAATATTAAAACCAGCCAGCATTATAATTGTTATTATAATACCTCATTATTTAGGAGAAACATGTACAAAATATTCCATACAACCTATACCAAATCACAATAATTATGAACTACTCACTAATATTAATACACATCTCAAATGCAATAATTCATTGTACTACTACACAGAATATTCAAAAAACCTTAAACCTCTAAAAAATGAATGTATCGTGCACTTACAAAACTGCTCAGAAATTCAGAATGATTAAATAAACATTACAGAAATATCACTTGGAATAATTACAGTCACAAACAATAAAAATTTCAATATACTAGTAAATCATGATTGTAATCCACAAAAAAAAAACGAAATCACACACTTACCAACACATGCATTAATAAAATTTATAAAATTCAAAGTAGTAATCAATAATGTTATATTTGAAAACTACCAGGAAGAATACACACCGCATATTGTTTTACCTCAAAATATCGAAAATTATAACCCAGAAAAAATTAATCCACTTACCCTAGAAGAACTACATTGGAAAAACAATGAAGTAAACAAACTTCATGAAATCGAAAACACAAACATTAGAGAAAACCTGAAACACATATCAATAGGAATACCCATTTTATTCATGTCAATCATCATTTTAATTATCATCAAATTTCTAATTTGGAAATTCAAAACAAAAAAGTTTACCATTCAATTAAAAAATTCAAAACCCAAAATCGAATCTATACCTGAAAAATATAACGCCAAAATTGAGGACAATTTTCATACTTCGGATGGAGGAGTTATGGCACCGTCAGCACCTAACCCTCAAGTACCGACATCCGGTCTAAATCTTTACCCAACGATAGAATGAAGATATCTAAACAAATCCATCATATCAATTCAATACTGTTCAATCTTCATATAAACAAATCCATCATATCAATTCAATACTCTTCAATCTTCAGATAAACATATTTGTTTATCAAAATAAAAATTTCTAAGATCAAAGCGAAATTCGCACAGATCAGGTAACAGAAATCGCATCTAGCTATTTCTGCAACCACAGCAATTCGAACCCTATAAAAGAATGTGGGATCAAGAAAAAAATACACACAGAGAAAGTAAATCATAAAAGATAGAAGCATCAAGTGTTTTTCTCAATCCAAGGTACAGTGGATATAATAATATAAAGGTGGAAAAAGTACAACAATGAATAACAATAAAAACTTAATCATTTGCAAAAGAACGATCGAATAATAATACGATACAAAGAACATGTAATAGTGTTATATAAAAATTACTACAAAGAGAACGATGTAGAAATTATATATTCAAAAGTTGTAAATTAAAATTCAAATTAAAATATACAAAAGTGAAAATGATAGCTTGTGTTTTTTTTATAAGCTCGAACACTAGAACTTAACTGACTCGTGCCAAAACCCACTCCGATCGGAAGTCGCACGAGCGTCGGCGGGACCGTCCCCACAATCGGGCTCGCCAGCTTTCGTCTGGGCTCGGCAAATTTGTATTTTCCATATCAAATGCACTGAAAAAACAAATAGCGCCAGACGCCAAAGTTTATAGAATTCTGGCGCCATGTTCATGGTCGATTTGTGATAAAATATAGCGCCACTCGCCATAGTACATAGGAGCAGTCGCCTTGCTTTTAGCCCTCCACGTCATGTACTATAGTCCTCCACGCCATGCATGCCATGTACATGGCGTGGAGGACTGTAGTACATGGCGTCTAGGCCTATATACTTTTCGCCATGTATTGTGGCGTGTGGCGCTATATTTGATCACAATCCCTAAATCGACTATGTACAAGGCGCCAGAAGTCTATAAATTATGGCGTCTGGCGCCATGTGTTTTCTCAGTGTGGTTAAGACTAAGCTTTCTGCAGGTTTCAAATCCTAAAATAGGAGTAACTTACTCATTTATGAACGCAAATTCCAGCATTACTACTGTCTTTTTTATAACACACGATAGCTTTCCTCTTCCCAAGACACTAATAGAAGCTCCTCCATAAGCTTCGACCTTCCCTTCAAATTTCTCCAAATAAGGCTTTTTCTTAAGCTTATTAAAGTAGCTGACGGGCAAAGTATTCAAATCAGATCCGGAATCGAGCTTGAAACTAATGATAGTATTATCTTCTTGTATAATTTCATACCAAGCCCGCTTGTTTCCGAAATCACTTAACTTATTTATAGCTTCTATATAAAACGATTCATTTGCGTTTTTAATATTTATTTCACTCACCAGTCTAGCTACACACACTTCTGCAAAGTGATTAAATTTACCACAAATACCACATCTTTTCCCATATGCTGGACAATTTTTGGGTGGGTGAAACTTGTTGCAATACCGACATTTATTTCCCTACCGCGGAACAGCGTCATTTCTCTTAACATTTGTAGTTGACTAAAATTATGGCCACAAGTATAATCTTTGCTTTATCTTTGTATATTATTTTTAGAAAAATCAGAATTAACTGCATTTAAATTACTGTTACTTTTACTGTATTTGCTTGAATTACTCATCTTATCATATTCATTTCTCTTCCATGCTTACTGTTGCCGATTTGGTGTTCTGTCCGTGATCCCATCAACCGCTAATACTGCCGATGAATTAATTTTCTTCATTCTCCTGGTCTATGATTGGGATGCCTCTGGTACACGCCCACGTTCAACTGCCTTCTCTTACGCCAACTCTTTTGTTTCTAGATATTTTTTCTGTAATCGACTATCATAAGTCCCATACACAATTCTTTTCAATGTTTATAGCCGGTGCAAATATATCGTTATTATATCGATATATTCCCATCCAGTTTAAGAGTTTCTGGGCTTTTCAAATAATCCATCGTTTTTTCGACCACTATAACTGTGCGCTTTGCAGGTCGGCCACGTTTTACAGGTAATTTTATACTACTTTTGTTTGCAGTTCCCATTCAATGTATAATATTTTCACTTGTAATTACAACACTTCTTTTCATTACGTTAGGAGAACACGAATACTTGATTATTTTGCGAAAAACTTTATTTGCCGTAGCGCCATGTGGTATAATTAAAAGACCAGCTTTACTCGAACATGATTTTATTACGATCCGCTTACTCCTTAGTTATAATTCAGACAGGTTCTTATCAAATAATTTCTGGTTTTTGTTAATTGTAAAGTACTGTGATACTGATATAGAATCATACTTTACAAGATAATGCTTAAGATAATGAGTGTGCGTTATCATTGTGTAATCGTAACGTCAAACTAAAACACTGTCCAGAAGTGTTAACTTATCAAAAGATTCAGTGAGGCATCAGACATTGTGGGATCACGTTCTTAAGAGGTGTTTTCAAAAATGCCTCAATGAATAACCTGGCAATATTTTCAGTTTTAGACACCTCAATCGGTACAGGTCTTGAACCCGTTGTTCCATCACTCTTTTTGTATGGGATGGTTAGGATTGTATCTGATTCAGTTTTTGACCACTTATCAGGTAGTATATCGGCACCGGATTTTTTAGCTGCAACACTTATGGATTGCCGAATTGATTGACCAATACGGTAAAATATTTGTTTTCGTACCTGGTATACTGTTTTGCTAGAAGTTTTAGCTCTCCTTCTTAAATCTTCGTCTGAAAATTATATTCCACTCAGCAAGAGTGCCATATAATCCATGATGTTAATTGGAGAGATTACAGGCAGATTCACATCTTTTATGTCACGTTCTCGGCTTGAGCTATGCGCTGGATATATATAATCGTCGGTCATCCGAAATAACTTTACATGATTCCTTTTAGCCCCCCGGAATTTCCCCGATTATGAAATCAAAAAAATTTTTTTAATTAATAGTTTATTAACACCATCAAAGTGTTAATAAACTTTTTCGGCAATTTTCTCGCCTTGGTATCTCTGTAGGATCACTGATGTCGGGAATACTTTTTCATCTCGATCTTGTTCAGTACTTTTGTAAATCTTAACTGATGTTGAAAAGTAATTATAATAATCAGGAAAAAAAACCAGCAAAAATGACGTTAAAAACGTTGAAAAAATTTTATCATTTTTTCGTATCAAAGCCTCTGTAAGTTAGCAACAATCTATCTTAAGCCAACATTACATTTTGAAAATTATTTGATTCTTACAACTATCTCTGCTACCGTAGGTTTGCTGGTTTCTACTTCAGTTGATCGTCAGCTTCTTTTCATCATACTAGTTTCTTCTTCTTCAATACTGTGAATGGAACGCTTAGCAACACTGGTGGTTGACACAGACTCTTCTTTTTTTCGTTTTGATGAACGTCGACCACATGATCTCGAACGTTCCTGTTTTTCATTCAAGCGTTCACTTTGACGAAATATCTTTTTTCTCTCTGGAAAGTCGAGTTCGTATTGGTGAGGTTTGAGGCACGAGGGTCTTCATATAGATGATTGCTTTGATGATTTCAGGAACATTTCTTCCTGCTCATTTTCATCTGTTTCTAAAGTACTGACATCTTCATCATCCATACTTTCTAGCAGGTGGTTTGAGACTTTTACCTACACCACTTGCTGATAATCGTCGCTTAGCGTTGGAACTTAACTCTTAACGTGGTGGAGCTATTTCTTTTGATGATTCAAATATTTCTTCCACTGCTACGGGTGAAGTTTGAGTTGGCTTATCACCTTTAAAGATGAATCTCGTTTGAGTGCTGTTGTCACGTAAACTTTTATTCTGTAGCATATCCACCAGATCAATTGAGAAATGGTTTTTATATATCTTTTTTGGAACTGTCTGTCTTTTACGTCTTACATTTAAAAATTTTACTAGCTCATTTCTGTACTTATACCATTTGTCAATATAACCAAGACTTTTGCTCTTCAATATTTAACTCATAGCTTTGTCAAACATTGTCTGACTTTCTGAATTTTCCATTGTCTCTTTTAAATTATCAAATACTTCCGGAGACAGTAGAAGCATTGTATTTAAGACATTGTTTCTATACATATTTCTCAATTAGTGAGCCAAGAACTTTTGCAAGAACACTTCCAAGTAAAATAAGCAGAAACATTATTTGTGAAACTAAGACTTTACGCTGCCATGGAACTGATTGTTGAGCGTTTACGTGTACTAATTTACGAGTACTCGTAAGTTTTTACGAGTAAATTACGTGTATTCGTGTTATATCTTTAGATACTTTAGATACGATGGTTTCCTTTTAAGGTAGGTGTCACAAAGTTACAGACAAGTGTCTTTATTACCTCTGGCTCAACATTTTTAAGAATTGCTTGTTTTAAACATGGGCGGACATTTTTAAGCCCGTGCAACATATGCCGGTTGACAGTTAACCGTTTCATGGGTGACACCATCGTTCTTTTTTAAGTTTTCAAGAGTTCAAGTTCAAGGTTTCAAGAGAAGTTTTCAATAACACGTTATGTATTATTTTATTAAATATATCCGTTCGAAAGCGTAATGTGTCGTTAAGACCTTGAGTAAGGTCGACTTATAGATTACTGTGAGGAGCCTGCGTAACTTCTTTATATATTTTCATCAATTCCAAGCTATTCTTGGGGTAAATTTGTTAAGTTATATGTTGGAATTGACTTTTGTCCCGTGAGTTTTTAAACTATTCAAAATATTTACAATTGAGAGATATATCGTGATAAAACTTGCTTTGATGGAACAAATTTTGAGTTACCAAAGCCTCTGAGAAGTTTCGATGATGTGATCTTTTAGTAAAAAGCTCACATACTTGCCTTCAAAATGCGTTTAGCATCATGTCATCAAGCACAACTAACACTGGTTCATTGTGACAATTTGTAAATTCTTCTGGTTAAGTGTCTTCAAAGCAATCCCACGACAACCCTTGTACGTGTCTAGGGGTTGAAGCTGGTAGAGAGCTTCATTACAATTTTTTTAATCATTGTGGATACGAGTGTGGAGTGATTATTTCCATGACTCATTTTACCCCTGATTTAAGTCAGGAACCTTTTCAGAGCTAGGTGAACTCAAAGCTTGGTGAGCGGACCCTCATCCGAACATAGATTCGAACCAGAGACCCTTCATGCAAGAAGCCAGTGCTCTACCCACTGCGCTTCTCAAGCTTAGTGTCTAAGCTATAGTTTCTAAGCATTCTACATTTTCAATCGTGCTTTTGATGGAAGAGTATTACGCTCAGCGTTACACCAAATAATTTTCTGAATTTGGGGCTGAGTAAATGATTCATTTTCGAGAAGATTTTCTATAAATGTCGTCTTTCGGATTTAGTTTATATGAGTGCATGCTCATCTGAAAACCATGGCTACAAGTTTCTTCTCACAATAATCGACACTTTTTCCAAGTATGTTTGGACAATGTCTGTGATAAATAAAGGCACCGGAGCTGTGGCAAAGGCAATGGAAACGATTCTAAGGCAAAGGCGTGTGCCTAGAAATCTGCAAACTGATGATGGGAAATAATTCTTTAGCAAGACATTTCAACAGCTAATGAAAAGATATGAAATCAACCACTTTTCAACGTTCAGCTCGTTAAAAGCAGCGATTGTAGAAAGATAAATTTGGCAATAAAGAGTTATGTTAAAGTTAAACTGCCTCCAAAAAATAGCCATTATTAATACATGCAAATTCATTGAAATGTTGGTATTAGATAGTTTCATACCATATTGCTTGATTTAATTCCCTGGGGTCCAAACAAAGTCTCAATTGCTTATTTTTTTCTCCACTATAACTAAATTGGAAATGCAAGTCACGCTCTTGTTTTTCATTTCTTGAATGAAACCGCGTTCACACAAGTTATACAACTCTTTCTTTAGGGGCTTTAACACTGCAAAAGACACGCGGCGGGCTGGTTTGATTGTAGGTTTTGCATCATTTTTCAGCTTGAGACACGTTTTTTGCAAAGCAACCTAGTCCTTCAAAAACATCCTCATATTTTTCCAGTATTCCTGTTTGAGTACTAATTATTTGCACTCTTTGCACTGACCAAAATACACATAGCGCCCACAATCGGGCTCAATCGGACCGTCCCCACAATCGGGCTCGACAGCTTTCGTCTGGGCTCGGCAAATTTATATTTTCCATATTAAATAAACTGAAAAAACAAATAGCGCCAGACTCCATAATTTATAGACTTCTGGCGCGATGTACATGGTCGATTTGTGATAAAATATAGCGCCACTCGCCATAGTACATAGGAGCAGACGCGTTGCTTTTAGCCCTCCACGTCATGTACTATAGTCCTCCACGCCATGCAGTATAGTCCTCAACGCTATGTAATATAGTCCGACACGCCATGTACATGGCGTGGAGGACTGTAGTACATGGCGTCTAGGCCTATGTACTTTTCGCCATGTATTGTGGGGTGTGGCGCTATATTTGATCACAATCCCTAAATCGACTATGTACATGGTGCCAGAAGTCTATAAATTATGGCGCCTGGCGTCATGTGTTTTCTCAGTGTGGATAAGACTAAGCTTTCTGCAGGTCTCAAATCCTAAAAAAGGGTTAACTTGCTCATTTATGACAGCAAATTCCAGCATTACTACTGTCTTTTTATAACACACGATAGCTTTCCTCTTCCCAAGACACTAATAGAAGCTCTTCCATAAGCTTCGACCTTCCCTTCACATTTGTACAAATAAGGCTTTGTTACGTTGTTACAAGGGGGTGCGCTTGCATTTTGGAAAAAAAAAAATACCCATGTACCATAGCCATGACGGGGTAATCCACCACTCTTCTGAGCAGGACTCCACCTCCACCACTCATATGTAGCGTACGGCCGTCGCATCCGACCTGTGTTTTGTACCCGTCGGATGCTCACGGCATAGATAGTTGATTAAGGTAAGCGGATAGGATAAATAAGCATAAGTAAATGGGGAGCAGCATCGTAGCCAACCCTCTCCATCGAACGGAGACGAATCACGATACCTCCAGCTACGTCTGGGGCTGCACAAGACGCGCTGATCGCGGGTTGCTTTCGCGGCAACACAAAACACATACACATACCAACTCACCTGTTAATGGCATTCGCCATGGTCCCACAGTTGTGCGGCCTGGGTTTCAACACAGCCGGTTTGGCTTTGGACATCACTCGAAAACACCGCCAAAACACGTCAGGCCAATAACCCGATACGAGCTGCCACCTGGAAAGGAATTCTCACAAAGAATCAGATGCTTCTTGACCCAGACCCAGATACTTATCTGAACCAACTCCGAATGATGTGGTGACCTAGCGCAAACCACGACCACCCAGGGACGCTCCCGAATCAAAGCCCTCCCTTCGGGGTTGATAACACTTCCATCAAGGATCGTTGGACTTCTAGCTAGAAGCTAGCTTGTATCCAGCTGGATACAAGACGCGTTTGTTATCTTGTACTGACTTGTTGCCTAAAAGAATATCAACAGGACTTCAAATTCACCGGCATGGTGACGGATTACACATAAGTACACACAAAACCTCCTCTCGAACGAGCCACAATAACGATCGAACAGATTCGCAAAACGATTATTTGAATCCTTCCGAGACGGACTACGAGCGTCAACACGGCCACAAATAGCTACCTGTCAGGAAATCGACATACAGTTGACAGTGGAGAACGTAAATAAACATCGGAAACCGACACAAACCAAAAGTCAATGAAATCCAGGGGTGGATTAACGACGACCACGGTAAATTATTGAATTGGCGTAAAAACTCGATCGGCACGTGGAGAAAGTACATTCACCCAGTCGTACGGGAAAGAAGAATGTACGGCATTCGAAGGAGAACGGAGAAAGCAGCGGCACCTGATGAAGGAAGGAAAATTTTCCATTCTGTGTGCGACAGTGGTAACGAGCAGTTTGAAAATTTTAGAAACTATCAGGTACGGAAATTCAAGTATTCTGTGTGCGACAGTGGTAACGAGCAGTTTGAAAATTTTGGAAACTATCAGGTACGGAAATTCAAGGATTCTGTGTGCGACAGTGGTAACGAGCAGTTTGAAAATTTTGGAAACTATCAGGTACGAAAATTCAAGGATTCTGTGTGCGACAGTGGTAACGAGCAGTTTGAAAATTTTGGAAACTCTCAGGTACGGAAATTCAAGGATTCTGTGTGCGACAGTGGTAACGAGCAGTTTGAAAATGTTGGAAACTATCAGTTACGGAAATTCAAGGATTCTGTGTGCGACCGTGGTAACGAGCAGTTTGAAAATTTTGGAAACTATCAGGTACGGAAATTCAAGGATTCTGTGTGCGACAGTGGTAACGAGCAGTTTGAAAATTTTGGAAAATATCAATTTGAAAATTTTGGAAACTATCAGGTTCGGAAATTCAAGGATTCTGTGTGCGACAGTGGTAACGAGCAGTTTGAAAATTTTGGAAACTATCAGGTACGGAAATTCAAGGACTCGGTGTGCGACAGTGGTAACGAGCAGTTTGAAAATTTTGGAAACTATCAGGTACGGAAATTCAAGGATTCTGTGTGCGACAGTGGTGCGGAAAATTCAAAAGTCTGTGAGCGACAGTAGAAGCGAGTAGCTGCGAAAATCTGTGTGAAAATTCTGTGAAGCGAGCAACCCAATAAAATCTTGAAAAATCAGCGGAAAATCAGCAAGAACCCCAGCAAACCACCAGAAACGACAGGGAACATCCTTGGTGTGTCAAGAAGGGCGACAAAAAGGACCTCCGGTAAAAAAAAGTGGTAAAATCGAAATCGAGTCCCAGCGGGATTTGAACCCGTGATTCTCTGTGGCCTCCGAAACAGGCGGCGAGACGTTTAACTGGCAAGAAGATCGTACATCTCGTACCGGCCCTGTAGTGCAGAGGCTAGCACGTCTGGCCGGGAACCGGGCGGTCTGGGGCTCAGAACCCCACCCGTGCTGATGAGATTGGGAGCTTAGGAAGATTCTGTGTGCGACGGTGGAAGCGAGCATTCATCATATCTGGTCGTGAAGAAATTCACCCATCACTGAACTGGGACTCGGCTGGAGTCGGGGTTGGCTTTTTGACTAGGTTTTGTTCTGACGAAACGAGGGAAGAAGGTAAGTTCCTGTTTTAGCATATTCGAAAGATTTTATTTAGATCTAAGTACAATAGTATAGAATTTTCAGAATTTTTCATACAATCAGAATTTTCAGAAATCTTTTCCTTGTGTAGAAAAGTTTGTTACGGTGGAATGGTGGATTGCGTAAAGTAGAATAAGTTAATGAAGTGTAGGCGGTAGAATTACCAATTGTTTTGGTGTATTGAATAGCGCGAAATCGCGGAAACTGAGGAAATAAAGAATTTTGTCTCTTAGTTGCGAATTCGTACTTTTGTTATCGTGACACACGTCGGTGAATAGGTAATCGATTCGTGGTCTGTTGATTCGGCGACGTCAAACTAGGGGAGCAAAGTAGAATTAATTAATGTAGTGTAGGCGGTAGAATTACCAATTGTTCTGGTGTAGGGAATAGCGCGAAATCGCGGAAACTGAGGAAATAAAGAATTTGGTCTTTCAGTTGCGAATTCGTACTTTTGCTATCGTGACACACGTCGGTGAATAGGTAGTCGATTCGTGGACTGTTGATTCGGCGACGTTGAACTAGGGGAGCTTTGTCACACGCGACAGTGGTCTCACTCCCAGACTTCTTGACCTCGGTGAGCCGTAAGCTCACTCGGCGGCTCGTGGTCCATTTTTGGGGTGAGTGAGTGACGCCCACGCCCAGTCTCCTGAGTGAACCCGGGACCCAAACGGACCAAGCTGAGGGTCAATATTGGCACCCAACGTGGGGCCTAAAAGGAGATTACCGCGGGGTAACTTTTTTGAAATGTTCGTGGTGAAAACAGTGAAAGTGTAAAAATCGGGAAATTAGTGTCAAAAATTAGTTGGAATAGGAAAAGCAGTTGACAAGTTGAAGACCTGGGACCTTAGATCAAATTACAGATTCCAAGCAGAGTGTGCAAGGAGCGACAGCTAGGCGGCGAGGATTGCGAGACAGAATAAAAGCGGCTGATTTTTTTTTTTGACTTGTAATTTTAATCAAGATTCACTTTGAAATAAAAAAAATTGTGTTTTTATTCTACTCTTAAGTAACATACGAACTAAGCATTTTTAACTTAAGCACCTAGCAGTGGGGAAAATCCAGTATGGCGTCGAAAACCAGGATTCTAATTGACCGACTCAGCAAGGAGGAGTTGGCATACGAACTAGAAATCCGAGGGCAACCTACCGGGACTGTGGAGGCCATGAGAAAGACGCTTCGGATGGCGCTCCGGGCTGAGATTTCGATGGATACGTCGCTGATTTCCACCTGAGACTATCCTTATACCTTGGAACAGGACTTGGAAGCTGTCAAAGAGAAGCTGGAGGAAATCCAAACCCTGATTGCAACCTTTACAATCCCACAATCGTCGGAATTTCTCAAGATCAAGACGAAAGTTGAATTTGGAATGCGGCGGTTGCAAAACGCACATCACGAGGCTGAGGAGATGGGAGAAGAAGCCAACAAGCTGAGAGTTCGGTTGATTATGGCTATGGGAGAGCTCCTAGTGAAGGCGGAGGGTGAGGAGAGAAACGAGGGAGCAGAGGAGATCCTTGACGTGCTTCGAGATATTTCGCTAAGCGTTGGCTGCTTGAAGCATTTTACGAAGGATATGTTGGCACTTCTTCAACATATCCTCCTCGGCCACTCGTTCGCGCTTGATGTATTCTTTTCTAGGGGAAACACGTGCTGGCGTTGTGTGTTGGTCCGATGTTCTCGTGTCGGTATTCTCCTGTGGATGACTCTTTGGAGTCTCTAGAGCACTACTGCTGTCAGATTCAGCAGTTTTGGCTTCTTGTGCACTCACTGCGCCCCCGGAACCGATTGCTCCCTCAGCTCGCGTTTCATTGGTCAATGGTGGAGGTGTCCTCTGGACCCTCGGCCTTCTCGCAAACGCGAAACGGTCAATGGCAGTGCCGGTTCCGCCCTGCGTCACCGTTATCGTCCTCACGTCTTGTTGTCCATCTGTCTTGTCTGTTAGTTTTGTTTTTGTTTGTGTCATCTTTTTTATTGGGTCCCAACTCAGAGCCGCTATCTCCACCCGGATGTGCAGTCGCCTTAATGACCTCGTGGTAATCTATGCTAAGTAGGGAGGCCGACGCGAGGGTTGATCACCAGCCTTCATGGGGCTGGATCTCAGAGCCAGGTCAGTGCTAATCGGGAACAATGTCAACCGAACCTGCACCACCAACTCAACGGTGCGGGCTTCGAACGTACTCTGAGACCTGCCAGGTTTTAACGGGATGGAGACGGCATGACATTAGCCTGGAGCCGTTCACGCTCGGATTTCACTCCGGCGTTACCGCGCATAAAGCGACTAGGTCCAGAATGCCATAACCGCCAGCCCAGATGCGTAATTCTTCATCGTTGATCGTGCCTTGAACCGTTTAAACTAAGCCAATTCATGCCATACATATCGTTCCTGCCATTGCCAAAATGCCAATCATCAGTCAAACCGTAAAGCCATGGGAAAAGCCGAGTCGTACCGGTTGTTGCTGGGCCATTTGGCGTTACCACACATTACACGTATTTGCGGATGCCAGCCCTCAAGCATATGGAGCAGTTGCATATATAAGGAGTAAAAACCAAGATGAATCAATCAACATATCATATTTATGTTCAAGAAACAGAATAGCACCTATAAAAAGCGACAGTGCAACACAACTCAGCCTTCCCAAAATGGAGCTTACTGCATCTCTGGTTGCAGCGAGATTATTTTTTATATAAAGTCGAATTTAATCATTCATTTTGATTCGGAGTTTCTATGGACGGATTCTAAAATTTTGCTTTATTGGATTCGCAGCCGAAGTCATAGACGTGACGTTTACGTTAACAACCGCGTCCAGGAAATCCAAAAGTTAACTTGCACAGAAAACTGGTTGCATTGCCCCGAATCAGAAAACCCTGCAGATTTTCTCACTCGAGGCATCGTGCCAAGTACACTACTGAAGGCAACTAGCTGGATATGCGGGCCAAGTTGGCTACATAAATCACAACTGCATTGGCCAGTTCAAGAAGCCTCTGTCGAGCCAGATTTATCTCAATGTCTCTGGACTCACAGCGATGCTCGTATTTGCAAGAGAGAAACAATTTTGAAAGTCGAATGCTTCAGTAGACTCGAAAAGCTTATTCAAGTCATTGCTTATGTTCTACGGTTCATTTACATTCTTCGAGGAAATAAACCCATTCAAAAACATTTGACAGCCAATGAACTCAAGGAGGCCGAATTATATTGGATAAAAGCTGTACAATCGGAAGCATATACTGAGGAGGTGACTGCTCTCTCTAATAAAAAAATTTGTCCTAAACACTCATCAATATTATCACTGAATCCTTTTATGAATGAAAATGGTGTACTTCGCGTCGAAAGCCGTTTGTACCAATCTGATTTTAGTTAGGATGAATGTTTTCCCATAATATTTCCAAAAGATTCTTACTTCAGTTTGCTGTTAATTAGGAATGCGCACGAAAGGGTTTTACATGGAGGAGTTAGTGCGGTACTGGTTTGTCTACGCCAAAGATTTTGGATAGTTAAATCTCGCCAGATTGTTAAACGTATCCTTCGAAACTGCAATGTATCTAAACGCCTGAAAGGAAAATGCGTGACCCAGCCTATTGCTCCACTACCGAGAGAACGATTACACGCGTCTAGGCCATTTGAAACGGTAGGTGTTGATTTTGCTGGACCACTATATATACAACTCCTCAAACGAAAACGCAACCAACAAAGTCTATATTATGTTATGCACCTGTGCAGTTATTCGAGCGCTTCATTTGGAATTAGTGTCAAATTTAACAACGGAATCTTGTTTATCCGCATTTCGGCGCTTTTTCGCACGGCGCGGTGTTCCAGAACTAATAATGTCAGATAATGCGAAAACATTCAAACGCGCTGCACAAGAGCTTCAGCAATTGCATTTAATCATTCAGTCGCAAGGAATTCAAGATTATTTCAGTGGCATAAGAGTCTCATGAAAATTCATAGTGGAGCGCGCTGCTTGGTGGGGTGGCTTCTGGGAACGACTCGTGAAAAATGTTAAAGACGTGCTGAAGATAACAATTGGACGATCAACACTGACATTCGATCAATTTCAAACTTTTTTAATGGAGGCCGAGTTTATTGTAAATGCTCGACCACTTACGTACATAGGAGATGACCCAAGTGATCTACTGCCGTTAGCGCCATCTCATTTGTTGCTTGGACATTTTCCTTCGACTCTTTCGACGGATTTGGCCAATGTTGGGCAAGATATGCGCTCAAAGTGGCAAGCTCGATTTCGCTACGCAAAGTCATTTTTTAAACGTTTCAAAACTGACTATCTACAATCTCTCAGGTCAGCACATCACAGCCAGAATAAGTTTTCTCAAGATTTACGAGTAGATGATATTGTTATAGTACACGATCCATCGCAAAATCGATTGTTTTGGAAGCTAGCACGTATTCAGCAGACATTTCCAGGTAGAGACGGCAAAGTTCGAGCCTGTGAAGTAGCCCTATCTAACAGCAGTACAATAAGATGTCCAGTTCAACACTTATTTCCACTAGAGGTGCGATCCTAATTTGGCGGCGGGAGGATGTTGAAAATTATTGTTTAACATGTTAGTTTTGACTATATTGAATTATATACCGCTTTGAGAGTATTGGATATGAAATCATATGGAAATGTATTTGTGAGATTAAATGTAATGTTGTATTTATGAGACTAATGAATTTATATTTGAAGCTTTAACTTTATTGAATTTTCATTTCTGTAATCGGTCCAATCTAAACTACCGTAAACCGCAGTACTCAATATTGTGAATAAAGTTTATTTCGAAAATTATACCACGGGATTTTGTTATTCATTTTTCACCTCAACGTTAAGTTTTCACCTCAACGTTAATTTTGTATCCCTAGTTAACACTTTATACCCTCTTTTCACTGCACTCCAGACGATCTGTCTTACATTCATTTCTTTATTTACTAAAAATATTCTTTATAATATATACTTAAAATATCTACACTAATATACTAAAATATGTATACCAAGATGGGATAGCAGCTCTCGAGTTTCTGTGGGTTCCAACACCTGATTTTTTGGCATATATCTACTTGCCTGCCACGCGATGTCTGAAAGAGCTTGTTATTTCTAAAGCGATGAAAACCACTCACGAACGAATGCTTATGCAATCCCTTTAACGTTGTCTTGGTACATAAACCACTGCAACTCCACAAACTGATTGTATTGAAGAATTAATCTTGCGACTGATTGCAAAGTCTATACAATCTTATTGAAAAATGTTGCCCTTGTACAGGTCAGTGCTACTATGCAAATTCAAATTCTTCTTGTTGAAGTGCAATCTCTTGTCAGACTCAACAAGAGGTTGAAATGCAACCTCTTGTCAGACTCAACAAGAGTAATAAAAAGGCTTAGCTTCTTGCTTTCCAAAATACAAATGATCTATTTACATGAACATAACTTATTTTATAAGTACAAAAGTGCTTACATACTAGAATTGCATATGTGAATATTTCAAATTTCAGTTCGATACAAAAGAAACAAAAGGCTCGAGGCGCTATAAAAATCAAAAATGCTTGCCATCTTGGCCAAGCAACTTAGCATGCGAAGGATATTTACGCGACTTTCACCCGAGTGGTTCCTTTTGCTTCGCTGCAGGCTGAGAGTCAATTACACACAATGAATAGAGGCGACCCTCTGTCCAACACTGCACAATACAAAGAAGCACGAGAACACGCGCCAATGTTGCACTGACAACCGATCGACCGAAATGAATTTAAATAGTTTAGCGCATCAGAACCGCTAGAAAACTAATTTTCGAAGAAATTATCTTTGAGGGATTGAAAAATGTGTGAAAACGTTATACCCTTCTTTGTAGTATCATATCAACCATTTCTTACTCAAAGGAACAAATATCATTCTTTGACAGCATTTCCGAAAACACTAATGATGAAAATGTTCGGTGCTGGTAGCAGCAATAAATCTACTATAACATGCTCGTGCTTAATCAACCTATCTTTTGAATTTTGTTTTCATCCGAGGATTTCTTCGAATGTTTCAGCGATTAAACCATGTCTGGGGTTGCCATCCGAAAAATTTCCAAAACTCGGAAAATTTAAATATCGGTTGCTATTGTTATTGTAAATGCTTTGCTTATGAATACAAAATGGAAGCATCTGTTAGTGCAATATTTGTGACATTGCCTGGTGCTGTAATCATGTGCTTGCACCATAGCTACTTCACGTTGTATTAAACCCACCCTATAGATTTCGTTTCGATTAAATAGCTGCGCTGTAAGCTTTAGGAGTGAATATAATTTTAGGGTAACCACCGACCAAACTTTTGAAATTTTCGAAACAAAAATATTTTTTGTTAATTGTCATTGCAGGATCATTCCCATTTGAAAATTTTGTGACAACATCGCTCGATAAAGAAATGTAAATACAATACGAAATTCATCATAGCTGGCAACCCTCTCACAATTTTTCAACGAAATTCTTACGGAATAAGAAACGCAACAAGACCCACTTATCACATGAATTTCGTTTTGATTTCGTCACTGCATTGTAATTTATAATATTTAGGAGACGAAAATTGCCATAGCTGGCGAAACTATGCTAAATTTTCAACCAAATTTCTACGAAACCTATTTTAGAGTAAGGTTCACCTGCTGCGTGAATTTTGTTTAAATCTGGATGCTAAATCAGAAGATATAGGCCAAAAACCAGTTTTTTTTCTCAGTAATTTTTCCAAATGGCACCACTGCCACAGTGTTGCCCATATTTCAAAATCACTTCTATCAGACCTGGTCCTAGTTAAATTTGATATTGATCGCATTATCCGTTCCCGTGAACAGAAAATTTTGAGTGCTGAAAATAGAGGTAATTTGATCACGGGTTGCCATTTTTGTTTACCGTGGAATTTTAAACATTTTTATTTGACTTGTTGGACAAAAGTAAATATTTATCGTTTATTTGAATTTATTTTCAAAATTCAAAAATTTTTCAGGAAGGTCGCTGATTTGAATGATTTATTTTCAGGAGCCTGCTGTAGCTACAGAGTAACCCACTCAGTCTACCACTAAAAACATAATATTTTTTCATACTTTATGTTTTTTGAACAAAACTTTACACTGCTTGGAAATATAGGTGTACCTGAAAATTCACTAAAATGCCTGCCGACGGGAAAAAGTTGAGGATATCTGAATTCTAGCAGATCATGGGCCCACCAGTTATATGCGTCTATGTCCTCCGAAAAGTTCAGCTCAATCAAATCGGCCACTCCAGAGATTATCTCCCTTAATGATTTTGATGATATATATATGAATATATATATGAATATATATAAATATATATATATATATATATATATATATATATATATATATATATATATATATATATATATATATATATATATATATATATAAATATATGTATATTTATATATATATCTATGTATATATATATATATATATATATATATATATATATATATATATATATATATATATACATATATATATATATATATATATATATATATATATATATATATATATATATATATATATATATATATACATATTAATATATATATATATATATATATATACATATATATATATATATATATATATATATATCCGTTTCAATTATTCTCTGCTTTGATAAACTTTAGAGACGATATACGTTGTCTTTGCGATTATAGACAAGAAGGGAACCGTGATCACAAATCAATAACCTTTATGATATATATATATATATATATATATATATATATTTATATATATATATATATATATAAATATATACATATATATATATATATATATATATATATATATATATATATATATATATATATATATATATATATATATATATATATATATATACATACATATATATATATATATATATATATATATATATATACATATATATATATATATATATATATATATATATATATATACATATATATATATATATATATATATATATATATATATATATATATATATATATATATATGCATATATATATATATATATATATATATATATATATATATATATATATATATATATATATATATATATATATTTATATATATATATATGTATATATATATATATATATATATATATATATATATATATATATATATATATATATATATATATATATATATATATATATATATATATATATGCATATATATATATATATATATACATGTATATATATGTATATATAGATATATATATATATATATATATATATATATATATATATATATATATATATATATATATATATATATATATACTGATGTGGCCAAATTATTATCACCTCATATAAAATCATTGTTAATCCTATTTAGAATCGAGGAACTATAGTTATTTTTATTGTTGGTTTGTAATTAGATTAGGTGTCCTTAACTACGAAGATTCGTGGAATGAAAAGATCCTTTTCCGCGGAATTACCTCCGTAATGGGTAATTAATTACCTGCAGCCATTTTGAGATAAATATGAATTCTGAGTTTTTATTGCCCTCTTAATTTGTTTGAGCTGCTAATTGTTTCTGTTTTATGGTTTCTAAGTAGCATTTAAGGTGAAGTATTTTACCGAAAAATTTCAGTCTCCTTTTTGACTTTTGAAGGAGAACGTAAAAGTGGCTTTTGTAAAAGTAGTGATTTTTCAATATGGGTAAAGCAAAAGATATCAGTTCAGTGGTGAAAGCTAAAATTTCTACGTATTTGGAAGTAGGACACTATACTCATGCGCAAATAGCTCAAAAAGTGGGAGTAAGTAGGTCATTTGTTAGCAAATTTGCGAAAAGTAGAGTTGTCCGGCCGTCAGGAAGTCCGAAAAGAAAGGGGAAATGCGGTCGCAAGCCTAAAACAACAACCAGTCAAGACAGATATTTATTGCGAAAAGCGAAAGAAGACCGAACGCTATCCAGCAAGTCCCTAAGAGGTACTCTACGCGACGTTGGTGTGGAAATATCGGAGAGAACAGTTAGGCGTCGACTTTTCCAATCTGGGCTCTGTGCAAGACGTCCTCGTCAAAAGCAAAAACTAAATGCTAGGATGATACTACAAAGGAAAACGTGGGCGAATGAACATTTATCATGGTCTGCAGTCGATTGGGAAAAGGTATAAACTAATAATATCTCTTTTTTAAATATTACCTTGTCACACTTGAAATGACACAAATGACACTTGTCAAAAAGTTCGTCTTTTGACTTTATCCTTTTTTTATTTTCTGATCAGGTTATATTCAGCGATGAAACGATGATGAGTTTAACACTACCAATGGTCAGGACTGTCCGCAGATACAAAGGAGAGGAATATTCAGCTTCGTGTGTTCAGCAACGAGTCAAACAACCAGTCAGGGTCATGATTTGGTCGGCAATTTCATCGAAAGGACTCTTCCCACTTTACGTAGTCCAGGGAACAATGAATGCCAATCAATATTTAACTGTTCTACAGACACAATTGGTACCGACTCTCAACGAAAAATTTAATGGAGAAGCGATTTTCATGCACGACAAGGCTCCATGCCATACGGCGAAGAAAATCATTGAATTTCTAAGAACACAAGGTATCCAAATCCTTGATTGGCCAGCAAATAGTCCAGATATGAATCCGATCGAAAATATCTGGGCTATTTTTAAACAAAAAGTGGCAGAAAACTGCCCCCGGACAAAATCAGACTTGATTGCAGCAATGAAGGAAGTCTGGCAAAATGATACGGATTTAATCGAAAAAGCCAAAAATACGATAAGTGGAATGCCTCGTAGAATACAGCGTTTAAAAGATGCGAAAGGAATGTTCACTAAATACTAATAAATATGTTAATTACAATAAGTTTTAGTTTTTATTTGTAAAAGGTGTAATTTAGGACAAAAAACTTAAGATTTTCAGAAGGTGATAATAATTTGGCCACATCAGTATATATATATATATATATATATATATAGATATATATATATATATATATATATATATATATATATATATATATATATATATATATATATATATATATATATATATATATATATATATTAATTTAAAAATCTTTCAATTTCCCCGTTCTGTTTTTAGGCACTATATATATATATATATATATGTGCATATATATTTATTCGAAAATTAGTAAAAACCTTAGCGCATCAAAACTACTAGAAACACTTATGTTTGAAGAACAGTAAAGGACTTGTGCAGATTTTGAGTGTGTATTCTACCACTACTTACTTTTCTTACATAAAAATAATACACCCTAAGTAATAGTAGAATCCAAGCTTATTTGAATTTCGGTGATTTCGTCGAAATTAACAGCATTAGAAAGATGTTTCGGGTTGTCATCCGAGAAATGTGCAGACCTTAGAAAATTTAAACATTGTTTACTTCGAATTGCTTTTGGCGGGATGATTAAAATTGAAATATTTTTAATTTACATTGAAAATTTTTATTTGACAAAGTGGTTTCGAAAGTATGCACTGATTGTCATCAGCCACCAGCACATAGTGCATACTTGATTGATGTGGCCACTTCCAGTTGGAAATCATTAACTTGTGTTTACGCTAATTGTGACAAATTTTAACATCTCCATCGATATAATTTACTTGTAAAGGTCATTTAATTGTGATCATGATTCCCGTATTGTCTATAAATCAGCATAGACAACGTATATCGTCTCAAAAGCTTATCAAAGCAGAGAATAATGATACGAGAAACTCGATCGTTTTGCGGAATAAGCCTTCGAAGCGAAATTAATGTTTGCGATGAAAATACTTAATGCAAGCATTTATTGGAACGAAATTAACAAAAAGGATTAGTAATGGCAGCCCTTTGCTAGCTCCGTAGCAAAAAATATGTCGCATCTGCTTCACCTTGAAGTCAACTTGCTGTGCAAATTTTGTATTGATCCAATGACTGCATTAAAAGATGTAGGGATGCAAAGAGATTTACAGTTACCATTCGCAAAAGATTTCAAATTTTCTAGATATTCATATTTGTTGTTTATTTTCACTATAAGATCACTACGATTTGAAAATTCTAAGATAAAATCGCTTAATAAAAGTATGCCAAAAAACACACAAGCGACGATAGTGGGCAACCCTATCAACCCTATTGAATATTGCCTACAATAAGTTTTATTTGTCATTTTAATTTCGTTATGATTTGATGACTGAACTGGAAGCTATAGGGCAAAGAGATTTATTTTTCTCAGGAATATTCCAAATTTAAGACACCCAAATTAGCATAGCTGGGAGCTCTTACCAAATTTCTACCAAACGTTGGTTAAAGTAAGGTTCAGATACTGTGTGAATTTACGTGAAGTATATTTTCTAGGTGTAAAATTGATAATTCGTCTTAATTTATATAACTAGTTAGTTCACCAACGTATACGCAGCCTACCAATGAAGATTAGCATTTACACGTGCAGTTTTTAATTTGCAATTTTTAAAATTACAGTTCGAATCAATAAAAATGCCAAAGAGGACCAAATTGACTGCTGAAGAGGGGACTAAAATTTTAGCTTACAGCTTAATAGCTCAAAAGTTTAACAGGGACAAAAGTACGGTGAATAATTTCTTAAAAAATTCCGAAAATTACGCCAAAATTAAGAAATCAGAACGACTGGCTGTTAATAAAAAGCTAAGTCACTCACAAATACGGTTTCAATTGAATCTTCCCATCACTACGCGAAGGGTTCAGCAGATTGTGAAGAATAATGAAAATGTTAAATATGGAAAACGCTTGAAAATACCAAGACTTCTGCCACGTCATAAATCTGCACGTTTAGAATTTGCTAAACGGTATAAATTTTGGTGTACATATATATATATATATATATATATATATATATATATATATATATATATATATATATATATATATATATATATATATATATATATATATATATATATATATATATATATATATATATATATATATATATATATAGATATATATATGTATATATATATATATATATATATATATATATATATATATATATATATATATATATATATATATATATATATATATATATATATATATATATATATATATATATATATATATATATATATATATACATATATTGGGGATTCTGTCATATGAAGTGATGAAAAAAAATTCAATTTAGACGGGCCTGATGGCTGCCACGGATATTGGAGAGATGTCCGTAAAGAACGGGAAACGTGTCATTGAAGGAACTTTCAATGAGGTACCCTCACGATATGGGCTGCATTCGGCTCTCGGGGAAAGTCTGAAATTTGTTTTTTTTCACATAAAATGAACTCAGTCAAGTATGTTGAACTCTTGGACGACGTTTATTACTTTTGCACAGGATTTATGGAGAAACGACAGGCTGTTTCAGTAAGACAACGCACCTATACACTCTGCGAAGATCACGAAACTTTTTTTTGAGTCCCGGAACATACCGCTATTAAAGTGATCTGCTGCAAGCCCTGATTTGAACCCCATGGAAAATCTGTGGGGTATCTTATCGGAACAAGTCTATTCACAACGTCGTCAGTTTGACACCATATTAGAGCTAAAAACGGCCATTATAAAGGAATGGAATCAGATTGGAACATCTGCTCTTCAATTCTTTGTTAATTCCATGCCCCGTTGTTTATGCAAAGTGAAACAAAATAAGAGAAGCCCAATAGATTATTAAGATTTCTTTTGGCGTTAATTATTGTTTTTAATTTTTGATATAAAATACTAATGAACATTTTAATTTGATTTGTCCGTTATAATTATTTCGTTCATTAATTTGAAATATTGTATTTTCCTGGCAACCAAAAAATTATATAGTTGAAAATACAATTATCTTTGTATGTAACATAAAACTAAATTTTTATTTTTTGAATCAGTATCTAGCAAATATTTTTCCCGATATTCTCTTTGTCCGATATAATTATTTCGCGCACTGTATGTATATATATAAAAATATATATATACATATATATATATATATATATATATATATATATATATATATATATATATATATATATATATATATATATATATATATATATACATATATATATATATATATATATATATATATATATATATATATATATATGTGTGTAAATATATTTATATATATATATATATATATATATATATATATATATATATATATATATATATATATATATATATATATATATATATACAAATATATATGTATATATATGTATATATATAAATATATAGATATATATATATATATATATATATATATATATATATATATATATATATATATATACATATATATATATATATATATGCATATATATATATATATATATATATATATATATATATATATATATATATATATATATATATATATATATATATATACATATATATTTATATTTATATATATACATATATATTTATGTATATATATATTTATATATATATATATATATATATATATATATATATATGAATATATATATATATATATATATATATATATATATATATATATATATACATATATATATATATATATATATATATATATATATATATTATATATATATATATAGATATATATATATAAATATATATATATATATATATATATATATATATATAAATATTTATATATATATATATATATATATATATATATATATATATATATATATATATATATATATATATATATATATATATATATATATATATATATATATATTGTTACGCCAGCGATAGACTAATAAGATAAAATCAAGAAAGCTAATTATACGAATGGAAAGAAAGTAATGTAAATGTAGGAATAGAGGAATAAATTATAGTTGAATAGTGATAGATGAATAAATGATGAATAAATAAATGAGGATAGGCGCTGTACCCCGTCGATGAAGAAAGTTGCTCCTCGCCGGACCAGGCCATCGCCAACGATTCATGTCAAACGAACGCCGAGGACTTGGTCCAGAAACGAGACAACCCGCGAACTGGATGAAGAAGCGAATGCAGATACCTGCTCCGCCGCGACAAATCACGTAACACAGCACAAACCAGGAACAAATTGAGTATTTGGTGATGGCACCAACACCACACACGTCGCGATTTGACAGGAAAACGGCATTGCACCACAGAATCGATTCGAATTCACCAAATGGACTACATTATAAACGCGAGAAATTACCGCCGCACTTGAACATGTTTGTTGTCATGTTCATTGAAACGTCAAAAACAAACTGATGATCGGCGACAGGAACGCCGCCAAGCGGTTGAAAACATTTTTAATTCCAGCGGACTGGAAAGAACCGAAAGGCTGCGGTCGGTCAGCTAAACGACGCAGCAGCGAAAGACCCGGGGAAAGAAAGTGTGAAAGGTCATCTCCAAGTACAATTGACCAATGCACCCGTATGCAAGAATGCACAAGGCTGGAAGAACGGGTCAGAGGAAAATCCCGCTGAAGCGGTAGATTGTTTGTCCACCGAGGCTAGGTGGAATGTGGACAGGGATGAAATGGGTCTTTTTTGAATCGAGAGGAGGTAAGAGTCAGCCGCAGTACGAACATCCGATGGCGATTGAAACTGATACGTAACTTTCATTTTTGGTACATGATCGGAATCCACGAGCGGAGGCCAACCAGTCATCAGATAGGTGCACCTGTTAAAATTGGGAAGAAACTAGAAGAAGAACTCGAGCCTAACCATCTTGGACTAGAACCGTGTACGAACTTTTCCACCATAACATTGGCTAAAAGTAAATCAACGTACGAAGCGAATAGCCACAGTGCGCGAAGCGTAACAGCCGGCCAGCTGGATATAACGAGTGCCACGATCAGGCTGCTAATCGGGGAAGTACCGTCGATAAGGCGACGATGAATTGACGCAGAACAGAAGACAAATTTTCGACGAGGCGGCGAAAGGCGGGCGACGAGTTCGGCGGCGGAGAGCGATCCCAGGTACGTGTAGGGCACTCAGAAACCTGTTGGATGAATCATTTAGGCTAAGAATAAATGTGATTGATAGATGTCGAAAAATTGAGAAGCTAAATAATTGAGATAGTAGTGGATTAATGTCGAGCAATACGAAAACCGCGGCGCCGTGTTTAGTGAAGTAGAATATAGGGCTTTGATATTTGAATAAAGAATATTGTGACGATTGGTGTAACGCTGGCGTTTTGGAAACATTCTTCTTGTGCCCCGGTGTAGTTGGTTTTCTTTACTTGCGGTAGTATATCGGAATCTGATTCGTATCGGTCGAGAGATAACCGTCGCAGTCTTCTCGCTTCGGGGTGACGGCAATATAGGCAGGTTTTCGAGACTGAAGCGAGTGGCGCCCACTCACGACCTTTTTCCGCGAGTATTAGCCGCCCGAAAACTGCCGCTCTTGTGTCCCAGTCGGGGATGAGGGGTTTTGTGAGCGTTTAGAAGAGGTAACGTAACAAATTGGCGCCCAACGTGGGGCATTTAATTTCAGTTAAAAAGCGGTTTTCGAATTCGGTTTGAGCAAGCGTTTGATTTTGACTATCACGCGGTCGAAATTTCGACTGAACTCGGTTCTCAGATTCGAGCAAAGCACGCGAACGGGGGCAAATTAAAATCACCGTAAAGCGACACACAGATACAGATACAAAGATAACGCTTAAAGATACAAATTCGGAGAACAGTTGCATATGATCATAGCCAGAAGCCTATTTATCTAGTGAGCCAAGCTCAAAATATGATCACGTGCATGTGGAAATTGATTTGAATCTTACTTTCAGAGTCTTTATATATATTTTTAAATAAAATTTTCAGCATATTGTATATTAAAACCTTTGGCTAGGCTGTGTGAGTGATAGATGGTGTGGTGAGTGTGCTGCTTGGTGCTGTGTTGATGCAAAATTGTTAAGAGTATCGTGTAACATATTCCGCATTGGTGAAGATTTTATAGCGAAGCGTGGATAAGTCGGGACCGGAGGCTGAGTTCTCTCGTGGATTATTGTCTTTGCTGTATAATTTCCAATTGGGATCTTAGCTGCGGTTCTGGAATCACTAGCAGCTTGCGATCCCATTTAAACTTGTTGAGTGTCGTTATCAGGTGAAATTTTCTTATCTGCTGTTGAATACGCCAGGTAAACCACGAGTAAAACTCTCAAATCTTGTGTCTACGCGCTCACGTTCGCTCCCTTTTCATGGTAAATTTGTTTTTGGGTGAATCTGGTAACTACAGAGTAGAACAGGGCCCCATTGATCGGAGTGGTATCTTCCGGTGGGCTAATATTTCAATATTTCAGAGCAAGGGGACGGCAGCGCGTAAGTAATCGCTGGAAAAAAAAAAGTCAGCTTGTCGGTAGTCGATAAGTCACCAGGAGGCGTTTGAGTAAAGTGGAGTTTTGGAAGTTTTGTGTGGTGTCCGGCGCAGGCAGCAATTCAAACCTTTCGGTCCTTGAGGGTTCTTTGTGGTAACGTGGTGCAGTAGGGACGGTGGTAAATATAGCCAGATAGATCCCAGCGAATTATTGAGTGTATTGTAAGAGCGGGTAATACATCGTTAGTTTCAGCCTCAGAGCTGCGCAATCACATCGAGATGGGTCAGGCAACAAAAATACTGGTGGATCGGCGCAGTAAAGATGAGCTTGCCTATGAGCTGGAGATCCGAGGTCAGCAGACTGGAACGGTAGAGTCGATGATGAAGGTGCTTCGAGTGGCCATGAGAGCGGAGGCCTCGATGGATACCTCTCTGATTTCCGTGAAGGAATATCCTTTCACTCTCAAGGAGGATTTGGAGGCAGTGGAGGGGAAACTCCTCGAGGTCCAGACTTTGATTTCAGGTTTTCAGGGGATGCAGCAGTCGTCGGATTTCTATAAAATTAAAACTAAGATCGAGTTCGGGATTCGAAGGTTGAAGAACGCGCAGCACGACAACGAGGAGATGGGGGAGGAGGCCAGTAAACTCCGGACTCGGTTGATTATGGCCATGGGCGAGTTGTTAGTGAAGGCCGAGGGTGAGGAGGAGAATGAGGAGGAGGCAGGGCTAGCCATTGCACCAGGAGACGCCCACAACAGCGAGCGGGAGTCGACGCCAGGCCGAGAGTTGGAACTGAATGTCGGTGGGGCTGTGGAGCACATTCCCGATTTAGAAATCCATAGCGACCCTTCGACTTACACACCCAGAATGGTACCGCTGCTGGCAAAAGAGCAAGAGGTGGCAAAATGGGATTTGCGTTATAGTGGGGACTCGGGGTCGCTCAGTGCTTTCCTCGAGTGTGTGGAAGAGCTGCGGATAGCAAGGGAAATTACCACCGGGCAGTTGTTTCAGTCGGCAGTGGAGATTTTTGAGGGGAAGGCGTTAGTTTGGTTTCGGGCAAATCGATCCAGGGTAAGTTCGTGGCAGGAACTCATCCAGGAAATGCGCGCTGAATTCTTGCCACCAGATTACGATGATTGCTTGCTCGGAGAGATCACGAGACGCACACAAGGGCCAGAAGAAACCATGGGAGTATACGTCTCGGTGATGGAGGGGCTATTTAGATGCCGCGCGATCCCGTGTTCGGAAGAGGAGAAGTTGAAGATCCTTAGGAGAAACATCGCTCCATTTTATCAGACACAACTTGCACTAACCCCAGTACGGACCATTGCCGATCTTATCCGAGTGGGTCGTTCCTTAGAAGCAACGAGGGTCGTCGTAGAAGCCTATTTACCACCGCCTACTCGCAAGTCGCAACGGTTGCTGGAACCGGATCTGGCGTACGTGGAGTGTGCAGACAGGGTGAATATAGCGACAATCTCCGGAAATGGTATTCAGTGCTGGAATTGCCGACGGAACGGGCACACTTCCCGGAATTGCCCTGAACCTCCTAAGTGTTTCGGCTGTGGTCGGGTAGGCGTGAGAAAAATTAATTGCCCAAACTGTCAGGGAAGACCGAGTCGTAATGGGGGGCCCTCACGCAGAGACTCCGGAAGTAGGAGGAGTCCACCAGAATCTTCGGGAAATGGGCACGGTGTCCAGTAGGCGGCAGCCTGGACACGCCGAGCGAGACGGAAAGAGCCGCGCAACTAAGCTACGTATTGAATCAGAAGCTAGGAGATGAGAGGCCACACCTTGAGGTGGATGTTATGGGACGTAAATTCCTGGGGCTATTAGATTCTGGCGCTTCCAATACGGTAGTGGGTGGAGAGGGCTGGCAAGCGATGATGGAGTTGGGAGTGGAGCTCCTGGCTACCAACCAGCGGATGATATGGTTGGCCAATGACCAAGGATGTCCCATCATCGGGACAGCGGTGGTTCCGTTCAAGCTAAAGGAAAAGGTGGAGTGGCTGCGGGTGCTGGTGGTCCCTTCTTTGCCGTTGACCCTGATTCTGGGAGTGGACTTCGCCAAACGGTTTGAGGTAGTATTGAAATTAAGTGAGAATACGTGGGATTTTGTCAGCACTGTAAGAGTGGAGCAAGAGGAACAGCTCAGGGCACGCAGTCGATTGTCGGGGGCAGAACAGGCGGCGCTCGACCAAATGTTGACTGAGGAGTTCAACCTAATGGGGGAAGGGGTTGGTTGCACCACTCGGGTGGAACATATCATCAAGACAGACTCGCCGCCAATAAAGCAACGCTATTACCCGGTGTCGCCTGCGGTTCAACAGTACATCGACGCCGAGCTGAACGACATGCTAGCTCAGGGAATAGTGGAGAGGTCTGTCAGTCCCTGGGCATCGCCAATATTGTTGGTGAAAAAGAAGGACGGCTCCTATCGATTTTGTGTGGATTACCGTAAACTAAATCGGGTCACGGAGCACGACGCCTATCCCATCCCCTACGTGTCAGCCACGCTGCACAAGTTACGAGAAGCCAAGTATCTGTCTTCATTAGACATCAAATCAGCTTATTGGCAAGTGCCTATGGCTGAAAACTCAAAAAAATTTACAGCTTTTACGGTGCCACATTGCGGGCTGTTTCAATTTGGAAGAATGCCATTTGGGCTGCAGAACGCCCCTGCCACTTGGCAGAGGCTAATTGACCAAGTTTTGGGTCCTGATCTGGAGCCGTACGTCTTTACTTATTTGGACGACATTATTGTGGTGACCCAGGATTTCCCAAAGCATGTGGAAGTTCTGCGAGAGGTTTTCGAGCGTCTCAGGAAGGCGGGGTTGCGGGTGTCCCGTGATAAATGCGAATTTTGTCGACCACAACTTAAATACCTGAGTTACGTGGTGGACAAAAAAGGCCTGAATGTGGACCCCAATAAAGTTAAATGCGTGCTGGATATCCCTCCTCTTACCACCGTGAAGGGAGTGAGACAATTTTTAGGAATGGTATCCTGGTACCGGCGCTTTATACCAGCCTTCGCCACAATGTTTTCGCCACTAACCACACTACTGAAGAAAAATCAAAAGTTCTTGTGGACCCAGGAATGTCAGGATGCTTTCACGCAGGCAAAAATTAAGTTGGCCACCGCACCGATCTTAACGTGTCCAGACTATCGGTTGCCCTTTTGCATTCAGACTGACGCGTCAGACCGAGGGTTGGGAGCAGTGCTATCGCAGAACCACCCGGATGGGGAGAAGGTCATCTGTTATCTCAGCAGATCCTTGACCAAAACGGAACGTAAATACTCCACAACCGAGAAAGAGTGTCTTGCGGTTTTATGGGCCATCGAGAAACTGAGGCCATATGTGGAGGGATCTAAGTTCTCAGTGGTCACCGACCACTATTCCTTGGTTTGGCTCCACAATCTGAAAGATTCTACGGGGCGTTTGGCAACGTGGGCCGTGCGTCTCCAACAATACAGTTTTGACATCATTCATAGGAAGGGTAAGGACCATCTAGTCCCCGACGCTCTTTCGCGCATGCTGCCAGACGGAGAGGTAGCAGCAATCACCGGTTTTGGCGACAAGTGGTTCGAAACCATGAGAAACAAAGTGCTAGGGGCACCGGAGCGTTATGCGGATTGGCGTGTGGCCGGAGAAGCATTGTGGAAACATTTACCGGGACGTTACCCTGAGTTGGAAGGAGCGGAGGCTTGGAAGAGGGTAATACCTAAGACAGAGCGGAAGGATATTCTGTATCGTTGCCATGACGACCCAGTAGCCGGACATATGGGGGCCAGTCGCACGTTAGGACGGGTGGGGGCAAAGTATTATTGGCCGAAGATGGCGGCAGATGTCACCACCTACGTGAGAAGGTGTAAGGTGTGTAAAGTGGAGAGACGAGCTCCGGCTGGGTTCATGGTCTCCCGGAGTGGTGAAGCTAAGCAACCTTGGGAAATGGTTTGTGTGGACCTGGTGGGGCCTCTGCCATGAACTAGTCAGGGGCACAATTACATTTTAACCGTTCTTGACTACGTGAGTAAGTTCACCTTACTGAACCCTTTACGGCAGGCGACGCCCTCCGCGGTTACCAGAGTGCTCGAGGACCAAGTGTTCCTATTGTTTGGAGCACCCCGGTGGCTCGTGTGTGATAACGGGGTCCAGTTTAGAGGGAAGCATCTTCAAGATATGACAGCAAAGTATGGTACTAAAATCAAGTACACGGCTTTATATCATCCGCAAGCTAATCCTGCGGAGCGCAAAAATCAGGATATTAAGCGAATGTTGCGATCATACGTCAAAGTGAACCATCGGCTATGGGATCAGGATCTGGCAAAAATCGCGTGCGCCTTGCGTACATATAAGCACGAAGTTGCACAAGTCACTCCTTACTTCTTTAACTTTGGGCGAGAAATGGTGACTTATCACGAAGATAAAGAACGGCCGGAAGTGAGGCAGGAAAGTTTAGATCCGGAAGCGAGAGCCGTGGAGCTTGAGAGGGTACGAGTGGACGTGCGAGAGTGAATGACAGCCGCAGTTCGACAGAGTTCCAAAAAGTATAATTTACGGAAACGGGACGTGGGGTATGGAGTGGGAGAGGCCGTGTGGCGGAAGAATTACACTCTCTCGGATGCGGCGAAGTTTTATTCCGCAAAACTGGCACCTGAGTATGTTGGACCCTTTTGGATACAGAAGCAAGTTTCCGGGTGGACCTACCAACTAGTGGGTCGCCAGGGTAAAAATGCGGGAACATGGCATACGAAAGATTTAAAACGGTACGTGGAATAAAGAAAGACGAAGATGGTCTCAAGCTAGAAAGTGGAACGGGAGTGTGCGCGACATACCCATAAGTTAATCTTTTTGTAATTGCGGGAAACGAGGAGAAAGTACTTAAGTATTTGAAACTAAGAGGTGGTGGTTATATACATATATATATATATATTAAGAACGTTGCATGGTGGCGGTTATAAGTAATAAGATTGTTGCATGGCAGGCGGTACGACAATACTCCAGGCCCAGTAAGGACAATAACTGTGAGGAAAAGAATAATAACACGTATGGTGGCGGGTTACAAACAAAAACAATTATTTATTCGAACTTAGTACGGTGGCGGGTTGAATTAGTTGGGGAAAGATTAAGATACCTATGGTGATGGGGAACTTGGTGAATTCAGTTAGGAATAAAATAAGTTTAGAATACATATAGGTCGTAACGCAAAAAGAATTACCTAATATATCTAACGAGGTGTTAACAAGTATGAGTGTGAATGCAAAGATCTTTGTAGGTAGAATCAAAGTAAGATTCAATGCGGCTCCGCTGAGGAATGGCGCGACGTGGTATCGGAACTCGCGAGGTGTTCGGGTAATAATTGTCGAGAATCACTCCGTAATTCTCTGGGGATGGGGGTGATGTTACGCCAGCGATCGACAAATAAGATTAAATAAAGAAAGCAAATTATACGAATGGAAAGAAAGCAATGTAAATATAGGAATAGATGAATAAATTATAGATGAATAGTAATAGATGAATAAATGATGAATAAATAAATGAGGATAGGCGCTGTACCCCGTCGATGAAGAAAGTTGCTCCTCGCCAGACCAGGCCATCGCCGAGGATTCATGTCAAACGAACGCCGAGGACTTGGTCCAGAAACGAGACAACCCGCGAAGTGGATGAAGAAGCGAATGCAGATACATGCTCCGCCGCGACGAATCACGTAACACAGCAAAAACCAGGGACAAATTGAGTATTTGATGATGGCACCAACACCACACACGTCGCGAATTGACAGGAAAACGGCATTGCACCACAGAATCGATTCGAATTCACCAAATGGACTACACTATAAACGCGAGAAATTACCGCCGCACTTGAACATGTTTGTTGTCATGTTCATTGAAACGTCAAAAACAAACTGATGATCGGCGACAGGAACGCCGCCAAGCGGTTGAAAACATCTTTAATTCCAGCTGACTGGAAAGAACCGAAAGGCTGCGGTCGGTCAGCCAAACGACGCAGCAGCGAAAGACCCGGGGAAAGAAAGTGTGAAAGGTCATCTCCAAGTACAATTGACCAATGCACCCGTATGCAAGAATGCACAAGGCTGGAAGAACGGGTCAGAGGAAAATCCCGCTGAAGCGGTAGATTGTTTGTCCACCGAGGCTAGGTGGAAGGTGGACAGGGATGAAATGGGTCTTTTTTGAATCGAGAGGAGGTAAGAGTCAGCCGCAGTACGAACAGCCGATGGCGATTGAAACTGATACGTAACTTTCATTTTTGGTACATGATCGGAATCCACGAGCGGAGGCCAACCAGTCATCAGATAGGTGCACCTGTTAAAATTGGGAAGAAACTAGAAGAAGAACTCGAGCCTAACCATCTTGGACTAGAACCGTGTACGAACTTTTCCACCATAACATTGGCTAAAAGTAAATCAACGTACGAAGCGAATAGCCACAGTGCGCGAAGTGTAACAGCCGGCCAGCTGGATATAACGAGTGCCACGATCAGGCTGCTAATCGGGGAAGTACCGTCGATAAGGCGACGATGAATTGACGCAGAACAGAAGACAAATTTTCGACGAGGCGGCGAAAGGCGGGCGACGAGTTCGGCGGCGGAGAGCAATCCCAGGTACGTGTAGGGCACTCAGAAACCTGTTGGATGAATCATTTAGGCTAAGAATAAATGTGATTGATAGATGTCAAAAAATTGAGAAGCTAAATAATTGAGATAGTAGTGGATTAATGTTGAGCAATACGAAAACCGCGGCGCCGTGTTTAATGAAGTAGAATATAGGGCTTTGATATTTGAATAAAGAATATTGTGACGATCGGTGTAACGCTGGCGTTTTGGAAACATTTCTCTTGTGCCCCGGTGTGGTTGGTTTTCTTTACTTGCGGTAGCATATCGGAATCTGATTCGTATCGGTCGAGAGATAACCGTCGCAGTCTTCTCGCTTCGGGGCGACGGCGATATAGGCAGGTTTTCGAGACTGAAGGGAGTGGCGCCCACTCACGACCTTTTTCCGCGAGTATAAGCCGCCTGAAAACTGCCGCTCTTGTGTCCCAGTCGGGGATGAGGGGTTTTGTGAGCGTTTAGAAGAGGAAACGTAACAATATATATCTATATATATATATATATATATATATATATATATATATATATATATATATATATATATATATATAAATATATCTATATATGTAGATATATGTCTATATATAAATATATCTATATATGTATATACATATGTCTATATATATATATATATATATATATATATATATATATATCCATTCATATATATATATATATATATATATATATATATATATATATATATATATATATATATATATATATATATATATATATATATATATATATATATATATATGTATAAATATATATATATATATATATATATATGTATATATTTATATATATATATATATATATATATATATATATATATATATATATATATATATATATATATATATATGTATAAATATATATAAATATATATGTATATATATATATATATATATATATATATATATATATATATATATATATATATATATATATATATATGGATATATGAAATTTTGGCCAAATCGATTGTAATACTAATGTTCTTCGAACATTAGTGAAAATGTTGAGCACACAGTCTGGCGTTAGCGAGTAACCATATTGTCTTGATTTCAATTTGATGTGGATCTGCTTTCAAAATGCATTTTAGACAAGTTTGAGAATCTAAATTTTTTATGAGTAATGATTCATGGTTAAATAATTGGCTAGAATTTGAAGATTGAGTAACCTTGTAAATTTACACGTGATGGCTGATTGGTTGACTCAGCGACTAATTTAGATAGATATTTTGCAAATTGGTGCTACGGTGAATTTTATTTGGGGTTGCCTATAGTGTCGAGGAGCTGATATTGGAGGATTGAAGCGTCTTGTTTCAAAGCGTTTCCATAAAAAATAAATGAAGAGCATGAGGCCGATGATTAGACCTATGTAACCTACGCTGAATTGATGGATGTCGTGCTGGCTGATGGAGAAAGATGCTTCTGTAGCAAGTAGCTGGTTCACTTTTGCCGGCAAATCCTTGATTTCTTGCGAAATCTGGTGAATTTCCGGCAGCTTATATTTGTCTTGAATGATTTTGCGAGATAAGTCAAGTCCCTTGTAGGTGTATAAGATGTTTGCGTTTTGGATGAATAAGCAGTTTGCGCCAAGAGCGTAGTTGAGTCATCTTAAATGAGGCAGTCTTAACTGATGTTGAGTAATCCAGATTTTATTAAGGAGTGTTGGATTGGAAGATTTAGCTTTGAATCACGGCTGCTAATATTGGATTGATTCTCAAATTGTGTTGGCGTGGCTACAAGCCCCGTCCTCTTCAGATATACATTTGTTACGAATCGAATAGCTGCAATACAAGAAGTTACTACTGCAGATCAATGGTGTCATTTCAGTTCAGTACATAATCCTGCAGATGTAGTGTCCAGAGGAAATACATCCGAACGATTAAAAGAATGTGCGTCATGGTGGTATGGACCACTTTTCCGTCAAGAAGCTGAAAGAACATGGCCACAAAAGCCTGAAAATTTGACTACCAATTTAGAGGAATGACAGCCAAAAACTATATTCGCCAGGATCACCACGAGCTCTGTATTGGACAGTATCAATCATCGCAATTCTTTTGATCACCTGCAAATAGCAGTCACTTACATGCTGAGGTAATACCAGTTGACTAAAACCAAGCGAACGAAAAGAAATCATCTGGAAGTCAACGAGTTGAATAATACTTTGATTGTCATTAGAAGAGGAGTACAACAAGAAGGTTTCGTCGAAGAATAAGCACAACTCAACAAACAGACATTTCAACGCCAACAGTAATTTACTTACACTCAATCCATTTTTGAAAAGAGGTGGAATCATTCAAGTTGGTGGCTGACTGCAAGAATCTGAGTTAGCTTACGACGCCTGGCATTCAGTTATCGTGACATATAGCCACCAGGTAACTAAATTGATCCTAGCTCACATTCTTATTACAAACCTGCACATAGGCTTTCAAGCGCTATTGGCCTTGACCCGATAAAAATACTGGCGCACAAAGGAATAAACATCACCTGATCAATAGCTCTAATTTGCGTTCGTTGTGTCAGATTCAAGCCTAAGCTTTTAAACCAGCTCATGGAAAACCTGCTTCCTCCCAGAGTCCAAAAAACTAAAGTATTGAACAACGCCGGAGTCGACTTTTTGGACCTTTTTGGATCCATTTCAATGCAAGAGGGAGGAGACCACAGCAAAGTTATGTGGCCATACTTTGTTGCTTTGCGACAAGGGCCGGGTAAAAAGAAATAGTAAGTGAACTAAGCACCAATTCGTTCATAGCAGCTTTGAAGCAGTTTATCAGTAGACGAGGCAGGTACCGCAGAACTTATTGCGATAACGCACCGAACTTCATCGGAGCCAGAAACTAATTCAAAGAAATCGAAGGAACATTGTACAGCAAATATGCACAAGAAAAAATTATGCACTTTTTCACTAACAAGCTCACAGACTTCCATTTTATTCCACCTTAGTTTCCCCATTGCGGTGGACTTTGAGAAACCGCTGTTACTTCAACAAAAAATGGTCGCAGCTGCATCACTTGCTTACGAGTAGTCCTCAAAATTCAAAGCAATCCTCAATTCAAGGCCACTTACCCCAATATCCGAGGATCCAAATGACATTGCTGCATTGACGCCAGGTCACTTTCTAACTAGAGAGCGTCTGACAAATATGGCAGACCTTCACGCGTATTCTACAAGAGGATCACCAAATAAAATCTGGAAACAAATATCCGAACTCCGAAGCCAGTTCTAGCAAAGGTAGTCAAGAGAATAGCTATGTGAGTTAAATCAACGTTTAAAGTGGAAGCAGCATTGTGACAACGTGAGAGCCGATGATATGGTCATCATGAAGGACGACAATCTTCCACTTCTGAAATGGAACTCAGGACACATAATCAAAACCATCAAAGGAGAGATAGTTCAGTACACGTGGCAGATGTCCAAATTCGGTCTAGAGTACTTCGGAGTACTCATTCGATAAATACCAGTTCAAACCTTCAAGACGTGGAAGAAGCTTCAAACTACGATGGCAGAAAAAGGAAATCAACATATGATAAGGCACCTAAAAGAACATGAGTCCAGTTACTATTCACCGTGAGTCCAGTTACTATTACCCCGTTTAAAAACGATCCAGAATTATACTTTGAAGGTTTAGGGACAACTCACTTTTCTTCTAACGATTGTAGTATAGTAATTTATTATGAAATGGATTTTCATTCAAAGGAATTACGAAACATAAAAATGGCATTCAAATATTAAGCGAAATTCGTAACTCCACAAGGAAAAGTGAGAGCTGTCAACCAAGTATAACTCAGTTCTCCATCACGATGGCAGGACTTGAAAACAAGTACCGAATTCCTTACCCATGGTCCGGAGCTAAGGCTAAAGAGATCACCATGGACATTGTTGTAAACACCGCTCATTTTTTATTCGGAGTATTGGATTCATCCTACGCAGAAAAAATGTCTGACATTATAGGCGGCCTCGAGAAAAGTCAGCATCATTTACAACATTGAATACAAAATCAAATATGGATCGTTGATTCAACCATCAACTTGGTCCGAAAATCAACAAAAATGATGAAACAACAATTACAAGGCTTTGAGCACTACTTAAATCAAACAATATTTCAACTGTATGAAGCAACGGAGGAAGCTTAAGAGCAACACACTTTGAGACTAATCAATTCATTGTCAGTACGACTAAACTTAGCAATAGTCAACTTTCAATGAATACAATCAATTATACTGAGCACAATAATAGGCACACATCATAGTCGGATTAACCCATTGCTACTAGCTCCAAGGCAGTTGCGACAGCAGTCAACACTCATCAAGAATAGTCTACTATCGACATTATGTCTACCAACTTCAGGCCCATCGAAGTTCAAGTTACGAAAGTGTGACAATATTCCGAATTAAGATTCCACTACTGTTGAACAAAAAATTTAATCTATTTCGAATCATTCCTGTTCCAGTTTTTGTGTCATCAAAGTTTTTAATAATCAGTTTACATCACGAAGACTACTACTTCCTGTCCAAGTCAGAATTAGCCACATGCTTTCGCGTAAGATCATCCAGTTATCTCTGCAAGCAATTTCATCCGTTATATCGAAGAGGGTCTTCAGTTGGAAGCCATGAAGTTGGATTCCTCACTAACTCTCAGTGGCTAACCACATCCAAAATTATTGGAAAAACACAATACTCCTCGAAGGATACAACTCACTAACCCAAATCACCGGATATACCTTGCTAGAAATGAACCGTTTACACACATGGAATGTGAAGATTTCTTAGCCCAACACTCCTTAATAAAATCTGGAATACTCAACATCAGTAAAGACTGCCTCATTTAAGATGACTCAACTACGCTCTTGGCGCAAACTGCTTATTCATCCAAAACGCAAACATCTTATACACCTACAAGGGACTTGACTTATCTCGCAAAATCATTCAAGACCACTGAAATCAAATATAAGCTGCCGGAAATTCACCAGATTTCGCATGAAATCAAGGATTTGCCGGCAAAAGTGAACCAGCTACTTGCTACAGAAGCATCTTTCCCCATCAGCCAGCACGACATCCATCAATTCAGCGTAGGTTACATAGGTCTAATCATCGGCCTCATGCTCTTCATTTATTTTTTATGGAAACGCTTTGAAACAAGACGCTTCAATCCTCCAATATCAGCTCCTCGACACTATAGGCAACCCCAAATAAAATTCACCGTAGCACCAATTTGCAAAATATCTATCTAAATTAGTCGCTGAGTCAACCAATCAGCCATCACGTGTAAATTTACAAGGTTACTCAATCTTCAAATTCTAGCCAATTATTTAACCATGAATCATTACTCATAAAAAATTTAGATTCTCAAACTTGTCTAAAATGCATTTTGAAAGCAGATCCACATCAAATTGAAATCAAGACAATATGGTTACTCGCTTACGCCAGACTGTGTGCTCAACATTTTCACTAATGTTCGAAGAACATTAGAATTAAAATCGATTTGGCCAAAAATTCATATATCCATATATATATATATATATATATATATATATATATATATATATATATATATATATATATATATATATATATATATATATATATATATATATATATATAAATATATATATATATATATATATATATGTATATATATATATATATATATATATATATATATATATATATATATATATATATATATATATATATATATATATATATATATATATGTATATATATATATATATATATATATATATATATATATATATATATATATATATATATATATATATATATATATATGTTTATATATATATATATACATATATATATATATATATATATATATATATATGAATGGATATATATATATATATATATATATATATATATATATATATATATATATATATATATATATATATATATATATATATATATATATATATATATATATGGATATATGAGTTTTTGGCCAAATCGATTTTAATACTAATGTTCTTCGAACATTAGTGAAAATGTTGAGCACACAGTCTGGCGTAAGCGAGTAACCATATTGTCTTGATTTCAATTTGATGTGGATCTGATTTCAAAATGCATTTTAGACAAGTTTGAGAATCTAAATTTTTTATGAGTAATGATTCATGGTTAAATAATTGGCTAGAATTTGAAGATTGAGTAACCTTGTAAATTTACACGTGATGGCTGATTGGTTGACTCAGCGACTAATTTAGATAGATATTTTGCAAATTGGTGCTACGGTGAATTTTATTTGGGGTTGCCTATAGTGTCGAGGAGCTGTTATTGGAGGATTGAAGCGTCTTGTTTCAAAGCGTTTCCATAAAAAATAAATGAAGAGCATGAGGCCGATGATTAGACCTATGTAACCTACGCTGAATTGATGGATGTCGTGCTGGCTGATGGGGAAAGATGCTTCTGTAGCAAGTAGCTGGTTCACTTTAGCCGGCAAATCCTTGATTTCATGCGAAATCTGGTGAATTTCCGGCAGCTTATATTTGATTTCAGTGGTCTTGAATGATTTTGCGAGATAAGTCAAGTCCCTTGTAGGTGTATAAGATGTTTGCGTTTTGGATGAATAAGCAGTTTGCGCCAAGAGCGTAGTTGAGTCATCTTAAATGAGGCAGTCTTTACTGATGTTGAGTATTCCAGATTTTATTAAGGAGTGTTGGGCTAAGAAATCTTCACATTCCATGTGTGTAAAGAATCTTTCGAATCTTAAAAATTTCACCTTGTGAGAATTCCCGGTTAAATTAAAACACCAAGCAAAGTTCAGTTCACTGATTTATTCAATTTTAATATTTTTCAACACACTTTCTAATCTCAAATTCTAAACTTTCTAATTTTCGGTTAAATATTTGATTTCAAACGACACGATTTCAAATTTTAACTACTTTCTAATTTCGAAAAAAACGATTTACAATGCGAATGGTTTCAAAGGTTGACGATGTACTAACTTTTACTTCAAATTTCTATTCTAACTTTTACTTTTTGAAAAATAACTGGATAGTGAAAATTTCGGTATATTCCAGCTTTGACCAATTACTGGTTTTTGAATTTCCACTATCCAATTTTACAATTTAAAACACAGCATGAAATTTCCCGATCAGCTGTCTGTCTATCTGCCCATCTGTCTCCGTTGTCAAAGTGACAACGTCAATTCATTGTTGAACATCCTCCCCCCGCTGGTCCGACAGGATCAGGATTACCACCTATAAATATATGCTTAATAATGTTTTACATCGATATTGAATTACCGATCATAAACTCCTTGTTGATACATTGGTCCGTTAAATATATGCGTTATAGTCCAGAAAAATTATTGATTACTGGAGTCGAAAACCATACGTTAAAGATGTTAGTGTTGCCTGTGGCATTTACTCCGAACAGACAAATAACATCCAGCAACCAAGGGTTATATTAACGTGGCGCCCTGACTCGCCACCTCGAACAAAAGATTGAAAGGAAATTAGGAAAAAGGGTTTGGTATGGTATAAAGACGTTGAACAGAGATTGAGATAACTATGCATACTTTAAATTAAGGTTAATTCATTTGATTCAATTATTATTATTCATTCGATGTCAATTGTTTTGTTTTTTTTTTTTTTTATTCCAAGAGTTGTCTCTTCATTTATCTCGAACGGGTTAATCGATTCATCAATTCATTAGTTTATCGTTAATACTTGATATTACAGTCCGAATTTCATAAGTATATTTGATACGTTATTAATTCAATAATGAAGTTCAAGTTCTTGTTGTGATCGGTAGTAACGGGATTTTCGATATAGGTCGTTTATAAATTTTGCCATTTGAGAACACGGAAACCACTCGCACTAATGAATCTTTTCCAGGATGAAGTTCAATTATTTTTGCTAACGGCCATTTATAGGATACCACTCTTTCGTCCTTTAATATACAAATATCACCAACACGCGGGTTTATTTCTTTGTTAAGCCATTTCGGACGTGATTGCAGGCGATTCAAATATTCAATTTTCCATCTGTTCCAGAAGTCCTGTGTCAAACGTTGAACATACTGCCATCTATCCAAATAATTCACCTTTATGGCTGTGAAATCTTGTTCAGGTGGTGTAAGTATTGCTCTTCCGATTAGAAAATGAGCTGGAGTGAGCACTTCGATGTCTGTGGGGTCATCTGATAAAGGGTATAAAGGCCGGGAGTTGAGGCAAGCTTCAATTTTTACTAACACGGTTGACATTTCCTCAAAAGTTAATGCTGCTCCTCCAACAATTCGACGTAAGTGCTGTTTAATCGACTTCACTCCGGCCTCCCACAGTCCACCGAAATGTGGAGAAGCCGGAAGGTTGAAATGCCAAATGATATTTTCATTGGCGAGTACTTCTGCAGCATAATGAGTGTTTCCTTTCACGATGCGTCGCAATTCCGCGCAAGCTCCGATGAAATTAGTACCGCAGTCGCTGTATATGTGGTTACAAAGTCCTCGACGTCCCATAAATCGACGCAGTGCTGCGAGAAACGCTGCTGTAGACAAATCGCTGACGAATTCGATGTGAATAGCCTTGACTGCTAGACATATGAATATTGCGATGTATCCCTTGTGTATTTTGTATCCACGTCCTCGTCTGTCGCGATACTCAATTGGACCGCAGTAATCGACACCCGTATGCGTGAATGGACTGGACATATTTACTCTAGGTGCTGGTAAGCTTCCCATCAATTGGGTTAATATTTGCGGCTTTGCCCGGAAACATCTTACACATTTGCGTATTTCCCGCTTAATAGTATTACGAGCGTCTAAAATCCAATACCGTCTTCTAATCATATTCAACATCAGTTGCGTTTGTCCATGTAAAGTGTTTTGATGCGTTTGATGTATTAATAACTCCACTAATTTTCCTCTTTTAGGTAAAATGATTTGATGCTTAGCGTCGTATGGCAAAGTTGCGTTGTTTAACCGTCCTCCAATTCTCAATATTCCAATGCCATCTATGAACGGGTTCAAATTCCTGAGAAGGCTGTGATTTCCAATGACCTTTCCATTTCGTAACGTCGAGATTTCTTTTCCAAATTCATTTGATTGAGTGTATCTTAACCAGAAATTAAACGATTGCTGTAATTCAATTGTTGTTAAATGTCCGCTATAATTAGATTGTTTTGATATGTGAGCGAAGAAACGGAAGCAATAGGCTGTTACTCGTATCAAACGAGACAAAGTTGAAAATTTATCTAACAAAGTGTCGAGGTCTGGGTTACATTCATTAACAACATGAACTAACAGAGTATTTTTGCATTCCAGTTTAGTATTCCAGGAATTGGTACTGCGGGGCCAATTACTAGAATCCTGAGTCAACCAACTGGGTCCATGCCACCACAAATTATTGTCGAAGATTTCAGAAGCATGGATTCCGCGGGATGCTAAATCAGCGGGATTTTGATTGGATGGAACATGACGCCAAGGAGTATTCCCAACGTGGTTCAAAATTTCCGTGGTTCGATTGGCGACGAAAACTGTCCATCGAGTTGGATGATCTCTCAGCCATGCAAGCACGATTTCGGAATCAGTCCATAACGAAGTACTGATACTCATCAAATTCAATGCAAGTTTTACCTTCGCAATTAATTTTGCCAACAATACTGCTCCACATAATTCCAGTCGTGGTATTGAAACCGTTCGTAAGGGAGCCACCTTAGATTTGGATATTAGAAGATGCGCATGAGCTTCGTCATCACGTCGAATAACAAGATATACTACTGCTGCGTAAGCTTTTGATGAGGCGTCGCTAAATCCATGTAACTCCAAATTCGATTGCTTTGTGTAGTTTACCCACCTAGGTATTCTTAGATTTCCAAGAGTTAGTAATTTAGTTCTAAAATCGATCCAGGTTCTATGTAATTCATCTTCTAAAGGCTCGTCCCATGTCAAACCATGTAACCAAAGTGACTGCAACAAAATTTTAGCGGTTATCATAATGGGAGATAGCCAGCCTAAAGGATCGTAGAGCCTGCTGGCAATATCTGACAATACTTGCCGCTTTGAATATGCATTGCTTTCTTCACTTAGTTTAACGCGATAACTAAGTTGGTCAGCTAGTGGATGCCACATGATTCCTAACGATTTATAACTTTGGTCTAAATTCAAATCCAAAGACATTTGCATTTCCAAATCTTCGACAGGCACACCATCTAAAATTCGCATATCATTACTAATCCATTTGCGAAGATGAAAGCCTCCAGATTGCAAAAGTTCAAATATTTCTTTCCGCTTGCTGATTGTTTTTTCCAAATCTTCTTCTCCTGATAACAGATCGTCTACGTAAAATTCATTCATCACCGAGTCATATGCATTGGGATATCTAAAACGTTCATCTTCTGCCAGTTTTCTCAAAGTTCTAATGGCCAAAAACGGTGCACAACTTGTACCAAATGTTACCGTGGTCAATGCGTAATCTTTTATTTCTTCGGATGGATTGGACCTCCACAAAATTCTTTGAAATTGTGCATCTTTCGAGTGCATGTTTATCTGACGATACATTTTTGCTATATCAGCAACAAAAGCAAAGCGGTGCCATCTCCATTTCATCAACACGGTCATGAGGTCGTTTTGAATAGCTGGACCAGCAAACAAAGTCTCATTCAATGATATACCAGAGGTTGTTTTTCTGGAGGCATCGAAAACGACTCGACATCTTGTTGTGCTGCTTTCCTTTTGGATTGCATGGTGTGGTAAGTAATGCGCAACACATTGACGTTGATCTCCTTTGAATATATGCTCATTAATATCGTTGACTAGGGGTGTAATGTTGGGCCGCCTCCTCGCGGTGCACCCCGGGTAACGCCAAATGGCCCAGCAGCAACAACCGGTACGACTCGGCTTTTCCCATGGCTTTACGATTTGACTGATGATTGGCATTTTGGCAATGGCAGGAACGATATATATGGCATGAATTGGCTTAGTTTAAACGGTTCAAGGCACGACCAACGATTAAGAATTACGCATTTGGGCTGGCGGTTATGGCATTCTGGACCTAGTCGCTTTATGCGCGGTAACGCCGGAGTGAAATCCGAGCGTGAACGGCTCCAGGCTAATGTCATGCCGTCTCCGTCCCGTTAAAACCTGGCAGGTCTCAGAGTACGTTCGAAGCCCGCACCGTTGAGTCGGTGGTGCAGGTTCGGTTGACATTGTTCCCGATTAGCGCTGACCTGGCTCTGAGATCCAGCCCCATGAAGGCTGGTGATCAACCCTCGCGTCGGCCTCCCTGCTTAGCATAGATTACCACGAGGTCATTAAGGCGACTGCACATCCGGGTGGAGATAGCGGCTCTGAGTTGGGACCCAATAAAAAAGATGACACAAACAACAACAAAACCAACAGACAAGACAGATGGACAACAAGACGTGAGGACGATAACGGTGACGCAGGGCGGAACCGGCGCTGCCATTGACCGTTTCGCGTTTGCGAGAAGGCCGAGGGTCCAGAGGACACCTCCACCATGGAACAATGAAACGCGAGCTGAGGGAGCAATCGGTTCCGGGGGCGCAGTGGGTGCACAAGAAGCCAAAACTGCTGAATCCGACAGCAGTAGTGCTCTAGAGACTCCAAAGAGTCATCCACAGGAGAACACCGACACGAGAACATCGGACCAATACACAACGCCAGCACGTGTTTCCCCTAGAAAAGAATATATTAAGCGCGAACGAGTGGCCGAGGAGGATATGTTGAAGAAGTGCCAACATATCCTTCGTAAAATGCTTCAAGCAGCCAACGCTCAGCGAAATATTTCGAAGCACGTCAAGGACGGAATGCTGGAACTGGAGGAGGCCTTTGAGGTCATACTCACCTGCCGGACCAACTGGCAGAAGGCAGAGATGGACTACCACCGGGCCTTGAAAGCACAGACCGCTGAGCCGGCCACTCCTGCAGGGGTCCCAGGAGTAGATCAGCCACGGCAGAATAAGCGCGTGGCTGAATCCAGCCCTGAGGATACTCAGGAAGTCCGGGTGAGGAAGGAGGTGCCAGTTTCTGACCTCAGGAAGTGGGTGACGGTTACCCACAAAAAGAGGAAGGGAAGTGTCGTTAAAACACCTGCGGCATCCGCTGGGCCGGAAAAGGCTCAGAAAGAGGATAAGGGCGAAAAGAAAGAAGTGAAGAAAAAAAAGAAAAATAAGAGCAGACGAAGACAGCGAGGAAAAAAAATAGAAGCTGTCATCGTAAAACCAGCTCCGGGAAAAACTTACGCGGAGGTTTTGGGGGCCATCCGTCAAAGTGTTTCCCCAGATGAAACTGGTACGCTAGTAAGGCGTATCAGAAAGACAGTAGAAGGGGGGGTTCTTTTGGAAATCGCGCGCTGCGATGACCGCACAAAATTGCAGAACTCGATCCGGGCTGCCGTAGATGGCCAAGGGGACGTGAAGCTTGTAACTCCCAGAGTCAAGATCGAGCTTCTCGACCTCGATTGCCTCACAGTCAGCGAGGAGGTGACATCCGCCATCAAGCGCGAGGCTGGAGAGGAAGGAGCCGGTGAGGTGAAAACCACGCTCTTCCCTCCTAACACAAGGGAACAAAGGAGAGCTGTGGTGGAGCTGGATGAGGCACCAGCATCCAAAATCCTCAAGTCTGGTCGAGTCCGCGTGGGAATGATTAGCGCCCGAGTACGAAGGTGGGCTGAGGTGACACGCTGCTACCGGTGCTTAGGCTACGACCACACAAGACGTAGCTGTAAGGGTCCAGACCGGAGCGCCAGCTGCTGGAAATGTGGACAGGTTGGCCACCGGGCAGCAGACTGCTCTGCTCAGGCTCAGTGTATATTATGCACTGAGAAACATGGCGCAAATGGCACCAAGCATATAATGGGATCGAGTGCTTGTCGGGTTTTCAAGGACGCACTTGATGCCAAGAAAAAGCAGGGAAGGATATGAGAGTCCTTCAAGGCAACCTACAGGGCTGTAGAGCTGCAGACGACCTCCTCACGCAGCTAGTCTGCGAGCATAGGGCTCAGATCATACTGATCAGTGAGCCTTATAGGGGGAGGAACTCGTCCGTTTGGCTGGCAGATGCCACGGGGTACGCGGCGATTTGGATCGCTGACGGGCAGAGGGCCCGCATCGGCGGTCGCGGCTCAGGCAACGGTCACGTGTGGGTGACATATGGGGAGATCACCTTTGTGAGCTGCTACTTGTCCCCGAATGACTCAATGCAGGAATTCGGAGACAAACTTAGCTCACTGGAGGACTCTCTCCGTGGCATCACCGGCAATGTCATCGTAGGGGGTGACTTCAACGCAAGGGCGTTGGAGTGGGGCATGCCTACCGAAAATACTCGCGGGCGGCGCATAGTCGAGATGGCATCGAGGTTGGGTTTGTTGGTGTTGAATACGGGTTCAACACCAACATTCCGAAGGCCCGGATTTGGCGAATCTATTCCCGATGTCACCATGGCATCGGAGAGACTTGCGGCACACGTCAGCGATTGGAGGGTGATGGAGGATTACACTGCGAGTGATCATAATTACATCACTTTCCAAATCGCTGAGAGCAGACAAAGACACCACCGCTCTCCCTGCAAGTGGCTAGGCTGGAACGCCGCTAAACTTCGCAGAGACGCGATGACCGCATCGCTCGTTTCGAGTTGGGAAGGGGAGCCTCTAACATCTGGGTCCCCAGTGACTCGCTCAGCAGCAGAGGCCGCTGCTGACAGAACCATGGGGTGGATTCGCAGGGCGTGTGAGGCTTCAATGCCCAAACGGAAACCCTTTCGTGGGAGGCAACATGCGTACTGGTGGAACGATGAAATCGCCGAACTGCGACGCATCGCTTTGGCGTGCAGGCGCAGGGCACAGCGAGCCAGGAATAGGCCGGGTGTGGCTGAGCTATCTGCTGCCCACATTGCGGCAAAGAGGGAGCTGACCAAGGCCATCACAAGGAGCAAACGTGCCAAATGGCTGGCTCTTTGTGAGGAGGTCAACTCAGACCCGTGGGGAGATGGCTACAAATTGGTCACTCGCAGACTTGGCTGCATGCGGCCTGGCGCTCTCATGGATGCGATATCCATGGAGCGCATCGTTGGCTCGCTGTTCCCAGTGCATCCGCCAAGGACTGATAATCCCATCATCGTGAACCAGGCGGATGTGCCTCCCTTCACGAACGAGGAGCTGAACAGTGCAGTGTCCAGGATGAAGAACCGGAAGGCTCCGGGGCCTGATGGGGTGCCGGTCGAGGCGCTTAAAGTCGTGGCGGGGGTCCAACCGCGACTATTATTGGATCTGTATAATTCATGTTTAGTCGCGGGGGTCTTCCCGTCGCGGTGGAAAGTAGCTCGACTGGCACTTGTGGACAAGGGGAAGGGTAACCTGGGTGGCCCATCAGCATACCGCCCACTGTGCATGCTGGACACTGCGGGGAAACTTCTCGAAGGGTTGCTCAAGCCACGACTGCTGTCAGCAGTGAGATCTGCTGGTGATCTTTCTTGCAGGCAGCACGGCTTCCGAAAAGGGCATTCAACAATCGATGCCATCTCAGAGGTTGTTGGGGCTGTAGCAAGAGCGGAGGAGGCATGCCATCAAGCCAGACCGGTCGTCCTGCTGGTAACACTGGACGTACAAAACGCTTTCAACTCGGCGAGGTGGACGGACATCCTGCGGGCTCTTGAGCAGACGTTTCGTATCCCAAGCTACTTGCTAGCCATGATGCGGGACTACCTCAGGGACCGCTGGTTGCTTTACGACACTGACGAAGGAGTCAAAAGGAGGCCTGTCACTTCAGGAGCGGCACAGGGGTCGATCTTAGGACCAGACCTCTGGAACATCATGTACGATGATCTGCTGCGCCTGGAAATGCCTGCGGATGTGTTTCTGGTAGGTTATGCTGATGACGTCGCGGCGGTAATCACTTCCAGATCTGCGGAATTCGCTCAACTCAGACTTAATCAAGTCATGAGGAGGGTGGATCGGTGGATGACCGAACACGGCCTTCAGCTGGCAGTCTCTAAAACAGAGATTGTCATGCTGACGAAGCGGAGGATACCAACTGTCATACCCATGACAGTTGGCTCCGCTGAGGTCCAGACCAGCAAGTCGGTCAAGTATCTGGGAGTGACCCTGGACACCAAGCTGACGTATTGGGATCATATCCGCAGGGCATGTGACAGGGCTCTTGTAGTCGTCACTTCGCTGAGTAGGCTAATGGCCAACGTCGGTGGACCCAGTGAGACGCGACGGAGGCTACTGATGGTAACGACCAACTCCATCTTGCTATATGGAGCCGAAATCTGGGGAGATGCGCTACGAACTGAGAAGTTTCGGAAGCGCATTGCCGGTGTCCAGCGCAGGGGTGCCCTGCGTATCGCTTGTAGCTACCGCACGGTCTCAGAAGAGGCTGTGATGGTGGTATCGGGAGTAATCCCGATCGACCTACTAGCACGAGAACGCAAAGAAGGGTACCTCTTTCGCTCAGAGCTGGGCAGAACTGAGGCTCTGACGCACGCGCGTATGCTTACCCTCCAACTTTGGCAACAACGTTGGAGTGAAAGTACTAAAGGACGCTGGACGGCTAAGCTGATTGGTCTCATTGAGCCTTGGCTTAACCGGAGCCACGGAGAGGTAAACTTTTACCTTTGTCAATTCTTGACAGGGCACGGTTACTTCAGGAAATACCTGAACAGAATGGGTAAGGTGGTCACACCGTACTGCCGGTATTGTGTGACTGAGCTCGATGATGCTCAGCACACATTCTTTATGTGCAGTCGCTTCGTAAGTTTGAGGCGCACCATTGAGTCCACGATTGGCCTGGCAACGCCTGAAACGATCGTGGATGCAATGCTGCGAAACGAAGAGAACTGGCGCGTGGTCTCAACATATGTTGAAAAAGTGCTGCGCATAAAGCGGGAGGAGGGTTGCCTTACCGACCCATGAGCTGTGGTAGTTTCTGAAGTCCGTGGTTACCGATGGGTGAGTCAGCACGACCGGGTCGAAGCAGTGCTTAGGCGGGTCCCGACTCGGAACTTCGTGGGCTTGTAGATGGTCCTTTTTTTTAGTGAGTCGAACCTCACATACCCCGTGGTGATAGGTCACCCGGGGATCTGGTATGCAGATTTTTTTTTGCCATCTACACTAGGGAAAAAAAAAAAAAAAAAAAATATCGTTGACTAGCTTCATGTGGCCTAGATCCAAATATTCCTGAATGCAATTAGTGTATTCTTTTTTTAAGTTTTCATCCTTTTGAAAACGCTTTTCTAGCGATGAAAAACTAGACAAAGCTGTGGCTCTTGAAGATCCCAAGGAATTTCGGCATTCGATGCTTTTGAACGGCAATTTCACAGAGTAACGACCCGATTTGTCACGAGATGTAGTTTCCACAAAGAATGATTCGCAAAATTCTTCCTCTTTAGTTGGCATTCGGTTTGGTTGCACTTCTTCTAATTCCCAGAACTTCTTCAATTGCTCATTGACTTCCACATCAGCGTTTGTTTCTACTTTGAAACTTTGAACCGTCGACACGACTGCATTTTCTATTTGTCCAGATATCACCCAGCCTAATGTTGTGTTCTGAGCTATTGGTCCCGCGACTAGTTTCATCATTTCCCCTAGCATCACATTGCCTACAACGTCGGCTCCTAATAAAACGTCAATGCGACAAGGACGGTCGAAGAACGGATCGGCGAGCTGCAAGTGTTTTATTTGGTCCCAATCCGATGTCAACACTGCTTTGTTAGGAATTGAATCGGTCAATTTGTCTAGTATGTATGCGTCGAAATCCAATACGCCTCCTGTTCGAGTGTGCATGCTGATTTGTACTATTCCCTTTACTTTAGTTGGATCAGAGGTTCCGATTCCAGACACATTTACTTTGGCTGACTTTCTGGTTAAACCCAATTGTTGCACGGCAGATTCTGTAATTAAAGAAACCTGTGATCCCTGATCCAGCAGCGCTCTTAATGTGACAAGACCAATGGGAGAGTGCAAAGTAACGACAGCTGTGGCTAGAAGAACTTCTCGTCGGTTCAATGTGTTAATGCTATGTACATGCAAGTGTTCCGCTTGTGATGTTGATGACAATAGATTGGTTGCACTGTTGGCCGATGGATCATCTCGATGCAGAAGTGTATTATGTGACCTTTGACACTTCAAACATTTGAATCTGCAAGGACAATTTATCAATAAGTGTCCTCTATCCAGGCAATTCAGACATAGCCCATTTCGTTTAACGATATCGAATTTGTTAGAATGGGGCAGTTGTTTAAATTGTGCACAATGAACTAAACGGTGAGGACCTCGACAATGAACACATAAAGGTGACGAATGTGTTTGTACTGAATGCACATTGCGAGTATGGGATTGAGTTCGAAATTGTTTAGATCGATCGATCCCGGAAGCTTCTAAAGCACGAAATCTTTGATTTAAAAAGGTTTTCAACTCATCAAACGAAGGCAATTTGGTGGTTAATGCTTGATTTTGCTCCCACAGCTGACGGGTTTCTTGAGGTAATCGTTGGGTTGTCAGATACACCACTACGTATTCCCATAAATCCCCTAACTTTAAATTTTCAATTGACTGAACACATTCAACAGTACGATCAACAAGACCTTTCAATGCAGTGGCGGATTCGGATGCATTACCAATGCTGAACAATTTCTTAAATTGAGCATTTAACAACACTCTTTGGTTGTCATATCGCTCATTTAACAAGTTCCACGCGGACTCATAATTTGCTCCAGTTATGGCAAAATGTCGGAGTAAATTTTCCGCTTCACCACCTAGACTGCATTTTAAATAATGCAGCTTTTCCACTTGTGATAACGAAGCCCGACCATGGATAATTGACACAAAAAGATTCTTAAATGGCACCCAATCTTCATAATTTCCCGTAAATTTAGGTAAGTTTATCCGAGGAAGTTTCAATTCTAATTCATCAGTTTTTGTTTGCACTTGCGTCTTCGTGGTCTGCTTGCCTTCAACCCCCTGCGCCCCTTGCAATAATTCTTCCAATTCCGATTGGAAGTTTAGATGAAGATTTTCAAATTTATCGAAGTCTTCAGTAAAATACGGCAATTCCACAATCTTCTCATTCACTTGTTCCAAAATCTGCTCATGGGTCTCCAAGAAGCGCTCGTAAAGAGCTTGTATTTTGCTAAGCAAAGATTGGTAATAACCCGCTGTTTTCCGTGCTTTGGAATCTTTACGATAATTTACTTGCCATCTTGCAAGTTGATCACATGCGATCTTTTGTCGTACAATAAGATTCTGCACGTCAGCCATTTACGTGTGATTGAAAAGTGCACAATAAGGATTACAAAGAATGTACAGTTGTATACGAACAAAGGTTACTAACCGTGGCAGAGATTCAACCGTTATGGCGGAAGGGAAATACCGTGAATTCAGCACGTTCTTACAAATTCCCGTTAACACGGAGTACGAATCAAAAGTTGCCGATACTTTTCACAATTTTATTGCACTTTTCGAATTCACCGCCAAATTGTAAATTTACATGCCCAATATAAATGCACAAATACCGAATGTATCTGATATTAACTGGTTGAATTCCAAATCTAATTGATTTAGCTAAATGCCACTAAATTTCCAGATTCCAGTATATTGGTTTAAATTATGTACCAAATTTATTCACTTCACTTGTTTGTGTGAGTAATTCAAATGATCTTTTAATTTATTCAAATTTCAATTATATGATTAGTATAATATCAATTCCAAGTAATGCACAACGATGTGTTACAGTTATGCGTTCAAATAATTTAATTTGGATTAACCTGTATGCATAGTTACATAAAAAAGGAAAAAGGAACGGACTTACTCAGTGCTCAAATAAGGAAAAAGCTTGCCAATTGTCTCACAAACCACTTTTACCGAAATTGACTCGCGACACTATCCGGTTCGAAGGACCAAAATGTTTCTTTCGAATCTTAAAAATTTTACCTTGTGAGAATTCCCGGTTAAATTAAAACACCAAGCAAAGTTCAGTTCACTGATTTATTCAATTTTAATATTTTTCAACACACTTTCTAATCTCAAATTCTAAACTTTCTAATTTTCGGCTAAATATTTGATTTCAAACGACACGATTTCAAATTTTAACTACTTTCTAATTTCGAAAAAAACGATTTACAATGCGAATGGTTTCAAAGGTTGACGATGTACTAACTTTTACTTCAAATTTCTATTCTAACTTTTACTTTTTGAAAAATAACTGGATAGTGAAAATTTCGGTATATTCCAGCTTTGACCAATTACTGGTTTTTGAATTTCCACTATCCAATTTTACAATTTAAAACACAGCATTAAATTTCCCGATCAGCTGTCTGTCTATCTGCCCATCTGTCTCCGTTGTCAAAGTGACAACGTCAATTCATTGTTGAACAGGTTCATTTCTAGTAAGGTATATCCAGTGATTTGGGTTAGTGAGTTGTATCCTTCGAGGAGTATTGTGTTTTTTCAATAATTTTGGATGTGGTTAGCCACTGAGAGTTAGTGAGGAATCCAACTTCATGGCTTCCAACTGAAGACCCTCTTCGATATAACGGATGAAATTGCTTGCAGAGATAACTGGATGATCTTACGCGAAAGCATGTGGCTAATTCTGACTTAGACAGGAAGTAGTAGTCTTCGTGATGTAAACTGATTATTAAAAACTTTGATGACACAAAAACTGGAACAGGAATGATTCGAAATAGATTAAATTTTTTGTTCAACAGTAGTGGAATCTTAATTCGGAATATTGTCTGCACTTTCGTAACTCGAACTTCGATGGGCCTGAAGTTGGTAGACTTAGTGTCGATAGTAGACTATTCTTGATGAGTGTTGACTGCTGTCGCAACTGCCTTGGAGCTAGTAGCAATGGGTTAATCCGACTATGATGTGTGCCTATTATTGTGCTCAGTATAATTGATTGTATTCATTGAAAGTTGACTATTGCTAAGTTTAGTCGTACTGACAATGAATTGATTAGTCTCAAAGTGTGTTGCTCTTAAGCTTCCTCCGTTGCTTCATACAGTTGAAATATTGTTTGATTTAAGTAGTGCTCAAAGCCTTGTAATTGTTGTTTCATCATTTTTGTTGATTTTCGGACCAAGTTGATGGTTGAATCAACGATCCATATTTGATTTTGTATTCAATGTTGTAAATGATGCTGACTTTTCTCGAGGCCGCCTATAATGTCAGACATTTTTTCTGCGTAGGATGAATCCAATACTCCGAATAAAAAATGAGCGGTGTTTACAACAATGTCCATGGTGATCTCTTTAGCCTTAGCTCCGGACCATGGGTAAGGAATTCGGTACTTGTTTTCAAGTCCTGCCATCGTGATGGAGAACTGAGTTATACTTGGTTGACAGCTCTCACTTTTCCTTGTGGAGTTACGAATTTCGCTTAATATTTAAATGCCATTTTTATGTTTCGTAATTCCTTTGAATGAAAATCCATTTCATAATAAATTACTATACTACAATCGTTAGAAGAAAAGTGAGTTGTCCCTAAACCTTCAAAGTATAATTCTGGATCGTTTTTAAACGGGGTAATAGTAACTGGACTCACGGTGAATATTAACTGGACTCATGTTCTGTTAGGTGCCTTATCATATGTTGATTTCCTTTTTCTGCCATCGTAGTTTGAAGCTTCTTCCACGTCTTGAAGGTTTGAACTGGTATTTATCGAATGAGTACTCCGAAGTACTCTAGACCGAATTTGGACATCTGCCACGTGTACTGAACTATCTCTCCTTTGATGGTTTTGATTATGTGTCCTGAGTTCCATTTCAGAAGTGGAAGATTGTCGTCCTTCATGATGACCATATCATCGACTCTCACGTTGTCACAATGCTGCTTCCACTTTAAACGTTGATTTAACTCACATAGCTATTCTCTTGACTACCTTTGCTAGAACTGGCTTCGGAGTTCGGATATTTGTTTCCAGATTTTATTTGGTGATCCTCTTGTAGAATACGCGTGAAGGTCTGCCATATTTGTCAGACGCTCTCTAGTTAGAAAGTGACCTGGCGTCAATGCAGCAATGTCATTTGGATCCTCGGATATTGGGGTAAGTGGCCTTGAATTGAGGATTGCTTTGAATTTTGAGGACTACTCGTAAGCAAGTGATGCAGCTGCGACCATTTTTTGTTGAAGTAACAGCGGTTTCTCAAAGTCCACCGCAATGGGGAAACTAAGGTGGAATAAAATGGAAGTCTGTGAGCTTGTTAGTGAAAAAGTGCATAATTTTTTCTTGTGCATATTTGCTGTACAATGTTCCTTCGATTTCTTTGAATTAGTTTCTGGCTCCGATGAAGTTCGGTGCGTTATCGCAATAAGTTCTGCGGTACCTGCCTCGTCTACTGATAAACTGCTTCAAAGCTGCTATGAACGAATTGGTGCTTAGTTCACTTACTATTTCTTTTTACCCGGCCCTTGTCGCAAAGCAACAAAGTATGGCCACATAACTTTGCTGTGGTCTCCTCCCTCTTGCATTGAAATGGATCCAAAAAGGTCCAAAAAGTCGACTCCGGCGTTGTTCAGTACTTTAGTTTGTTGGACTCTGGGAGGAAGCAGGTTTTCCATGAGCTGGTTTAAAAGCTTAGGCTTGAATCTGACACAACGAACGCAAATTAGAGCTATTGATCAGGTGATGTTTATTCCTTTGTGCGCAAGTATTTTTATCGGGTTAAGGCCAATAGCGCTTGAAAGCCTATGTGCAGGTTTGTAATAAGAATGTGAGCTAGGATCAATTTAGTAACCTGGTGGCTATATGTCACGATAACTGAATGCCAGGCGTCGTAAGCTAACTCAGATTCTTGCAGTCAGCCACCAACTTGAATGATTCCACCTTTTTTCAAAAATGGATTGAGTGTAAGTAAATTACTGTTGGCGTTGAAATGTCTGTTTGTTGAGTTGTGCTAATTCTTCGACGAAACCTTCTTGTTGTACTCCTCTTCTAATGACAATCAAAGTATTATTCAACTCGTTGACTTCCAGATGATTTCTTTTCGTTCGCTTGGTTTTAGTCAACTGGTATTACCTCAGCATGTAAGTGACTGCTATTTGCAGGTGATCAAAAGAATTGCGATGATTGATACTGTCCAATACAGAGCTCGTGGTGATCCTGGCGAATATCGTTTTTGGCTGTCATTCCTCTAAATTGGTAGTCAAATTTTCAGGTTTTTGTGGCCATGTTCTTTCAGCTTCTTGACGGAAACGTGGTCCATACCACCATGACGCACATTCTTTTAATCGTTCGGATGTATTTCCCCTGGACACTACATCTGCAGGATTGTGTGCTGAACTGAAATGACACCATTGATCTGCAGTAGTAACTTCTTGTATTGCAGCTATTCGATTCGTAACAAATGTATATCTGAAGAGGACGGGGCTTGTAGCCACGCCAACACAATTTGAGAATCAATCCAATATTAGCAGCCGTGATTCAAAGCTAAATCTTTCCCAACACGATCCACTAGTTTTGCAGCACATAGTTCTAATTTTGGCATTGTGACGTTCTTCTTCGGGGCAGTTTTGGACAAAGTGCACAGCAATCTCACTATGATGCGTCCATCGGGAAACATAGGCTTCAAATATATAGCAGCACCAAAAGACTGCTTTGAAGCATCCAAAAAGGAATGCAGCTATACCGACTTTGGAATGTAACCAGCACTCACATGCCGTTGAATTTCTATACTTGTCAGTTTGCTGAGATTCTGCAAGAAAGCAATCTATTTGGTCGTCCAGTCTTCTCGTTACTCATCATCCCAGTCAAAGTGCTGCGCCCATAGATCTTGCAGGAAAATTTTAGCCTTGACTATAATAGGAGCCATTAATTTACGGGTGCTGTTTCTGGTGAAAGCTCCTGAATATGTTGATCGTTCTCCAGCAATTCTGCGCAATGTTTTTGCACCGTTTTGATTTTCAGAAGATAATCGGACTTCGAGTGTTGTTCTTCCCAATAAGATTCGATGCTTTCAGGCTAGTGAGACGTCATTCTCATTAGCGCCTGTTGCTTACGAACCAATTTGGAAACCCATTTGACCATCATGGTCATTGCCTCGTAGATTTGGTGCTGTAACTTTGGACCTAAGAGCTGATGATAAATGCTTGGATGATTTTAACTGCTGATTTAGTTTTTTCTTTTGCTGCAGCAGCAAACCCTTTAAAGTATTATACACCGTCTGTAACTTTTCAAAGTTTTTGGCCTGGAAATACGGCTCGTCAGAAAGCTTTTTTTCTAATGGAGCTAGCTTAGCTTGATTTCCCTGGATGATGCACCAGTAACTCTCTGCAAAGTCAAAGTATTTCGAAACATATTCTTCTATTTCACGTTGGATCGAGTCCTCGTTGAAGCTGACTAGCAGCTTTCCCAAGTTGTTGCTAACACTGTTTTGCTCGTGTAGTAGTTCTGCAGCGTCCATGATCGAGCAAAACCAACGATGGTTTGTGCCAAGTTACAAACTCTACGAATGCAATTGTTAGATTATTACAAAGTAATCACGTCGTGGTCACCAATGTTTTTTTTATAGTTTTTTTAATATCAATGTTTTTTTGAAGCTTTTGAAAGCGACCAAGAGTCGAGACGTGTGTCTAGTCTGCCAGTCGAAAGTGGGTTATTGCGAGAATTGTACAGTGGTTTAGTGCGATTTGTTAGTTTTAAATTAAAGATTAGTTCAAATCTGTCGAGGTTCGGAAGTGTTTCAGTGCATCCGAAGCGAAACCGAAAGGATTTGGTGAAAATTTTCTTTTATTAAAAACTTTGATTTGAAATAACTGTTCGATTTTGTGTGACTGTTAGACTGTTTTGAGATAAGTGGACGCTAAAGCTACCTTTCAGTGTGAGCTTTATGAAACTTGTGTGTCTGTGATAGCTGATATTGATCAGAGTGGGTGATAAGCTTTTTCTCCTGTGTGACGTACTGGGTGAACGCTAAGCTAATCTTTCAAAGTGAGCTTGTGAAACGTGAGCGCCTGTAGTAGCTTTTAAAGATCAGAGTGGGTGTTAAGCTTGTGGTCTAAAAGTGTTTGCAAAGCTTGATCGACTGAGAAGAAAGCTTTACACTTTCCAACTTGTGAAGAGCTTGAAATTGGTGCTGCCATTAAAAACATTAAATTAAATTCAGTTTTTATATTCATTTTTCTCAATTTATTGAATTTTTGTTTTATATATTTTTTTGAGTAAAAAGTAAATGACTGACGAGGAAAAGTGTGCGAAATGCAAAAAACAAGTATCGGAAGAACATCCAGCACTCGCTTGCGAAGGCTTTTGTGGCGACAAGTGGTACCACATCGGCTGCGTGAACATATCAAAAGCAAATGATGAGTTAATAAAAGAGCTTGGTAGTAAAGTGAAGTGGTTCTGCAAGAAGTGTGAAACAGTTCTGCGCAAAAGTCGTGAGGACAGCATTACACTGCAAAAAGAAAAAACCATGAGCTCTTAAAAACAATTAGTGGTAAAATTGAGCAAATGACGAAAGCAGCTGTTACGCCAGTTCCTATTCCTACATACGCAGATGTCATCAGAGCAAAACCAATTACGCGGTTGGAATGAAAAAATTCAACAAAGGCATAATCATCAAGTCAAAAAGTGATCAAATTGCTGCTAGTACGATGAGGGACATTAAAAAAACATCAACCCGGTAAAATTGAAAACCCCTGTTGAATTCACGAAATCACTTAGAAGTGGGGGTATATTAGTAGATAGAGAATACCAGTTCGAAATCCTCATCATCATCCTCCTCCTCTGAGGAGGGTGACGTCACTGAGGAGGATGACGTTAATGTGGGGGGATGACGTTAATGTGGACGATGACGTCACTGAGGAGGATGACGTTAATGTGGGGGATGACGTTAATGTGGGCGATGACGTTTGCGAAACGCGTGGGAATAACGATAATGTCATTGTGGCCTTGACCGTCTTATTAAAATTGGGAATTTCCAAGCGCCAGCGATTATCGCAAAGCGTGTGAATTTTATTGATAACAACATTTCACAGATGTTAACGTTTTTTATAATCATGTGACCTTAACCGTCCTATTAAAATTGGGATGAATGGCTAAATTTCGCATAGCGTTTGAAATAATTAGACTTTGATAACAGCATATGAATTTCACAAATGTTATTGTTTTTTATAGTCATGTGCTTGGGTCTTTATTCAAATTTAATTATAGCCAATGGGGAGTGAATGACTTTGATTTCGCAACAAGAGAAATGCTAACGTTTTTATAGCGAAGATGGGTTCATGTGACTTTGATCGTCATAGCGCCGGCGATTGAAATAATTAGAATTTTATTAAGCGTTTGCAATAATTAGAATGTCAACAAATGAGTGAGAAATGTTATTGTTTTTTGTCATATGTTTGGGTCTTTGACCGTTTTATTAAAATTGGGGTGAATGGCTTTGATTTCGCAACATGAGAAATATGACAACAAAGGAATTTCACTTGAGAAATGTTATTGTTTTTTGTCATATGTTTGTGTCTTTGACCGTTTTATTAAAATTGGGGTGAATGGCTTTGATTTCGCAACATGAGAAATGCTAGCGTTTTTTAGCATGCGCGTGATAAGAGAATAGGATATCCGGTGAATGAAAATATTTCAACAATGGTACAGCGTGTAAAAAAAGCAGTGACTATGAAAAAACTTGAGTTTCATTGATAGCAGCAAACGAATTTCACAATATGAGAAATGCGTTTTTTAGCATGTGCATGATAAGAGAATAGGATTTCCGGTCAATGAGAACTATACGACAATATGATACAGCGTGTAAAAAAAGTGTAGTTGCGTGATAAGAGATTGCTTTAAAAGGAGGCTGTTTGCAAGCATCAACATCAGAAACGTTTAGTGCCAGTGACTGCAAAGTGCTAGTAACAAATATATTAAAAAGTGTTAAAGTGCTAAATTAATTATGGAATCAGCTGGTAAGTACCAATTTTCTATACATATAGAGTTAGTGAAAATAGAAGCGTAAAAAAAAAAATAATGTTGTTGAAATCGGTTAAAATTGTGCCTCTATATAGCCATGTGTATATGGTTGTTTATGTGTGTGTGTGTGTGTGTGTGTCTGTCTGTATGAAAATAATTTGAGCCAGTAAAGCAGATTGGAAATAAAAAAGTAGTTTTCTTCCGCTTCCAGGTTTAAAACGCCCATTTAGCTCGGTAGGCAATAATCGGGACGCTACTATAAAAAAAGCTAAAATAGAAGCAATACAAGCATTCAACGATATCGCGAGATATTTTAAGCCTTGTATTAGCGTAAAAGACTTGGTTATAAACCAGCCGTACAAAGTGCTGAATGGTAGCGTGAAGAAAACAAAATTTGGCGAAAAAATTTGCCTTGAATTGGAAGAGAACGTACTGTTCTTGCCTGACCGGTACAACAAGCTAATTGGGGAAACGTTGGAAATTATAAGCCAAAGTTCGTTGGCGATTACATCGAAAGGTCTAGTCAAAGACGGTGCAGGCATATACAATTTACATCTGGTTAGTATTGGAAAATCTGTTGCGAAGAACCCAGTCGATGAAATAGAGAAGCCGGAATTTTATGCAAACGAAGAAGACACTATTGACGACACAATTTACTCACAGTGGAAAACATTGATAGTGCCGGGAGATTCAACATCATCGCGACACATATTTTAATTATTATTATATATACTCTTTACATTTGATCAAGTATATAATAAAATTTTACTATATATATAATCTATAATGTTTGACTGCCCCAATTGTAGCAAAAGTTTTAATAGGCCGGATAATTTGAAGCGTCACATTGAGAGTGTACATGAACAAAAAAAGTTAATATGTAGTGTATGTAAAGTAGGTTTTACTAATTCGTGGAATTTAAAAAGGCATATTAAGTTAAAACATAATAGAGAGAGCTCATCAAATGTAAAAGTGTTCCCAGCTAGAGAGGTAGATCGCGAGAGTTCATCGAATGTAGAGTTGAATGAGTCTATGTCCGAAAATAATCAAGTGGTGGAAGTTCAGAGTAGAGGTATCAAAAGAAAGCATGATAATGCTGATACTATGCATTGTCATATTTGTGAAAAAGACATTATAAAATCATATTTTAAAAATCATCTGAGAAGTAATTTTCATAAAACAAATGTCGGTAAAATCAATAATGTTCAAGACGAGAAGGTGAAGAAAATTTCGCAAGCATTTGCAAGTCGAATAGCCTCATACCAGATTAATAACGCAAATGAGAAATCAAACATTGAGGAGTTTTTAAGAAGAGAGAATAATTGTTTCAAAGAACTATTGCAAAATCAATTTCATGAGCTTACTACGGTGAAAGTCAATGTGGAACTGTTTGCAATTTACATTAAATTTGATGTGAACAAAGAAAATAGCTCGAGTGATTTGAAATCGTTTAATACCAAAAATGTTGTTGTTACTATCGGATGCGACCTTGATGAAGTGTATCAGAATTTTTCGGCTATTATTTTAAAGAAAAGTGAAGAGTTTCAAGAGCGGAATAGTGAATGGGCATTCCAGCAGGTTCTCTACTTACAAGTCAACATTAATAAATATGAGTCATTTCACGGGGGATCCTATTTACCACTGCCAAAATAAGTTGCTTTGAAAAGAGCATGTGTTAATATTAAAAATCCTGATGACGCATGTTTTGCTTGGGCGATTGTTTCAGCTTTATATCCTGCTGAACTAAACTGTGACCACATCAGCTCATACCCATCTTATTCAAGTGTTTTAAACTTGGAGGGTGTTAGCATGCCGATTTGTTTAAACGATATCCCCATTGTTGAGCAAAAGAATGGGATAAGTGTCAACGTTTATGGGTGGAAAGACGGTTCCATTATTGGCCCATTTTATTATTCTAAAAATAGACAAGAGCAACACATAAATTTACTATATATTGAGAACGATAGTGGTAGTAATGGCCATTACTGCTGGATAAAAAATCGGAGTCGATTGGTGAATAGTGGCCTATCCTGTGATGGTCATCAGACATATTTATGTGATGGTTGTCTCATAAAATTCACAACTATTGAGCGATATAATAAACATATTGAGCATGACTGCAATAAAATCCGCACAATTCCACCAACAGACGATGATAAAATATTGAAATTTGAAAACTTCGGGAAGCAACTTAAAGTCCCTTTCATAGTCTATGCAGATTTCGAAGCTATATTGCAACCAATCCATTCATGTTCACCTAGCCCTGAAAGTTCATTTACAGAGAGCACTCATCGGCATCTACCATTCAGTTTTGCATATTATATTAAATGTAGTTATGATTCATCTCTTAACAAACTAGAAATATTTCGGGGTGAAGGCTGTGTTGATGTTTTCTTGACTAGGCTGCAGCGCGATGTTGAGAAGATAATCAAAATCTTAAAAAACAATAAGCCAATGCAAATAACAGCTGCAGAGGAAACACAGTTTCTAACCTCTTTATCTTGTCATATATGTGGACAAAAGTTTGGAGCGGAAATTCAGAAAGTTCGAGACCATTGCCATTTAACTGGAGCATTTCGAGGTGCAGCATGTAATAATTGCAATCTTCTTTATAGAGTACCCAAGTTCATTCCAATTGTTTTCCATAAGTTGAGTGGCTATGACGCTCACTTCATATTTCCAAACTTTGGAGGAGATTCTGATAATATCAGTGTCATCCCCAAAAATAAGGAGAAATACATTTCCTTTACGAAATACATGAGGATCGATGAACAAAACATTGCGTTAAGGTTTATCGACTCATACCGATTCATGAGCTGTAGTTTAGACCAACTTGCCCAAAACCTCAGCAAAGACAAATTTTTCGAAACCCGTCGATATCATCACGACGATGAGCTGCTTGAACTTGTCGTTAAGAAAGGTGTTTTTCCTTATGAGTACATTGGTTGTTTCGATAAACTCAATGAGTCATCCTTACCAGCTAAATCATCGTTTTATAGCACATTGCAAACGTATAGCACATTGCAAACACATTGCAAGCAACATCACCGACGCAGAGTATGACCACGCTCAAAATGTTTGTAGAAAATTCAACTGTCAAACTCTAGGCCAATACTCGGATATATACCTGATCACAGATGTGCTGCTACTGACAGATATATTTGAGGAGTTCAGAAATATATGCTTGCAGACCTATAAGCTTGATCTGGCTCATTATTTCACAGCACCTTCACTTAGTTGGGATAGTATGCTGAAAAGCACTAAAGTCGAGCTGGAACTGTTGACCGATATTGACATGTACCAGTTTGCAAGGCGTGGGATAAGGGGCGGGCTATGCCAATGCAGTAAGAGACATGCAAGGGCAAATAACAAATACATCTCTTAATATGACTCAAATCTTGCTAGTAACTACATTTTGTATGTGGATGCGAATAATCTTTACGGGTGGGCAATGAGTCAGCACTTACCCATTAACGACTTCCGTTGGCTAAATAGCCATGAAATTGACCGCTTGGATGTAATGAATATTGAAGACGATGCATCTAAGGGTGTCATTTTGTCTGTTGACTTACATTATCCAGTAGAACTCCATTCGGCTCATAATGATCTCCCATTTTGCCCAGAAAATCAGGTTCCCCCTCTTGAAACTTCAAAATACAAAAAATTGCTGGCAACTGAATCTGATAAACATAATTATATTATTCATTATAGAAATTTAAAACAGTGTTTACGGTCCGGGCTTAAATTAGTAAAGATAAACCAGGCATTAGAATTTACTCAGTCACCCTGGCTAAAAACTTATTTAGACTTAAATACCGAAATGCGTACAAAAGCCGCAACTGATTTCGAAAAAGACTTTTATAAATTAATGAACAACAGCGTTTTTGGTAAAACGTGTAAAGTAGCAGTAACTTTGCTTGTTTGCCTATACGTCGGTTCGCTTTAGAAATCCTGTACTTATCTGCTTTGGCGAACCTGTCGCCGCTTATGCAAATTTAACAGAAGTTTTTTTCTAAGAGCCGAACCAACAATGACTTCGCTTTGGCGAACTTGTCGCCGCTTATGCTAAGTCTTTAAAGATTAAGCAATTCGCTAATAACTTTGAAAAAAGGGAAACAACTCCTTTCTCAAACTTGGGTGCCGCTTGTTATTTGGCTTCCCAATACTCAATAATCTTTATTGATTCCAATCCTGAGCTTTTATAGCAATAGTATTACAGTTAAGTTTTTCAAAAAAATCTGCGCGAATCAAAAATAATTACCTAGTTCCAGGTATTTACCACCGCGTGCAATTAGGGCGCTCTAGTCGCCATCTATGTGATATTTGACATTTCGACCAGTGTCGAAACGTCAAGTGTCAAGTGTACACAACACCCTCTCTCTTTGGGAAAAAAAAATTTTCTTTTGTGTAAAAAGAAAATTTTTTGAATTTTAATTTTTTGATTCGCACATTACAATTTCATATAATGTTGAGGTTTTTATTAGTTTTGTTCTGACTTAATTCTATTTAATTCATTTTTCGTTAATCGAAATTTTATATACATTACAATTTCATATAATTTGATGCTATTCTTAATTTTGTTCTGACTCAATTCTATTTAATTCGTGATTTCATATATATATGTTTCATTTCTTGATGTTTTCTTTAGTTTAATTTTAACTTATAGTGTACATATTGTTTGACAATATTTTTTTTTTTGTTGTTTGTGGAAATATCTATTTGTAAGTTCATAGTTTATTACATTATGATTCTTGTCTGTGGCTTGTATAATTTTAACAAATTATTGTGATATCTTTTACATTTGTTGTTTATTAAGATATCTGAATTTACGCCATCTCTGAATTTAATTTCGTATGGTCCGTGGTATGTGTTTTGTAATTTCTTCCTATTCATACTTCGTACTAGTACTAAATCTCCTACTTTCAAGTTTGATGGTTTTGCAAAATTGTCTAATTTAAGTTTTCTTTCGTGTTTTACTCTATCGATTATTTTTCGTGCTAGACTTATACTATTTTTTAACCTGAGTTTTAGTTCATTAGCATAATTATCTATATTGTTTATTGGTTCATCTTTTTCTATTATGTCTCTAGGTAGATGAGGTAATCTGCCATATACTAGTTCGTATGGAGAATATTGTGTATCTACATGGGGGCCATTTATCCCATTCGTAATCATTGGTAAAGTTCAATAAATATTCGTGTAATACTCTGTGATTACGTTCCACTGTCCCGAGTGTTTCATGGTGATAGGGTGTCGAGAATACTTGTTCTATTTTTAACATACTACAAATGTTTGCCATTAGCTCATTGGTGAATTCAGTTCCATTATCTGACTTCAGTTTTTTGAAAAGGCCGTGTTTTAATATTAATTGTTCAACCATTGTTTTCGCGATAGTTTTAGCGTCTTTTGATTCTATTGGATAGGCAATAACATATTTTGATAATTCGCACTGCATTGTGAGTATATATCTATAATTGTTGCTCAACCTAAGTGGCCCTACCGTGTCTATGACGATTGTTTCGAATGTGTTAGCAGGTGTGTTTGTTATAATTTGGTTTTCTTTTATGTGTTTTGTCTGTTTATTTTAAGCACAAGTTTCACAATTGTTAATAAAGGATTTTATCATTTTGTTCATATTTTTCCATATGTATTTCTGTTTGAGTTTTAATGTAGTTTTTCTCACATCTAAATGTCCTCCTACGGGTGTTGTATGGTAATCATTTATCAATTTAAATTGTGTTATTTTATCTGTTATTCTTTTGGGGGGTTTGTATATTATAATTCTTAGGGTTTTTTGCCTTTTGATTGAGTACACTGTTGTAATTTATTGAATATGTCTTTGAATTCATTTTTCCCTATTATGTTGAATATTTCATCAGTTTCTTTTAAGTATATCATTGTTATATTCCTCCTTGTCACTATTGACGTCAGCTTCTCCAGTAACGAAACTAATTCCGATGGATTATCACTGCATTCAATTTCAACTTGGTTATTTTCAATGTTTATCTTTGTATTTTTCCCCGTTTCAAATTTTAGGTTTATTAAATTTTTTATGTCAGCCATCAATTCGCTGTTCCATATATACGTTTCATTTAACTTTGTGTTTTGGTTTGGTTCATGTGCTTCTATCGTTGGTGTGTTGTATTTCTCTCTGGTCATGTTTCTTGTGACTGCTAATATATTTTTGTTCTTAACGTTATGATCTTGTTTCGGGATCATTTCTTTTAATGTATCTTAGCTTAATTTGATGCGTGATAGTGCATCTGCATTGACGTTCATTTTTCCTTTTCGGTATATTATGTCGAAGTCGTATCACATAAATCGACTCTTTTGCGTGTCATTTTTGATGATGGGTTTTTGTGTGTGAATAACGATATCAGTGGTCAATGGTCAGTGACCACCGTAAATTTATTTCCAAAAAGATATGGTTTGAAGAAATTTATTGCCCAATGTATCGCCAGTAATTCTTTTTCTATTGTAGATTTGTTTATTTTGTGTTTAACGAGAGTTCTACTCGCGTAAGTTATGGGTAAGTCCTGTCCTATGTCACCTTGTGACAGTACTGCGCCTAACGCATAGTCGGATGCATCCGTTGTGACTATGAATGGTTTGCTTAAGTCCGGGTATTGTAGAATTGGTGCATTCATTAGTTTGCTTTTAAGTAATTCGAATGTTGTTTGGCATTGCTGTGTCCACTTGAATTCAACTTTCTTTTTTAGTAGATCGTTTAGACATTTCGTTATTTTAGCAAAGTCGGGGATGAATCGACGGTAATAATTGGCGAATGCGACGAATCTTCTGACTTCGTCTGGATTTGTTGGTACTGGGTACTTTTTGATTGTATCTAGTTTTCCGGGGTCAGTGCGAACTCCATCCTTGGTTATCAGATGTCCCAAGTAAACCACTTCGCTTCTCAGGAAATTGCATTTTTTAGGGTTCAACTTAAGATTGTATTTTTTTAATCTTTCAAGTACTCGTATTAAATTTGCATTATGGTGTGCTAAACTGCAGCCGAAAACAATTATATCATCTACATAAAGAAAAGCTGCTGAGTCCAGTCCACTTAGAGCTATGGTAAGCATGCGTTGAAAGCTGTTTGAAGAAATTGTCAAACCGAATGGTAGTCGTTTAAATTGATAGTGCCCTTTGTTCGTTGAGAAGGCTGTCAATGGTCGTGACTCTTTCGTAAGCTCTATTTGATGGAATGAACTTGTCATGTCTAAAGTAGAGAAATATTTAGCTCTCCCCAGACTATCTAGAACATCTTCTAGTCTTGTTAGAGGGAATTTATCGTTGACTATTTTCTTATTCAGTGCTCTAAAATCAACTACTAGTCTCCATTTATTTGCGCCTAGTTCACTCTTCTTCAGTGTTAGAAGTAGTGGTGAGTTGTAGGGGCTGGTTGAGTCCTCGATGACATTGCTGTCTAACAATTCCTGTACTTGTTTGTTTATTTCGTTAATATGTGTATGAGGTAACCTGTAATTCTTTATGTATGTCGGTGTGGTATCTGTAACCTGTATATTTTGAGTGTAGAAGTTGTTTGTGGATAAAGCTTCACCTTCTAAGTGGAATATATGCTGGTATGTTTTAAGAATTTCTAATAGAGACTTCTGGTCTTTCGCATTCAGATGATTTATTTTAACATGTTTTAATATGTCTTTAAATCTTTGTTCGTCTCTGATGTTTCGAGCTACTGATTTACTTGTTTCACAAGGTTTGAAGTTTCTTAATGGTTCGGTTTCAATTTCAAAATTTTCGAGTATTACCTCTTCTTCATTTGTGTTTAATATCTTAATGTGTTTTACGCCTTTTACTGGGATTATTGAACTGGCTATATAGACTCCTGGTTTAATTTCTTTATTAGTGGTTACACTATCTTCCTCTATATTAATATCGATGGGACATACGTATTCACACCTTGGTGGTACTGTAACTCTATGTTTTCTTGTAGCAATAGGTATAGTATGGTCTTCATAATTTATATTCATTGTTATTGTATATGTTTCATAGTTTATTCTTGCTAATTTTTGGGTAAGAAAATCCCTTCCTAATATTCCGTCCGTAAGAATTGGAAAATCAGATTCCACTATTTGAAATGGAAAATTGATGTTATTTCCATCAATACTCAAATTTAAATTAGTCGTACCAATCAACTGTATTTGTTCATCAGTTATTCCGGAAAATTTACATCTTTTGTCTTCATTTATGATTTGATCATCCGGAATCGCACTTGCTTTACATAGTGACACATCTGCTCCAGTGTCTACCAATAATTTTAAATATTTTTTATTATCCTTGCAGTAAATTGAGACATAATTTTCGAGCTGTCTGTTAAGTAATAATATTTTTTCTGTCTTGGTCCCGGGGTCAACTTTTATTGTTCGTTGTCGCTGGCCTCCGGGCTCGTCGCGTTTCCCTGGACTATATTTACTCGTTGTCTCCTCTCGTTGAAATTTCTGTTATTAGTTCTGCTGTTATCATAGTTTCTGTGATTTCGATTTACTTCATTACTCCTTGAGTTGTGATTGTTTCTATTGTTATTTCTATAATTATTATTTCTATTAGTATTATTTTGATTCCACTCGTTATTTCTATTATTATAAGTGTTTCTGTTATTTCTGTAATTATTTGCATTGTTCATTTCACCTGATCTTGAATTATAATTGTCTCTATAATTTCTATTCTGGTTGGTGCCGTAATTCCTGTTATTGTTATAGCCATGAGACGTGTTATTATTATTAAAAGTGTTTCTGCTATTATTTTTATATTGTTGGTTATAATTCGGTCTTCTATTAATATACATTACATTTTCCGGTGTTCTATTACTCGTTTCAAATTCAGTTGCGATCTGTATCGCTTCTATAAATGTCTTAGGTTGCGCAGCAAAAATAGTAGGCTTAAGGGTTTCATTTAATCCATTTTTGAAAATTGTAAGCGCGTAAGAATCATTGGACTTTACTATCACTGCCTTTTCTTGTGCAGTTGTATTTTGTCCTAGGCTATTTATTTGGATGTCACTCAGTTCACTAATGAGCTCAGACAATTTTTCTACAGTTCCGCGTTGTTGTAGCTGAGCCAGTTGCGTGTGTATTTGCTGTAATGTTTTCTTACTTTTGTACCTATTTTTTAAGTGTTTTTCTAGCGCTGAATAATTGTTTATTTCTAATGTACTTAGTTGTACCTTTACGCTTGCTCCTAACTTTACATTTTTAACGAAATTCAATAAATTCAATTTTCCTTCTTCATTCAGACTTTCATTTAGTAACCCAACTATGGTTAAAAATGCATCCACCTCTTTTGGGTTTCCATTGAAAGTTGGTATTGATTTTAAAGCTATTTCTATATTGAAAGTTCCCATTTTATTTTCTACTGCTTGCTCTAATTTTTCCTCTAACAACTCTTTCGCTACAATATATTTATCTAAGAATGTTTTTCGCAATTCTGAACTATCTTCTGTATCTAGTACTTTTTTCTTCAAATCTTCGATATCACTTAATTTTTCTATTATGGTATCGCTTTTGTATACCCTTCCCGGAGTTTTTTTTAAATTTATTATAATTTTCGAAATAGCATTTATCTGCTCTTCCATTTAAAAAAAATAATATCCATACCATGGACCATAGGCTTTTGTTTCAAAAAAAATTTTTTTGTGTTCTAATAAAAATATATTGTTTTTTGTTTAGTTTTCATTTATTATTATTATTTAACTATAGTTTACAAAAATATTTCAATTCATTCAATTCATTATTCATTCTACTGTCTTTGAATTTTACATTTATGTTTGTTTATATTTGTTTTTTTCCAATTCGTTGGTTATGTCTTCTATCTGTTGGAACAACTCTCCTTGCCGTTCCCAGGGTGGTGGATTTTCTTCTATACTATCCTTCCTCCGCGTTTTTTGGTCTTTCTTCGGGTGTCCTGATATGGTATTTCCGTCCGTTTTAGTTCGTCCTTCCGCGCTTGGATGATCCGCGGGTCCTCCCGTGGTTGAGGTCCTCCTTCTTTGGGAAGGTTGGACTCTAAATTTCCTTGGTCCGCCGTTGGCACGGTCGCCATGTAAAGTATAAATTTAGTGGAAAATATGTGCAATTCTTGATTTATCGAAAACACTCATGTACGATTTTCATTATAATTTTATTCAAAAGAAATATAAAGATCGGGCGCAGCTTCTCTATATGGACACAGACTCATTCATCTACGACATTGAAACATCCGATATTTATGAAGACATTAAAACTAACATTAACTTATTTGATACAAGCAATTATGACATAGATAACCCATATAATATTCCACATGCAAACAAAAAAGTGCTGGGGAAATTTAACGATGAAAGCCCTCTAGCTCCCATTACAGAATTCATTGGTACTAAAGCCAAATCTTATTGTATAGTTACCGATGAATCATGCATTAAAAAAATAAAAGGAATAAAAAAATTTGTAGTAAATAGAGAAATAGAGCCGAGCCATCAAACTTTCTTAAATGTGCTCAAAACAATAAAATTAAAATGTTTAACAAAATGTATGTGTTCAGATGTGATAAGCATCTTATTTATACTAGATTAGTGAATAAAGTAAGCCTATCGGGTGATGATGATAAAAGATTCATCATACCTAATTCTTGTAGTACATTAGCATGGGGCAATAGTTTAATTAATAAATATACGTAGCATTATAAGAAAAAATAATGTTTATTATAGATAAGTTCAACCAAATTGTTACAATAAATCATTCTTATTTATCCATGAATTGTGTTCTTTTGTAAATCCTAGCCATTTAACGTAGACTTTGGATCCTTTCGTCTTCAAAACTTTTTCCACCAGGAAATCATTTGGGTGTTTTGTTTTGCTCAGCTCCAGTTCATAGAAACAGCCTCGAACCGGGTTTCCTTGGTAGTCGTCAAGTAAGTATATAACTGGATTCGTGAGCTGCACTCGACGAATTTTAAATATTTCAGCTGTCCAGTTTGGTGTGTAGCCCTTCTCGAACAGATGCTTGTATTTACTGATGCGAACATGCTCGCCAACCTTATATTTCGGCCATCCATAAGTTTTAGTATGATTGAAAGCTGAGGATAGTAAGCTGGATTCATTTGATTTGTTAACGTCAATAGGCCGCATCTTTATCGTACGATGCATAGTTTCATTGTACTGATTTGTTAAAGCCTTTATGTTTTTAACCCATTGATATGTACCATTTGCACTGAATTGCCGCCAAACCAGATTTTTCAGAGTTCTATTAAAGTGTTCCACAATCGATGCTTTTTTTATGCTAAATGTTGAGTAGTGATTAATATTATATTTTTCCATCAAATGCTGAAAGATTTGGTTGAAAAATTCTTTTCCGTCATCTGTTTGAAGGTTCTTCGGCACTCTACCACCGCTACTATTGAAAAAAAAACTGCATGGCGTTTTTGACTCCTATTCCAGTTTTGTTTTTGATTGGTATGGCACATGCATATTTTGAGAAAGTATCAATTACGGTAAGTAGAAATGAATATCCATTGTTTTCAGATCGGTAAGCGCTCATTTCAACTAGATCAGCTTGCCATAGATCATCCAATGCTTTTATTATTACATGTCGTCTTTTGAAGTTTTTTCTTGCGGGCTTGTGTAGCTCGTCAACAATGTGAGTTTTACTCATCACGCTCGTTTTTTATCGCTTATTTGAGTGTAAAGTTTTGTCATTTCTTCCATTATGTTTATATAAACTTGCTCAATTCTCTCCTTACTACTAGAATACATATCAGCTATCCGCTTTTCTAATAGCTCGTTCTGCTGTTTGATAAGCTCATACTGATCGTTGATCAGCTGTTGTGTTTCAGCCTGATGGTATAAATTTGCCTGCTTAACTTTATCACTATTATCAACAATCATAGATTGTGATAGTTTACTCTGATCCGTAATAAGTTTTCGTATTTCAGTGAATTGTTTAGAATTTGCTTGATCAATCTTTGTATAGAAGTCGTGTGCTTCGTTGCGGGACGTTGTTAAATTTGTATCAATATACTGTTTTGTTGCAGCATCGTTGTTATCAATCGGTTCAGCAAGTCTTTTCAAACGCTTGGATTTGATATCATAGTCACCATCTGCTGTTAGATTAAATCCCTCACCGGCTGGGCCTCGTAAACCTTGGGGTCCTTCAACAACGTGACCAACGGAAATACGTCCGAACTTATCAACACTCATAGCAAGAATTATTGAAGAAACTTACCTCGGTAATACTTAAATAATGATTTGACTCTCGCGCAACTCTTCAATAATGGAGGCAATCTCGTTATGATGATTATTGTTACCGGCCTGGGTTGATCCTAGTAATAAGCGTAATCGTTCAGCCAGTTCATTGGGATCGTCCCAGTAAATATAATCAACACGTTCTTTAGGAAGGTGCATCAATCCTTCGCCTTCATGCAAGCTAACATTTTTAATGAGGTTTTTGATAATTTTCTTATATTTAAATGACTTGCTCCCAGATACTTGTTCATTTTTATCATAGTTTCGAAAGAATGCATTAGTTCTATGTAATATATCTTTATAAGCATCCAAATCGAGTCTAGTATAATTTTCAGGATATTTCTTGAATAACAGTTCAAATGAACCAACAGTACCATCATACGTTCTATCCGCTACATGTACCGTATTATGAGACATAAAATCTATGAATGAGTTGCCAATTTTCAGCTTATCGATGAATACTCCATATTTAATATCGGAAGTTTTTTTACCAATCGATTGTATATACTTCGAAACATCTGTATTTGTAGAGGATTGAAGCTCTTGTTTAATCGGTGTTGATGTCGAAACTGTATTATAAAGTTCATCGCTCGTTTGCATTAGACTATCTAGTTCGCGGCTCTTGATAAATGTATCTTCATCATTTGGTTCTTCTTTTTTAACTATGGGAGCGTTCAAGGGATCAGCTAATTTCTTTACAAGCTCTTTCAGAGGTTCCGTAATTGGTTTCAAATCTTCTTCTTGTTTCTTAAGCTGATTTCCTTGCCAGACTTTAGCGAATTAAACTTTTTTCGTATGACATTGGAAGTTTTAACAATATCTTGGATTAATTGTTCATTCAAGATTTTTTTTGTCCAAGTCTTTTTATGACCTCCATTTTTTTTTTATAAAGTTTAATCGTCATATCCATCTGCTCCATAGAGCTGTTTTTTCGGTTCAACTGGTCTGTTTACCAGTTCAGCAGAGCTGTTTATCTGTTAAACTGTTGATCTGGTGCTGATTGGCGATCTGATGATCTGATCTGAAGCTGATAGACTCTGTTGAGCGGTTCCGTTCAAGTTCAAAGTAAGTGTTAAACTAACTCCAAATTTGCAATATCAGTAGCTTTTATAATTGAATAAAAGTATCGAACCCTTTCCGGTATCTTCCACTTTCAACGCTGCAGTTCTTGTCGATCACTAGAAAGCCATAATCGTTTTGCCAACACTCACCGCATGCGTTACGGAATTGATTGAATGTCATATCACTATTAACATGATCGTTGTATATATGTCTCAGGTTCATATCATCCTGCTTGAAGATTATAATGAGATTGGCGTTATCTCGTATCAAATGCTTAGGAATTCTAGTGTATGTTTGACATAAGTAAAAGCTGTCAACATCTTGATGTCTTCCCATGCTAAAGTACGCTCGTATATTATGCTGACGCTCACATGCTACATCATCGAATATGAATACAGAGTTGGATTTTGCTTGTTCTGGAGGAACTATTTCCAAATTGTTTGAAAACGTGTAGTAGCCTATGCTCTTTACTCGATCAAGAACTTGACTTAAATATTGATACTTTGGTTGTTGCAAAAACTTTGAATAAATGTAGAGATTTGCGAATTTCAGGTCATTTTGGTGGGTTATTAAAGTAAGCATTAAATTAGTTTTCCCGCAGCTCGATGGTCCAACAATCAGTGACCGAATGCTATTTGGTAGTAAGGACCCATGCTTATGTTCATTCTGCCCCTCAGTAATTGAGATATTTTTGACTGATAGAGATTCACGCTGTTTGATAAATCGCATTTTTCTCCGTTGACTGTACAAACATTTATAAAAACACTTGTTTATATAGCTTTGCTGCCATTCGATTTACGCTTCTCACTGAAACATTAGTGTGTGCTGAAAAAGTATATAAGTGATATGATTACTCATAACAACATCATTGGTAGAAAGTCGTTCAATCGAAAGAAGTCGGCAAAAGGCAGCGGCCTACTAAATTCTATTATAAGCAGTCTCCCAGTTGAACTGCACATACCTGGCTATCAATATTGCGGCCCTGGTACAAAGTTAAAAGAACGTTTACAAAGAGGTGATCCAGGTGTAAATCCTTTGGATCAGGCCTGTAAAGAACATGATATAGCATATTCTACGTATAAAGATACTCAAAACCGAAATATTGCCGATCGAATTTTAGCGGGAAAGGCGTGGGAACGGGTCAAATCAAGAGAAGCAAGTTTGGGTGAACGCACCAGTGCTTGGCTTGTGACAAATTTGATGAATGCGAAAGCAAAAGCTGGAATGGGGCACTCATCGCAAATGAAGACGAAGAAGAAAGACTCTCGGGTGAAAAAAAGCAATGCGAGAAAATATCATACACCATCTTATAAACAAGTGGTCAGAAAAGCGCGACATATACTAAAACTACGCAATCCACAAAGTACATCGGAAGCAATTCAAATCGCATCCGACGCAGTCAAAACCGTTCTTAAAAATCGAAAGAAACCCATGCAAATTCCTAGGATTATACCTATTCCGAAAACTGGAGGAGTGTTGCCTATTACCCCAATACTAGCTGCTATAGGATCTTTGATTGGAGGCGGTTCAGCGGTAGCTAACGCCATTCATTCTGCTCAAAGTGCTAAGAAAAAACTAGAAGAAGCTATTCGACACAATAAAAGAATGGAGGAAGTTGCGGTAGATCGTGGCATTTATTTGAGGCCGCATAAAAAGGGGCTTGGACTATACCTGAAGCCTTCAAAAAACTAATAGAGAAGCTACTCAATAGACCGCTAAATGAAAATGAGTTGAATGAATTTTGTAAACGGCCTATTACACATTTTAGAGGAGTATTCATGTGCGATACTTTACCTAAGAAACCATGGCTATGTGAACGAGGAATAGTGAATTTGGACAACTCATCTGGACCGGGAACACATTGGGTAGCATTAAGCAAGCATAACCAAAACATTGAGTACTTTGACAGCTTTGGCAATCTTCAACCATCGAATGAAATCATTATGTATCTTGGACGAAACATCAAATATAATCATGACCGTTATCAGGACTATAACACAGTAATTTGTAGTCATTTATGCTTAATGTTCTTATTACGAAAACAATGTGAAGATGAATCGTATAGATAAAGCTTGTTTACATGAAAATCAGTTATTTTATTTCATACAGTCATGTCTTATGCATTAAGTTTCACCGGAGACAAATCAGTGTTGAGCGTGGACTATTTTCCCATTCTAGAACTGCAAACAGATTATGTATGTGGGCTGGTCGATTTTCAAACCTATAACTCGATACCGAACGTCGATACAAACAACAACTTATTTCATATTGACAACACGGTGATTGAAATACCAATAGGATCATACGAGATTGATGATATCGCAAAGTATATAAAAACAGTTTTGGGCAGGTCGAAGAAGAATTTACAAGTTTCATTGCATGCAAATAACAATACACTGCAAGTGGAAATCAGAAGCAATGCGGCAATATATTTCAATAGGTTGAATTCCATTGGATCACTATTGGGCTTCAGCAAGCAAGTGCTTACACCGAACGTCATCCATAAATCCGACTTGCCGGTCAATATTATCAAAGTAAATGCGATTCGTGTGGAATACAATATCATTTCCGGGTCATATTCCAATAGTTCCAAAGTGCATACAGTCCATGAGTTTTCTCCGAAAGTTGCACCAGAGTATAAAATAGTTGAGGTTCCGAAAAATGTGATATATTTACCGGTGAACTCCAGACGGATAAGTACAATCACGCTGAAGCTTGTGGATCAGGACGGGGATCTAGTGAATTTTAGAGGAGAAAAAAAACAATAAGACTTCATTTGAAACCGATAGACTATGCAGGTTTATAATAGAATTGTGAATAAAAACCCCAGAGCATACACGATTGATGGCATTCACTCAGCATCTCTTGAACATCAAACAACGAAAATTCAATGAAGAAGAAGAAGAGCCCCTCTAAAGGCTTATAATAAAAAGTTTCTCATATCACAAGGATTTACACTGAAGAAAAATTGAATTCTATACAAAATGGCCGACATACTACAAGTGGCGGAAAGTGTTAGCTATGATAACAGCATATCAAAAATCGAATACCATAGCTACTCGCCATTCGTTAATGCTTTTAACAGCAATGATGAAATTCGTATTGCAATTCAAAACCAAGATCTATTTTTGCTGCCGTGCGAGAGTCTTGTCTACATCGAGGGACAAATATTCAAAGGAGATGCGATCGTGAAACCTGACGAAGTTCATTTAACGAATAACGCGATCGCTTTTTTGTTTGAAAAAATCCGCTACGAACTGAATGGCATTAAAATCGATCGTGCAAAAAACCCAGGCTTGACGTCGACAATCAAAAACAAAATATCTTTATCAGAGAAATGCTACTTAACGCATGCTGGTCGATCACTAATTTAAGCATAAATTCAGATGCGACTTTTAATTTTTACATTCCACTGAAAATGCTATTAGGTTTTGCAGAAGATTTCAAAAAAATTATAATGAATGCACGACACGAGTTGGTGCTGATTCGTTCCAGAACTGACCTGAATTCACAATTTTGCAAAACCGAACCGCCATGTTCAATGAAGATTTCCAAGCTGCAATGGCATATGCCTCACGTTACCGTGTCTGATCAAGATAAGCTCGGCTTGCTGAAAATAACCGAAGCCAATCGTTTTCTGGACATTGCTTTTCGATCATGGGACTTGTATGAACTGCCATCGGTTCCGCAAACAACGCATCATACCTGGCCAATCAAAACATCAAATCAAATGGAAAAGCCGCGCTATGTAATATTCGCTTTTCAAACTGCCCGAAAAAATGACAAGGCAAAAGACGCATCTAAATTTGATTCATGTCACTTGACGAATTTCAAAGTTCATTTAAACTCGGAAGTTTACCCATACCAGGATCTGAACATTAAATTTGATAAGGATCAGTTTGCATTACTGTACGATATGTATTGCAAATTCCAATCATCTTACTACAATAAATCACCGCAACCGTTGATAAGTCGAGAACAATTCAAATCAATCGCGCCTCTCATCGTTATCGATTGCTCTCGGCAAAATGAAGCAATTAAAGCAGGTCCCGTGGATGTTCGAGTGGAATTCCAGACATCGCAAAACATTCCTGAAAACACGTCTGCATACTGCCTACTGCTACATGATAAGCTATTTACATACAATCCTCTAACAACGCAAATATTGGCTCATTAAAATAGTAAGTGAATTAAGAGAATGTTTTTTTATATCATTAATTATTTCCCATCATAGGTTAGACAGCTGACTCATCATCAAGCGCCAATACTCTTCAACATTTACTAGTTAATATGCAATGTACGAAATTCATAGAGAGTAATAAATGCAGCTTTTGATACAAAATCAATTTTTTTCATTGCCTGGATGTGTATATATAAATAATAAACAAGATCATAAGTGTTCATTCTTGCCAGGGAAGCTCCCTGTGGTGGTGAAAAAACAAAAAATGGTTTGGATCGAAGTAATTTGAAGTAATACTGAATATTGTATCTGTGAGCATGTGTGGCTATCTTTTCGAATTATCAATATAACATTGACTGGCGGATTTTTTGAGTTGTACATGACCCCTCACGATTAGTTGTATCTTTTCTCAAAATCAGACTCCTCAAAATCAGTAGTATCTTTTCAATTTCGAGCCTTTCAGCACGTTCAGATTCAAGCATTTGGTGAGTATGATTATATTCTTTATCGTTACAAGTTGCGTAACGGCAGCGTTTCTATTTAAGGAGGTGATATCGTTTTAATGGGAACAACAATCAGCGGCTTTAAAAGCTCCAAATCACTTAATAAATTTCCAAACGGATGCCCCTTCAACTATAGCGATGAATGGTATCGAGGCAAAACATTCTACAGATTGCGTCTGGAGAGAGAGAGTGAGGAAGCGAAAATCAAAGAGAGAATGCGTAGAGATACCAGCAAACGAAACCCCGAATCTATGGATGACGGCATGGGGAAACATTCAGAGATTCTTCAGCTTAAGCTGTAAGAGAAAAAATACTAGCGGATCATTTTCTTTTTCCTGTTTCGCATTAAGACTTAGATAGCGTGGTCAATGATCATTTGTAGTAGTCATTATTCTGTTTTCAAACTGACTGGACGACAATGAAATTTTTATGCATATTATTAGTGCTGGCATGTAGTTTGTATCTGCAAAGCCGTGCCGCGGTGATCCCAATTCCTGAAATAGACCTCGCCAGCGATAGCACTCGTAGCCTGAATTTCAACATCAGTCTACCTGGGAACAATACAGTTGAAATTGGTTTATCGTTTCGAGTACTAACAGCCAGCAATACAACGAGCGTTATTGATACACCTCTTAATGGTACCGAAAGCAAGACAGCAGCTACAACAGAAACAACTATACCAGCAACAACAACTATTGAACCATCTACCGTCGATACAAAATACGTCACAGCTGAGGAAGCTATTGCAGGTTTTAGGTCAGATTTGATAAGAAAAGAACGGGACATAGCTGGAATGATTGAAAGTTCCAACAAATTTTACAGACATTTTCTCCTACAATTTGATGGTGATAGATCTATTAATGTTCGATGCACTTACGACAGCAATTATGCTAAGCGAACTCTCAACATTAGTTGTTATGAATATCATCAGTTCGATGCTGAGAGAATTTTAAGCAATGGAGAGGTAGAATATGTCAAACAACATGATCCAACATACCGTACAGAGATTGTAGTCGACATTAAATCAATGAAGCAAACTTATAGCATGAACATCTCATAATATTCGTCATAATTCAATCGAAACTTGACGCGATCAGTTCAATATCAGATTTGCGAAGCAATGATCCTGCAACACTTCCTGGAAGAATATCCCAACATTTTCCCCGAACATCAATCCATTATTGAAGAATATATCTCTAAATATCGAAACATGGGAGAAAAAGTATGCAGTAAATACGGGACGCATTACCAAACATGTGAATGGTCTGATTCGAACATAAAATCAGGGGCTGATCATGTATTTGCCACTATTACCATACAGACACAAAATTTGTTTTTAAGCAAATGAGGCAATACATACTTCTATCAAAGCGTTGCACGACAACAACAACAACAAAGAACCAATCCTAAGTAGCAATCCGGCTGCAATATATACATGAACCGGAGAGTTTATTTGTTCATTTCAAGCGTACTATCTACACCATCAACAGCAACAGCATCAACATGAATAAGTATATATTCGACATTCAATTCGTTTCGGGGAATTCCAGGCAATATTTTATCAAGGAACTTGCTATTCTTCCTTTTGGATCGGTATGCCCAATACTTTACCGTTTCGCTTCACCTTATCCGCATAAAGAGCTAACCGCAAAAGCATGCCAACAAAACCAATTTGAAGTCGAAAACATAAATGTTTTGTGCTGGACTGATGGCAACATGGACTATAACCAGTTACCAAAGATACTGAGCCACTACTCCGACTGCACTATATACGTTAAAGGAGATATGAAAGAAGAAGAAAGAACGATTCATCAAACAATACCTCCCAACCACTAAAATAGTGCAGCTTGAAATACCTAGGCTAAGCGATCTTGAAAATTTTACAATATATTGTGAAATACATCAATTTAAAAAACCTAATATCCGTTGTTCTGCTCAAAATTGTATTAATATATATTTGTACATGTTAATGAATAACCTATGATGTAAACGTTATAACAATAAAATATTCATTTGTAACCTCTCAGGCAATCTTTCATTCAATCAAAATTTCACTCTTTAATAGCCCTGAGAAGAGCTGTTTTTACTAATGTTCGAAGAAGAACATTAGTATTAAAATCACTTCGGCCAAAAATTCATATTTATATATATATATATATATATATATATATATATATATATATATATATATATATATATATATATATATATATATATATATATATATATATATATATATATATATATATCATCAAAAAATTTCAGGAACGCACCATCCGATTGAACTGAAATTTCTAGGACACATTGGTGTTTATGCAGAATAGTGCCAGGTCTCAGAAAAATCTTTAAAATCTTTAACCCTTTGGCGCCGGCGGCCTTTTTAGTGATATTTTTTATATACCTATTATTCCGTACACAAATAAATTTTGCAAAAATAAAGTTAACAAAATAAATTTCGAACGTGTTTTACATGTGAATCAGATAATGTTTTGGAATTTTTTAACCCTATGTGTGCGCTGGGTGCCTGAAAAGAGAACGGGAAAAATTGAAAATTTTTCAATTGCGGTAACTTTAGACAAAGCCATTCAATCATTACCAAATTTTCAGAACATATTGTTAATGTTTAGTTGTAAATTCGTGTAGCTTTTGATGAGCGTGCTGGCAACGCTAAAGCTAGGGCAGGCACTGAAAGTGAAAACCTCCAAATCATCGTCTCTCTTGAAAAAATGCCGCTCTTTCAAAAAAAACCCACTTATATGTAAATTTCGTGCTTTTTTTACATAGACCAAAAAAAAAATTTGATATGGTATAACGGGCACGCCTGGTAACCCTTGCCGAATTTACCTATATTTTTAGCATCAAAAACTTCTGTTCACGGAAACTCACGATCCAATGAACAGAATTTATTGAAATTTGCAAAATGTATTGGTCTTAAATAGGACCAGGTCTGATAGAAGTGATTTTGAAATGCGGGCGATTCTGTGCAAGTGGTGCCATCTTGAAAAATCACTAAAAATGATAAATGCTTTTAGCCCTATAAATTCTGATAGAATCGTTCGATTTTGACGAAATTCGCACAGTAGCTACACCAACCACGTGTGGTTAAAATTTGGTTGAAAAATTCGGCTGGAGCTGCCAGCTATGATAATTTTGGTGTCTTAAATTTGAAAAAATTAAAATTTGGAAGTGAAAACATTCAAATCATCGAATATCCTAAAAATGTCCGTTTCTTACAATAAAACCAATCTGTATACAAATTTTGTGCTTTATCTACACGTTCAAAGTAAAACTTTGGAAATTTCATGTCGGACAAGAACGGTAACCCTTTCCCAGTCAACCTATATTTTTAGCATCAAAAACTTCTGTTCACGGGAATTCACGAACCAATAATCAGATACCACTGAAATTTACATAATGCATTGGACTTAAGTAGAACCAGGTCTGATAGAAGCGATTTTGAATTGTGGGCAACTCTGTGCCAGTGGTGCCATCTTGAAAAATTACAAAGAAAAAAAAACTACTTTTTGCCCTATGAAATGTGAATTAGTGACCAGATTTTCATGAAATTGACACAGTAGCTGCACCTTATTCTAAGCTCTGTTTGGTAGAAATTTGGTTGAAAAATTCGATTGGTGCTGGCAACTATGGTAATTTGGGTGTCTTTGGTTTTGAAAATGCTCTCAGGAAAATAAAATTTTTTGCCGTATAACTTCCAGTGCAGTCATGAAATCAATACGAAATTCATACAATTAATGGAACCTATTATAAGCATTATTCAGGCCAAATTTGATTGAAAAACCTCGATAGGGTTGCCAGCTATTGTTGGTTTTGTGTTTGTTTGCAATATCTTTATTTAGCAGTTTTATCGTAGAATTTTCAAATGGTAATGATATTGTAGTGACAATAAACAGCAAATATTAAGCTTTCGATTATTTGAAAAAACTCGCTGCTGGTAACCCTAAATTTCTTTATACTCCTATAACTTTGAATGTAATTTAACAACGTGAAGCTGATGTGATATATTCTTGGCTTTGATACAGGCGAAAGGTTGCCAACACGAGTCGGTTGTGCTACTTTTGTATCAATAAATGCTTACAGTTAGTATTCATACCGGAAACATTTACAATGAAAATAAATAACCGATGTTTCAATTCCCTAAGTTCTGCAAATTTTTCGGATCGCAGCCCCAAACACCAACTTCAGTTACAGTGCTGCAGGCACTGAGCATTTTCTTCATGGATGTTATATGAGATGCTGCTTTCAAAGTTTGGTGAAATAAGCAACTGATATCAAATATAATTAACAAGTGTTTTTCTTTCATATACTTTGAAACCCATGCCAGTGGTAATATCTGAAACCTTCTACCATATGAGTTATAATGCATTCTTGAGACCAAAGTAAAACGTGGCATTTGAAACAGTTTGGCCGTAATAAGCAGCACATGTGGTGGAATATGCACTCAAAACCTGTACGATTCTTCAACTGTTCTTCGAACATTAGTGTTTCTAGCGGTTCAGGTGCGCTAGAGTTTTTTTTTATTAATTTTTTTTGCGTTGAAACATATTTTACTCTTTGAATAGGATTTTGATAGCCCTGAAAAGGGCTGTTTTTTAATTTTGCTGCTTTTTTCAATCCCACATGTGTTTCACCTCGTTGACTCAATAGTGGCTCCTATAAATCACCACTACTGTGTTTTGGTGGTAGATAATGACTCGGTCCTCTCTCCCGGATATTTTGTCCATTATGTCAACGCTGTAGAGAAATTCTGTGTCGTCGATCGTGTAGTGGGTAGCGAATAATTTCATTTCGCTGTCACCGACTTTTATTGACAAATGGCTCTCCATATTGGACTACTTAAACGTTTCTGATGTAGATGCTTGCAAACAGCCTCCTTTTAAAGCAATCTCTTATCACGCAACTACACTTTTTTTTGCAAGCTGTACCATATCGCTGTACAATTCTTATTCACCGGAAATTCTATTCTCGCACATGCTAAAAAACGCATTTCTCATATTGTGAAATTCGTTTGCTGCTATCAATGAAACTCAAGTTTTTTCATAGTCACTGCTTTTTTTACACGCTGCACCATTGTTGAAATATTCTCATTAACCGGATATCCTATTCTCTTATCATGCGCATGCTAAAAACGCTAGCATTTCTCATGTTGTGAAATCAAAGCCATTCACCCCAATTTTAATAAAACGGTCAAAAACCCAAACATATGACAAAAAACAATAACATTTCTCACTCATTTGTTGACATTCTAATTATTTCAAACGCTTAATAAAATTCTAATTATTTCAATCGCCGGCGCTATGACGATCAAGGTCACATGACCCCATCTTCGCTATAAAAAACGTTAGCATTTCTCTTGTTGCAAAATCAAAGTCATTCACTCCCCATAGGCTATAATTAAATTTGAATAAAGACCCAAGCACATGACTATAAAAAACATATGCTAAATTCATATGCTGTTATCAAAGTCTAATTATTTCAAACGCTATGCGAAATTTAGCCATTCATCCCAATTTTAATAGAACGGTTAAGGTCACATGATTATAAAAAACGTTAACATCTGTGAAATGTTGTTATCAATAAAATTCACACGCTTTGCGATAATCGCTGGCGCTTGGAAATTCCCAATTTTAATAAGACGGTCAAGGCCATAATGACATCATCGTAATTCCCACGCGTTTCGCAAACGTCATCGCCCACATTAACGTCATCCCCCACATTAACGTCATCCTCCTCAGTGACGTCATCGTCCACATTAACATCATCCCCCCACATTAACGTCATCCTCCTCAGTGACGTCACCCTCCTCAGAGGAGGAGGATGAGGATGAGGATTTCGAACTGGTATTCTCTATCTACTTATATTAATGAAATCGAATAACCAACAAAATACTGAGGTTCTATTAAGAAACCAAGAAAAAAACCTAGGAGCGCAATAAAAAATCGAGTGTACCAAGGAAAAGTTGCCTCGACTGATGATAAGAGGACTCCAACAAAAATACAGCACGCAAGAGCTGAAAGAAGAAATAATCAGTCTAAACCATAGCATAGACATTAATGATAAATTTGTGGTGGTACATATGAGGCAGGCAAAAAAAAAACAAATAAATGGATAGCTTTTGTGGAGGTTGGTGGGAAGCTATTTGAAAGAATGGTGAACCAATACATCAATATGAATTTCGGCTCCCATTACGTTGTTGAAGACCACAACGTAATGCGATGTTTTAAATGTGAAGAATTCAGCCATAAATCCCAAACATGCCAGGCAAAGGAAGTGTGTGCTAAATGTGCTGGTAATCATCTAACCCATGCATGTACAGTATCTTCTTTAAAATGCAATAATTGCATAGTTACAAATCATCTGCATACACAAAAACGCGCAGACAGTTATGAGTGCCCGGAATTTAAGAGAATGATTGAAGTTAACCAAAAGTGAATAAACTATGGATATTAGATCAACAAAACATCGATGTTGTAGTTCTTAATGAAATATGGATATATAGCAACGAACAAGAACTCTATACGCCGAGATGATATACAGGCTATTTCTGCACAAGACAATCGGGCCAAGGAGGAGGCAGAGCAATACTTGTGAAGTCAATTGGATTGACAGAGTCGACCATTCTACCTTGATTCTAAAGCTTCAGAAATTTCGTATTGCCGGGTCTTTACTCAGCTGGCTGACCTCCTACCTTCGCGATTGCACACAATGTGTAAAATTTCAAGGATTTTTATCGAAAAACGTTAGTGCTACCTCTGGTGTACCCCAAGGTAGCCATCTTGGCCCCGTTCTGTTTAATATATTTATTTCTGACTTATCTGACGTCCTAGCAGGCATACCTCATTTACTCTATGCAGACGATCTCAAACTTTATCAGACTATTGAATCGAAATCGGATGCCTCCTTTCTCCAATCCAAGCTTAATTCACTTGATCAGTGGTGCAATATAAACAAGCTCTCTCTCTCAATATCAGCAAATGCCAAGTTATTAGTTTTTCCAGGAAATGCACGGTCACAAACAATACGTACTTTCTCGGCAATAATATGCTAACCCGAGTTGATTACATTGCTGACCTTGGAATTATCTTAAATGAAAAACTCCGCTTCACCTTACACTTTGATAAAATGCTTTCTCGTGCGAACAAACAGCTAGGTTTCATCAAAAGACGGGCCAAAGAATTCCGTAGTCTGTGGGTCACAAGATCCTTATACACTTCACTTGTACGTCCTATTCTCAAATACGCTTGCATTAGCTGGAATCCCGCTTTTGAAACCTACAGTGACAGACTCGAGTCAATACAAAAACAATTTCTACTTTTCGCCTTGAGAAAACTGTACAACCCTTATGATTTTAATAGCTTACCCCCTTATGAGTTTCGACAAGGTCATTTAAACATATTGACACTAGCCTCCAGAAGAATAATGATATCAGCCTGCTTCACATTCGACGTCATTAGAGGCGCTATTGGACACCAGGTCCAATCGTTTCCTAAAAGAATATTCACATTCGACGACATATGCAGCAAATGAGCCTATTAATAGATGCTGCAGAATATTCAACAGCATAAGTCACTTATATTCCCCTACGATTTCCAAATCATCCTTCAAATCCTCTTTTTTGCATGCCATCCATACCCCTAAACCTTAAGCCATAGCTTATATGTCAATGTTTTTATTTATTGATTGTTATTTATTAATCTTTTTGTTACTTTTTTCATTTGTTCGTTACTTATTTAACTTGTTTGTTTTTACTTTTTACTTCACTTTACTTATCCATTTTATTTTTACTTTGTTATTTAATATAAGATTTTGTACCTTGTTTGGTGAATTAATAAAATAAGAGAACCAATAATAAAGATATCTTAAGGAACTTCATAGATAGTCTCCAAGGGTCTCCAACTTCGGACTTTGAAGAGCTGATTGAGAAGATAACCGAAGCTAAGGTTAAAGCAACAACAACAAAACAAGTTCGTGTTCGAGTACAATCTTGGATTACTAGGAATGTAATTGTTGCTGCAAATCGAAAACGAGCTGCTTACAAAAAATACAAAGCAGATCCAAACTCCACGTCCAAGAAGCAGATCTATTTATCTATGAAGAAGGAATCGAATCGAGCTATCACGGAGGTCAAAAAACGTTTCTACAGAAATAGGCTTGAAGCTTTAGCCGGAAATACCTCCAGATATTGGCAACTAGTAAATGAGCTCTTGTCTAAACAACAAAACAAATCTTCAACGTGCATAGAAGAACTGTTGATAAATAGAACATCCATTACAGACCCCGAAAAAGTAGCACAGCAGTTAAACAACTTCTTCGGTACCATTGGAACACTTTTCTCCGAGCAACTGCAACTTTCATCACACTCGAGTATTCATATTGAGCCTAATATGTGCACTTCAATTCACTTGCGTCCCACGGGTCCTGTTGAAATATCTGAAATAATCAACAACCTTAAATCAAAGGTTTCTCCTGGGCTGGATAGTATAACATAGGAGGATATTAAATTTCTGAAAAATCATATTTTAGAGCTTCTAACTACAATAATAAATAAGCACCTAGCAGCTGGTACATTCCCTGATTGTCTTAAACTAGCGAAAATCACTCCAATCTTCAAAGGTGGTGATCCAGCAGATCCATCAAATTATCGCCCAATAGCTGTGACAAGTGTCCTAAATAAAATATTTGAAAGAAAATATTTGAAAGAGAGAAAAATCAATTGCTTCAATTTATTAAGACTAACTCCATTTTGACGCCAAATCAATATGGCTGTCAAGAAAACAGTAGTAGACTAGCAGCAACATTAGATGCAGTACATTTCATCAACAATGGATTGGATAAGGGCGACTATGTAGCGGCAATCTTCGTGGATCTGAAAAAGGCCTTTGACACCATTAACCACGAAATCCTGCTTCAGAGGCTCGAAATATACGAAATCCATCACAACTTCAAGCTGTTAATAAAGGATTATCTGTTCAACAGGCGTATTATTACAACTAACAATATGTATAAAAGTCAGGAATGCGCTGTAAACATCGGCGTTCCTCAAGGATCAATCCTTAGGCCATTACTGTTTTTACTGTATATTAACAGCGTACAGGACATTTATCTGTTGGAAAAAATAGTTTTATTTGCTGATGACACACTACTATGTATGTATTCCGGTAAAAATGAATTAATTTTGCAGCAAAATATAAATGATGACCTAGGAAAATATTGGAATTGACTCGAACAAAGTAAATTAATAATAAACATCCAAAAAACTAAATATTTAGTATTCCAACAAAAAAAACAAGCAGCAAATTAATCCGTCATTACAAATCAATGGAATACAATTGGAAAAGGTCAAGTAAATTAGATACTTAGGACTAACTTCAGATGAGAAAATGTCTTGGCTACACCATATCAATAACATCCGACTTAGAGAAGCGCCTATGATAGGAATCCTAAAAAAAATATGATTTTTTATCTCTCAACATCAAACTTGACATGTTCAAGGCTTTTATTTTGTCGAACATCTCTTATGGAGCAGTTTTGTGGAAGCAAACATCGAAACAAAACATCGATTTGATCGGAAGACTAATCACTTAGGCTATCAAGACTATATACAAAATGCCAACTTTGACTCCAAGCTTATATGTGTATCGTGAAACAGGACTGCTAAGCATACAACAAATAATGTGTCTTGAACAAGGAAAACTAATATTTAAGATACTTAACAAAAAACTCAAATGGCCATATGTTATAAGAAATGTTGGAGAAATAACTCAAACAGCCACAAGATCGGCGAATAACCTTGCGATCAAAAAAGCTAGGACAGATCGTTTGAAAATGGATCCAGTGCAACAGTCTTTGGTTTATTGCAATACCTTACCTGAGGATATAAGAAAATCAGCGAATTTGGTTAAATTTAAGGAAAATCTACGATCATTCCTTTTACAAAGATAATGAAGACGTCAACCAGAGTTTTTCTAAACTTTTCCCTGGGCATAAGTCTTGACGACAAGAAACAGGCGATATCATCTGAAGACGATAGTTTATAATGAAGTGCTTTCCCTTATGCCAATATTTTATTGTCTGTGAAGTACAAAGTTAACATATATTGAGGAGAATTGATGCACTTGGACCGTGCATTTTGATTGAGTGATGGAGAGAGTGGAAGGAAGGAGGTAAAAAAAAACCACTCGCGAACAATTGCTAAGGTTCAATACCTATGCAATCTCTTTAACGTTGCCCTGGTACAGAAACCAGTGCAACAGTACGAATTGGTTGTAACGAAAACATTATCCGCGACTGATTTCTAAGGTACAAAACCTGTAAGATTTTATGGAAAAATGTTGCTCTAGTACAAACCAGTGCAACTATGCGAATGATTCTTGTTGAAGAGCAACCTCTTGTTAGCCTCACCAAGAGAACTAGAAAGGCTTAAGCTATTGCTTTTCAAAAAACTAATGAATTATTTACCTGAACATGACTTATTTTATAGGTACAAAAGTGCTTACATACTTAAATTACATTTGCAGATATTTCAAATTTGGTAGAATTAGTATTTGGCACAAAAAAAATGCTGAGCACACAGTCTGGCGCAATCAAGTAATCGTATTGACTTGATTTCAATTTGATGTGGATTTTATTACAAAATGCATTTTAAATAAGTTGGAAAAACTTAATTTTGTATGCGTAATGTTTCATGATTTTACTAATTGGCCAAAGATTGTAAATTGAGTTACTTTGTGAACTTACACGTAATGGCTGATTGGTTGAATCAGCTACTAATTTAAATGGATATTTCGCGAATCAAGACAGAGCTCTCTCATCCGCTTTTCTGTAGCTCTTGATGTTTGTTTTCCTGGCAGATTTTTTTTCTCTGCCGCGGAATTATTGCAATTGTTTTTTTTCTCTGGCATCTTTGATTACTCCCCGCTTTTAACTATGTAAAAGACTGGGTTGTGAATGGAAATAGCACATCTAAAACCTCAGATCTGGCTTTCACCGCGTCTTCTTCTCCCCCTTCTCTAATTTGGGTAAAAATAGCCAAACGACCATTGTAGCCGGATTTCCTTCTCGCTAATCGGAGAGATTTAAAAAAACGCTTTTTACTAATGTTCGAAGAAGAACATTACTAATGTTCGAAGAAGAACATTAGTATTAAAGTCACTTTGGCCAAAAATTCATATTTCTATATATATATATATATCATCAAAAAATTTCAGTGAAAAAATCTCAGGAACGCGCCATCTGATTGAACTGAAATTTTCAGGACACATTGGTGCATATGCAGAATAGTGCCAGGTTTCAGAAAAAGCTAAAAATCTTTAACCCTTTGGCGCCGGCGGCCATTTTAGTGATATTTTTAATATACCTATTATTCCGTACACAAATAAGTTTTACAAAATTAAAGCTAACAAAATAAATTTCGAACGTGTTTTACATGTGAATCGGATAAGGTTTTGGAATTTTTTAACCCCATGTGTGCGCTGAGTGCCTAAAAAGAGAACGGGAAAAATTGAAAATTTTTAAATTGCGATAACTTTTGACAGAGCTATTCAATCATTTCCAAATTTTCAGGACATATTGGTATTATTTAGTTGTAAATTCGTGTAGCTTTTGATGAGCGTGCTGGTAACCTTAAAGCAAGGGCAAGCACTGAAAGTAAAAACATCCAAATTATCGTCTCTCTTGAAAAAATGCCGCTTCTTCAAAAAAAAGCCATTCATATGTAAACTTCGTGCTTTTTTTAAATAGACCAAAAATAAAATGTGATATGGTATAACGGGCACGCCTGGTAACCCTTGCCCAATTTACCTATATTTTTACAATCAAAAACTTCTGTTCACGGAAACTCACGATCCAATGAGCAGAATTAATTGAAATTTGCAAATTATATTGGCCTTAAATAGGACCAGGTCTGATAGAAGTAATTTTGAAATGCGGGCGATTCTGCGCCAGTGGTGCCATCTTGAAAAATCACTAACCAAGATAACTGCTTTTAGCCCTATAAGTTCTGATTGAATCGTTCGATTTTGACGAAATTTACACAGTAGCTGAACCTTATTTTAAACCACGTTTGTTAGAAATTTGGTTGAAAAATTCGGTTGGAGCTGCCAGCTATGATAATTTTTGTGTCTTAAATTTGAAAAAATAAAAATTTGGAAGTGAAAACATTCAAATCATCGAATATCCTAAACATGTAAGTTTCTTACAATAAAACCAATCTGTATACAAATCTTATGCTTTATCTACACGTTCAAAGTAAAACTTTGGAAATGTCATGTCGGACAAGAACGGTAACCCTTTCCCAGTTAACCTATATTTTTAGCATCAAAAATTTCTGTTCACGGGAATTCCTGAACCAATAACCAGATACCATTGAAATTAACATAATACATTGGACTTAAGTAGAACCAGGTCTGATAGCAGCGATTTTGAATTGTGGGCAACTCTGTGCCAGTGGTGCCATCTTGAAAAATTACAAAGAAAAAAAAACTGCTTTTTGCCCTATGAAACTGATTTCCTTGCCAGACTTTAGCGAATTAAACTTTTTTCGTATGACATTGGAAGTTTTAACAATATCTTGGATTAATTGTTCATTCAAGATTTTTTTTGTCCTAGTCTTTTTATGACCTCCATTTTTTTTTATAAAGTTTAATCGTCATATCCATCTGCTCAATAGAGCTGTTTTTTCGGTTCAACTGGTCTGTTTACCAGTTCAGCAGAGCTGTTTATCTGTTAAACTGTTGATCTGGTGCTGATTGGCGATCTGATGATCTGATCTGAAGCTGATAGACTCTGTTGAGCGGTTCCGTTCAAGTTCAAAGTAAGTGTTAAACTAACTCCAAATTTGCAATATCAGTAGCTTTTATAATTGAATAAAAGTATCGAACCCTTTCCGGTATCTTCCTCTTTCAACGCTGCAGTTCTTGTCGATCACTAGAAAGCCATAATCGTTTTGCCAACACTCACCGCATGCGTTACGGAATTGATTGAATGTCATTTCACTATTAACATGATCGTTGTATATATGTCTCAGGTTCATATCATCCTGCTTGAAGATTATAATGAGATTGGCGTTATCTCGTATCAAATGCTTAGGAATTCTAGTGTATGTTTGACATAAGTAAAAGCTGTCAACATCTTGATGTCTTCCCATGCTAAAGTACGCTCGTATATTATGCTGACGCTCACATGCTACATCATCGAATATGAATACAGAGTTGGATTTTGCTTGTTCTGGAGGAACTATTTCCAAATTGTTTGAAAACGTGTAGTAGCCTATGCTCTTTACTCGATCAAGAACTTGACTTAAATATTGATACTTTGGTTGTTGCAAAAACTTTGAATAAATGTAGAGATTTGCGAATTTCAGGTCATATTGGTGGGTTATTAAAAAAAGCATTAAATTAGTTTTCCCGCCGCTCGATGGTCCAACAATCAGTGACCGAATGCTATTTGGTAGTAAGGACCCATGCTTATGTTCATTCTGCCCCTCAGTAATTGAGATATTTTTGACTGATAGAGATTCACGCTGTTTGATAAATCGCATTTTTCTCCGTCATCTACCGTCGATACAAAATACGTCACAGCTGAGGAAGCTATTGCAGGTTTTAGGTCAGATTTGATAAGAAAAGAACGGGACATAGCTGGAATTATTGAAAGTTCCAACAAATTTTACAGACATTTTCTCCTACAATTTGATGGTGATAGATCTATTAATGTTCGATGCACTTACGACAGCAATTATGCTAAGCGAACTCTCAACATTAGTTGTTATGAATATCATCAGTTCGATGCTGAGAGAATTTTAAGCAATGGAGAGGTAGAATATGTCAAACAACATGATCCAACATACCGTACAGAGATTGTAGTCGACATTAAATCAATGAAGCAAACTTATAGCATGAACATCTCATAATATTCGTCATAATTCAATCGAAACTTGACGCGATCAGTTCAATATCAGATTTGCGAAGCAATGATCCTGCAACACTTCCTGGAAGAATATCCCAACATTTTCCCCGAACATCAATCAATTATTGAAGAATATATCTCTAAATATCGAAACATGGGCGAAAAAGTATGCAGTAAATACGGGACGCATTACCAAACATGTGAATGGTCTGATTCGAACATAAAATCAGGGGCTGATACATGTATTTGCCACTATTACCATACAGACACAAAATTTGTTTTTAAGCAAATGAGGCAATACATACTTCTATCAAAGCGTTGCACGACAACAACAACAACAAAGAACCAATCCTAAGTAGCAATCCGGCTGCAATATATACATGAACCGGAGAGTTTATTTGTTCATTTCAAGCGTACTATCTACACCATCAACAGCAACAGCATCAACATGAATAAGTATATATTCGACATTCAATTCGTTTCGGGGAATTCCAGGCAATATTTTATCAAGGAACTTGCTATTCTTCCTTTTGGATCGGTATGCCCAATACTTTACCATTTCGCTTCACCTTATCCGCATCAAGAGCTAACCGCAAAAGCATGCCAACAAAACCAATTTGAAGTCGAAAACATAAATGTTTTGTGCTGGACTGATGGCAACATGGGCTATAACCAGTTACCAATGATACTGAGCCACTACTCCGACTGCACTATATACGTTAAAGGAGATATGAAAGAAGAAGAAAGAACGATTCATCAAACAATACCTCCCAACCACTAAAATAGTGCAGCTTGAAATACCTAGGCTAAGCGATCTTGAAAATTTTACAATATATTGTGAAATACATCAATTTAAAAAACCTAATATCCGTTGTTCTGCTCAAAATTGTATTAATATATATTTGTACATGTTAATGAATAACCTATGATGTAAACGTTATAACAATAAAATATTCATTTGTAACCTCTCAGGCAATCTTTCATTCAATCAAAATTTCACTCTTTAATAGCCCTGAGAAGAGCTGTTTTTACTAATGTTCGAAGAAGAACATTAGTATTAAAATCACTTTGGCCAAAAATTCATATTTCTATATATATATATATATATATATATATATATATATATATATATATATATATATATATACTTGAAAACTTACAATAACTCAATTGTATTTGACTTCCGTAATGCTGATTATGAAAGCATTAAACATGTTCTTGATACTACTGATTGGTCGACTACTCTTTCAACACAAGATCTTGAGACAGCCATTTCCTCTTTTTACAACAAAATATTTGACGCCGTTGAAAGATATGTTCCAAAGATAAAAAAAAAGAATAAATTGTCTGAGCCATGGCTTGATAGGGACCTTAGGCATATGCGAAATCGTAGGAACAAACTTTATAAGCCTATTAAAGAAAATACCGATGTTATTCCTGCTATTCAGGAAGAATATAATGAAGTTGCTAAGCAATTTTTTTAACATGATCGTTGTATATATGTTTCAGGTTCATATCATCCTGCTTGAAGATTATAATGAGATTGGCGTTATCTCGTATCAAATGCTTAGGAATTCTAGTGTATGTTTGACATAAGTAAAAGCTGTCAACATCTTGATGTCTTCCCATGCTAAAGTACGCTCGTATATTATGCTGACGCTCACATGCTACATCATCGAATATGAATACAGAGTTGGATTTTGCTTGTTCTGGAGGAACTATTTCCAAATTGTTTGAAAACGTGTAGTAGCCTATGCTCTTTACTCGATCAAGAACTTGACTTAAATATTGATACTTTGGTTGTTGCAAAAACTTTGAATAAATGTAGAGATTTGCGAATTTCAGGTCATTTTGGTGGGTCATTAAAGTAAGCATTAAATTAGTTTCCCCGCAGCTCGATGGTCCAACAATCAGTGACCGAATGCTATTTGGTAGTAAGGACCCATGCTAATGTTCATTCTGCCCCTCAGTAATTGAGATATTTTTGACTGATAGAGATTCACGCTGTTTGATAAATCGCATTTTTCTCCGTTGACTGTACAAACATTTATAAAAACACTTGTTTATATAGCTTTGCTGCCATTCGATTTACGCTTCTCACTGAAACATTAGTGTGTGCTGAAAAAGTATATAAGTGATATGATTACTCATAACAGCATCATTGGTAGAAAGTCGTTCAATCGAAAGAAGTCGGCAAAAGGCAGCGGCCTACTAAATTCTATTATAAGCAGTCTCCCAGTTGAACTGCACATACCTGGCTATCAATATTGCGGCCCTGGTACAAAGTTAAAAGAACGTTTACAAAGAGGTGATCCAGGTGTAAATCCTTTGGATCAGGCCTGTAAAGAACATGATATAGCATATTCTACGTATAAAGATACTCAAAACCGAAATATTGCCGATCGAATTTTAGCGGGAAAGGCGTGGGAACGGGTCAAATCAAGAGAAGCAAGTTTGGGTGAACGCACCAGTGCTTGGCTTGTGACAAATTTGATGAATGCGAAAGCAAAAGCTGGAATGGGGCACTCATCGCAAATGAAGACGAAGAAGAAAGACTCTCGGGTGAAAAAAAGCAATGCGAGAAAATATCATACACCATCTTATAAACAAGTGGTCAGAAAAGCGCGACATATACTAAAACTACGCAATCCACAAAGTACATCGGAAGCAATTCAAATCGCATCCGACGCAGTCAAAACCGTTCTTAAAAATCGAAAGAAACCCATGCAAATTCCTAGGATTATACCTATTCCGAAAACTGGAGGAGTGTTGCCTATTACCCCAATACTAGCTGCTATAGGATCTTTGATTGGAGGCGGTTCAGCGGTAGCTAACGCCATTCATTCTGCTCAAAGTGCTAAGAAAAAACTAGAAGAAGCTATTCGACACAATAAAAGAATGGAGGAAGTTGCGGTAGATCGTGGCATTTATTTGAGGCCGCATAAAAAGGGGCTTGGACTATACCTGAAGCCTTCAAAAAACTAATAGAGAAGCTACTCAATAGACCGCTAAATGAAAATGAGTTGAATGAATTTTGTAAACGGCCTATTACACATTTTAGAGGAGTATTCATGTGCGATACTTTACCTAAGAAACCATGGCTATGTGAACGAGGAATAGTGAATTTGGACAACTCATCTGGACCGGGAACACATTGGGTAGCATTAAGCAAGCATAACCAAAACATTGAGTACTTTGACAGCTTTGGCAATCTTCAACCATCGAATGAAATCATTATGTATCTTGGACGAAACATCAAATATAATCATGACCGTTATCAGGACTATAACACAGTAATTTGTGGTCATTTATGCTTAATGTTCTTATTACGAAAACAATGTGAAGATGAATCGTATAGATAAAGCTTGTTTACATGAAAATCAGTTATTTTATTTCATACAGTCATGTCTTATGCATTAAGTTTCACCGGAGACAAATCAGTGTTGAGCGTGGACTATTTTCCCATTCTAGAACTGCAAACAGATTATGTATGTGGGCTGGTCGATTTTCAAACCTATAACTCGATACCGAACGTCGATACAAACAACAACTTATTTCATATTGACAACACGGTGATTGAAATACCAATAGGATCATACGAGATTGATGATATCGCAAAGTATATAAAAACAGTTTTAGGCAGGTCGAAGAAGAATTTACAAGTTTCATTGCATGCAAATAACAATACACTGCAAGTGGAAATCAGAAGCAATGCGGCAATATATTTCAATAGGTTGAATTCCATTAGATCACTATTGGGCTTCAGCAAGCAAGTGCTTACACCGAACGTCATCCATAAATCCGACTTGCCGGTCAATATTATCAAAGTAAATGCGATTCGTGTGGAATACAATATCATTTCCGGGTCATATTCCAATAGTTCCAAAGTGCATACAGTCCATGAGTTTTCTCCGAAAGTTGCACCAGGGTATAAAATAGTTGAGGTTCCGAAAAATGTGATATATTTACCGGTGAACTCCAGACGGATAAGTACAATCACGCTGAAGCTTGTGGATCAGGACGGGGATCTAGTGAATTTTAGAGGAGAAAAAAAACAATAAGACTTCATTTGAAACCGATAGACTATGCAGGTTTATAATAGAATTGTGAATAAAAACCCCAGAGCATACACGATTGATGGCATTCACTCAGCATCTCTTGAACATCAAACAACGAAAATTCAACGAAGAAGAAGAAGAGCCCCTTTAAAGGCTTATAATAAAAAGTTTCTCATATCACAAGGATTTACACTGAAGAAAAATTGAATTCTATACAAAATGGCCGACATACTACAAGTGGCGGAAAGTGTTAGCTATGGTAACAGCATATCAAAAATCGAATACCATAGCTACTCGCCATTCGTTAATGCTTTTAACAACAATGATGAAATTCGTATTGCAATTCAAAACCAAGATCTATTTTTGCTGCCGTGCGAGAGTCTTGTCTACATCGAGGGACAAATATTCAAAGGAGATGCGATCGTGAAACCTGACGAAGTTCATTTAACGAATAACGCGATCGCTTTTTTGTTTGAAAAAATCCGCTACGAACTGAATGGCATTAAAATCGATCGTGCAAAAAACCCAGGCTTGACGTCGACAATCAAAAACAAAATATCTTTATCAGAGAAATGCTACTTAACGCATGCTGGTCGATCACTAATTTAAGCATAAATTCAGATGCGACTTTTAATTTTTACATTCCACTGAAAATGCTATTAGGTTTTGCAGAAGATTTCAAAAAAATTATAATGAATGCACGACACGAGTTGGTGCTGATTCGTTCCAGAACTGACCTGAATTCACAATTTTGCAAAACCGAACCGCCATGTTCAATGAAGATTTCCAAGCTGCAATGGCATATGCCTCACGTTACCGTGTCTGATCAAGATAAGCTCGGCTTGCTGAAAATAACCGAAGCCAATCGTTTTCTGGACATTGCTTTTCGATCATGGGACTTGTATGAACTGCCATCGGTTCCGCAAACAACGCATCATACCTGGCCAATCAAAACATCAAATCAAATGGAAAAGCCGCGCTATGTAATATTCGCTTTTCAAACTGCCCGAAAAAATGACAAGGCAAAAGACGCATCTAAATTTGATTCATGTCACTTGACGAATTTCAAAGTTCATTTAAACTCGGAAGTTTACCCATACCAGGATCTGAACATTAAATTTGATAAGGATCAGTTTGCATTACTGTACGATATGTATTGCAAATTCCAATCATCTTACTACAATAAATCACCGCAACCGTTGATAAGTCGAGAACAATTCAAATCAATCGCGCCTCTCATCGTTATCGATTGCTCTCGGCAAAATGAAGCAATTAAAGCAGGTCCCGTGGATGTTCGAGTGGAATTCCAGACATCGCAAAACATTCCTGAAAACACGTCTGCATACTGCCTACTGCTACATGATAAGCTATTTACATACAATCCTCTAACAACGCAAATATTGGCTCATTAAAATAGTAAGTGAATTAAGAGAATGTTTTTTTATATCATTAATTATTTCCCATCATAGGTTAGACAGCTGACTCATCATCAAGCGCCAATACTCTTCAACATTTACTAGTTAATATGCAATGTACGAAATTCATAGAGAGTAATAAATGCAGCTTTTGATACAAAATCAGTTTTTTTCATTGCCTGGATGTGTATAAATAAATAATAAACAAGATCATAAGTGTTCATTCTTGCCAGGGAAGCTCCCTGTGGTGGTGAAAAAACAAAAAATGGTTTGGATCGAAGTAATTTGAAGTAATACTGAATATTGTATCTGTGAGCATGTGTGGCTATCTTTTCGAATTATCAATATAACATTGACTGGCGGATTTTTTGAGTTGTACATGACCCCTCACGATTAGTTGTATCTTTTCTCAAAATCAGACTCCTCAAAATCAGTAGTATCTTTTCAATTTCGAGCCTTTCAGGACGTTCAGATTCAAGCATTTGGTGAGTATGATTATATTCTTTATCGTTACAAGTTGCGTAACGGCAGCGTTTCTATTTAAGGAGGTGATATCGTTTTAATGGGAACAACAATCAGCGGCTTTAAAAGCTCCAAATCACTTAATAAATTTCCAAACGGATGCCCCTTCAACTATAGCGATGAATGGTATCGAGGCAAAACATTCTACAGATTGCGTCTGGAGAGAGAGAGTGAGGAAGCGAAAATCAAAGAGAGAATGCGTAGAGATACCAGCAAACGAAACCCCGAATCTATGGATGACGGCATGGGGAAACATTCAGCGATTCTTCAGCTTAAGCTGTAAGAGAAAAAATACTAGCGGATCATTTTCTTTTTCCTGTTTCGCATTAAGACTTAGATAGCGTGGTCAATGATCATTTGTAGTAGTCATTATTCTGTTTTCAAACTGACTGGACGACAATGAAATTTTTATGCATATTATTAGTGCTGGCATGTAGTTTGTATCTGCAAAGCCGTGCCGCGGTGATCCCAATTCCTGAAATAGACCTCGCCAGCGATAGCACTCGTAGCCTGAATTTCAACATCAGTCTACCTGGTAACAATACAGTTGAAATTGGTTTATCGTTTCGAGAACTAACAGCCAGCAATACAACGAGCGTTATTGATACACCTCTTAATGATACCGAAAGCAAGACAGCAGCTACAACAGAAACAACTATACCAGCAACAACAACTATTGAACCATCTACCGTCGATACAAAATACGTCACAGCTGAGGAAGCTATTGCAGGTTTTAGGTCAGATTTGATAAGAAAAGAACGGGACATAGCTGGAATTATTGAAAGTTCCAACAAATTTTACAGACATTTTCTCCTACAATTTGATGGTGATAGATCTATTAATGTTCGATGCACTTACGACAGCAATTATGCTAAGCGAACTCTCAACATTAGTTGTTATGAATATCATCAGTTCGATGCTGAGAGAATTTTAAGCAATGGAGAGGTAGAATATGTCAAACAACATGATCCAACATACCGTACAGAGATTGTAGTCGACATTAAATCAATGAAGCAAACTTATAGCATGAACATCTCATAATATTCGTCATAATTCAATCGAAACTTGACGCGATCAGTTCAATATCAGATTTGCGAAGCAATGATCCTGCAACACTTCCTGGAAGAATATCCCAACATTTTCCCCGAACATCAATCAATTATTGAAGAATATATCTCTAAATATCGAAACATGGGCGAAAAAGTATGCAGTAAATACGGGACGCATTACCAAACATGTGAATGGTCTGATTTGAACATAAAATCAGGGGCTGATACATGTATTTGCCACTATTACCATACAGACACAAAATTTGTTTTTAAGCAAATGAGGCAATACATACTTCTATCAAAGCGTTGCACGACAACAACAACAACAAAGAACCAATCCTAAGTAGCAATCCGGCTGCAATATATACATGAACCGGAGAGTTTATTTGTTCATTTCAAGCGTACTATCTACACCATCAACAGCAACAGCATCAACATGAATAAGTATATATTCGACATTCAATTCGTTTCGGGGAATTCCAGGCAATATTTTATCAAGGAACTTGCTATTCTTCCTTTTGGATCGGTATGCCCAATACTTTACCATTTCGCTTCACCTTATCCGCATCAAGAGCTAACCGCAAAAGCATGCCAACAAAACCAATTTGAAGTCGAAAACATAAATGTTTTGTGCTGGACTGATGGCAACATGGGCTATAACCAGTTACCAATGATACTGAGCCACTACTCCGACTGCACTATATACGTTAAAGGAGATATGAAAGAAGAAGAAAGAACGATTCATCAAACAATACCTCCCAACCACTAAAATAGTGCAGCTTGAAATACCTAGGCTAAGCGATCTTGAAAATTTTACAATATATTGTGAAATACATCAATTTAAAAAACCTAATATCCGTTGTTCTGCTCAAAATTGTATTAATATATATTTGTACATGTTAATGAATAACCTATGATGTAAACGTTATAACAATAAAATATTCATTTGTAACCTCTCAGGCAATCTTTCATTCAATCAAAATTTCACTCTTTAATAGCCCTGAGAAGAGCTGTTTTTACTAATGTTCGAAGAAGAACATTAGTATTAAAATCACTTTGGCCAAAAATTCATATTTCTATATATATATATATATATATATATATATATATATATATATATATATATATATATATATATATACTTGAAAACTTACAATAACTCAATTGTATTTGACTTCCGTAATGCTGATTATGAAAGCATTAAACATGTTCTTGATACTACTGATTGGTCGACTACTCTTGCAACACAAGATCTCGAGACAGCCATATCCTCTTTTTACAACAAAATATTTGACGCCGTTGAAAGATATGTTCCAAAGATAAAAAAAAAGAATAAATTGTCTGAGCCATGGCTTGATAGGGACCTTAGGCATATGCGAAATCGTAGGAACAAACTTTATAAGCTTATTAAAGAAAATACCGATGTTATTCCTGCTATTCAGGAAGAATATAATGAAGTTGCTAAGCAATTTTTAGCAAAGTCTCATGAGGCTTATGACACTTACATTAGAACAACCGGCGAAAATATAGTCCGCGACCCGAAAAAATTCTTTGATTTTGTTAATGTGAAGCGAAAAACTACTGGCTATCCATCGTCCATGTTTCTTAATAATATAACGTCTTCCTCTCCTAAAGAGATATGTGACCTATTTGCTGATAGTTTCCAAGAAATTTTCAATGCACCAGACCCATCAAACTCACACCTTTCTTCCGCTGACTCAGCTTCAACAGCTTTTGTGAACCATTTAGAAATTTCCCGTGATGAAATACGTAAAGCTATTTTGGATCTCGACTGCAACAAAGGCCCTGGGCCCGATTTTCTTCCTCCGATCTTCTTGCGCAAGTGTGTAGAGCAGCTTATAGATCCCTTGCATATTTTCTTTAACAGATCACTTTCGTCGGGAATTTTCCCATTCTGTTGGAAGCTTTCGTATGTCACACCCATATTCAAAAATGGTGATCGACGCTGTATCCGAAATTATAGGGGCATTGCCATTTTGTCTTCGATTCCGAAACTTTTCGAAAAGGTGGTATACGATAAACTTTCTCCGCTTGTTGATTCCCGTTTGAACGAGCAACAACATGGCTTTAGAAAAGGTCGCTCAACTACCACGAATTTGACAATTCTAATCTCTGACGTTCTATGCAAAATGGAAAAAGGATACCAAATTGACGCAGTCTACACTGACTTCAGTAAGGCGTTTGACAGAGTTGACCATTCTACCTTGATTCTAAAGCTTCAGAAATTTGGTATTGCCGGGTCTTTACTCAGCTGCCTAACCTCCTACCTTCGCGATCGCACACAATGTGTAAAATTTCAAGGATTTTTATCGAAAAACGTTAGTGCTACCTCTGGTGTACCCCAAGGTAGCCATCTTGGCCCACTTCTTTTTAATATATTTATTTCTGACTTATCTGACGTCCTAGCAGGCATACCTCATTTACTCTATGCAGACGATCTCAAACTTTATCAGACAATTGAATCGAAATCGGATGCCCCCTTTCTCCAATCCAAGCTTAATTCACTTGATCAGTGGTGCAATATAAACAAGCTCTCTCTCAATATCAGCAAATGCCAAGTTATTAGTTTTTCCAGGAAATGCACGGTCACACACAATACCTACTTTCTCGACAATAATATGCTAACCCGAGTTGATAACATTGCTGACCTCGGTGTTATCTTAGATGAAAAACTCCGCTTCACCTTACACTTTGATAAAATGCTTTCTCGTGCGAACAAACAGCTAGGTTTCATCAAAAGACGTGCCAAAGAATTCCGTAGTCTGTGGGTCACAAGATCCTTATACACTTCACTTGTACGTCCTATTCTCGAATACGCTTGCATTAGCTGGAATCCCGCTTTTGAAACCTACAGTGACAGACTCGAGTCAATACAAAAACAATTTCTACTTTTCGCCTTGAGAGAACAACCCTTATGATTTTAATAGCTTGCCCCCTTATGAGTTTCGACTGGGTCATTTAAACCTATCGACACTAGCCTCCAGAAGAATAATGATATCGGCCTGCTTCACATTCGACGTCATTAGAGGCACTATTAATGTAGAATTCCTGAATAGTAAAATTTCGATATATATCCCTGTGAGGAACACCAGGTCCAATCGTTTCCTAAAAGAATATTCACATTCGACGACATATGCAGCAAATGAGCCTATAAATAGATGCTGCAGAATATTCAACAGCATAAGTCACTTATATTCCCCTACGATTTCCAAATCATCCTTCAAATCCTCTCTTTTGCATGCCATCCATACCCCTAAACCTTAAGCCATAGCTATATGTCAATGTTTTTATTTATTGATTGTTATTTATTAATCTTTTTGTTACTTTTTTCATTTGTTTGTTACTTATTTAACTTGTTTGTTTTTATTTTTTACTTCACTTTACTTTTCCATTTTATTTTTATTTTGTTATTTTATATTAGATTTTGTACCTTGTTTGGTGAATTAATAAAATAAAATAAATAAAATAAAATATATATATATATATATATATATATATATATATATATATATATATATATATCATCAAAAAATTTCAGTGAAAAAATCTCAGGAACGCACCATCCGATTGAACTGAAATTTCTAAGACACATTGGTGTTTATGCAGAATAGTGCCAGGTCTCAGAAAAATCTTTAAAATCTTTAACCCTTTGGCGCCGGCGGCCTTTTTAGTGATATTTTTTATATACCTATTATTCCGTACACAAATAAATTTTGCAAAAATAAAGTTAACAAAATAAATTTCGAACGTGTTTTACATGTGAATCAGATAATGTTTTGGAATTTTTTAACCCTATGTGTGCGCTGGGTGCCTGAAAAGAGAACGGGAAAAATTGAAAATTTTTCAATTGCGGTAACTTTAGACAAAGCCATTCAATCATTACCAAATTTTCAGAACATATTGTTAATGTTTAGTTGTAAATTCGTGTAGCTTTTGATGAGCGTGCTGGCAACGCTAAAGCTAGGGCAGGCACTGAAAGTGAAAACCTCCAAATCATCGTCTCTCTTGAAAAAATGCCGCTCTTTCAAAAAAAACCCACTTATATGTAAATTTCGTGCTTTTTTTACATAGACCAAAAAAAAAATTTGATATGGTATAACGGGCACGCCTGGTAACCCTTGCCGAATTTACCTATATTTTTAGCATCAAAAACTTCTGTTCACGGAAACTCACGATCCAATGAACAGAATTTATTGAAATTTGCAAAATGTATTGGTCTTAAATAGGACCAGGTCTGATAGAAGTGATTTTGAAATGCGGGCGATTCTGTGCAAGTGGTGCCATCTTGAAAAATCACTAAAAATGATAAATGCTTTTAGCCCTATAAATTCTGATAGAATCGTTAGATTTTGACGAAATTCGCACAGTAGCTAGACCTTATTTGAAACCACGTGTGGTTAAAATTTGGTTGAAAAATTCGGCTGGAGCTGCCAGCTATGATAATTTTGGTGTTTTAAATTTGAAAAAATTAAAATTTGGAAGTGAAAACATTCAAATCATCGAATATCCTAAAAATGTCCGTTTCTTACAATAAAACCAATCTGTATACAAATTTTGTGCTTTATCTACACGTTCAAAGTAAAACTTTGGAAATTTCATGTCGGACAAGAACGGTAACCCTTTCCCAGTCAACCTATATTTTTAGCATCAAAAACTTCTGTTCACGGGAATTCACGAACCAATAATCAGATACCACTGAAATTTACATAATGCATTGGACTTAAGTAGAACCAGGTCTGATAGAAGCGATTTTGAATTGTGGGCAACTCTGTGCCAGTGGTGCCATCTTGAAAAATTACAAAGAAAAAAAAACTACTTTTTGCCCTATGAAATGTGAATTAGTGACCAGATTTTCATGAAATTGACACAGTAGCTGCACCTTATTCTAAGCTCTGTTTGGTAGAAATTTGGTTGAAAAATTCGATTGGTGCTGGCAACTATGGTAATTTGTGTGTCTTTGGTTTTGAAAATGCTCTCAGGAAAATAAAACTTTTTGCCGTATAACTTCCAGTGCAGTCATGAAATCAATACGAAATTCATACAATTAATGGAACCTATTATAAGCATTATTCAGGCCAAATTTGATTGAAAAACCTCGATAGGGTTGCCAGCTATTGTTGGTTTTGTGTTTGTTTGCAATATCTTTATTTAGCAGTTTTATCGTAGAATTTTCAAATGGTAATGATATTGTAGTGACAATAAACAGCAAATATTAAGCTTTCGATTATTTGAAAAAACTCGCTGCTGGTAACCCTAAATTTCTTTATACTCCTATAACTTTGAATGTAATTTAACAACGTGAAGCTGATGTGATATATTCTTGGCTTTGATACAGGCGAAAGGTTGCCAACACGAGTCGGTTGTGCTACTTTTGTATCAATAAATGCTTACAGTTAGTATTCATACCGGAAACATTTACAATGAAAATAAATAACCGATGTTTCAATTCCCTAAGTTCTGCAAATTTTTCGGATCGCAGCCCCAAACACCAACTTCAGTTACAGTGCTGCAGGCACTAAGCATTTTCTTCATGGATGTTATATGAGATGCTGCTTTCAAAGTTTGGTGAAATAAGCAACTGATATCAAATATAATTAACAAGTGTTTTTCTTTCATATACTTTGAAACCCATGCCAGTGGTAATATCTGAAACCTTCTACCATATGAGTTATAATGCATTCTTGAGACCAAAGTAAAACGTGGCATTTGAAACAGTTTGGCCGTAATAAGCAGCACATGTGGTGGAATATGCACTCAAAACCTGTACGATTCTTCAACTGTTCTTCGAACATTAGTGTTTCTAGCGGTTCAGGTGCGCTAGAGTTTTTTTTTTTATTAATTTTTTTTGCGTTGAAACATATTTTACTCTTTGAATAGGATTTTGATAGCCCTGAAAAGGGCTGTTTTTTAATTTTGCTGCTTTTTTCAATCCCACATGTGTTTCACCTCGTTGACTCAATAGTGGCTCCTATAAATCACCACTACTGTGTTTTGGTGGTAGATAATGACTCGGTCCTCTCTCCCGGATATTTTGTCCATTATGTCAACGCTGTAGAGAAATTCTGTGTCGTCGATCGTGTAGTGGGTAGCGAATAATTTCATTTCGCTGTCACCGACTTTTATTGACAAATGGCTCTCCATATTGGACTACTTAAACGTTTCTGATGTAGATGCTTGCTAACAGCCTCCTTTTAAAGCAATCTCTTATCACGCAACTACACTTTTTTTTGCAAGCTGTACCATATCGCTGTACAATTCTTATTCACCGGAAATTCTATTCTCGCACATGCTAAAAAACGCATTTCTCATATTGTGAAATTCGTTTGCTGCTATCAATGAAACTCAAGTTTTTTCATAGTCACTGCTTTTTTTACACGCTGCACCATTGTTGAAATATTCTCATTAACCGGATATCCTATTCTCTTATCATGCGCATGCTAAAAACGCTAGCATTTCTCATGTTGTGAAATCAAAGCCATTCACCCCAATTTTAATAAAACGGTCAAAAACCCAAACATATGACAAAAAACAATAACATTTCTCACTCATTTGTTGACATTCTAATTATTTCAAACGCTTAATAAAATTCTAATTATTTCAATCGCCGGCGCTATGACGATCAAGGTCACATGACCCCATCTTCGCTATAAAAAACGTTAGCATTTCTCTTGTTGCAAAATCAAAGTCATTCACTCCCCATAGGCTATAATTAAATTTGAATAAAGACCCAAGCACATGACTATAAAAAACAATAACATTTGTGAAATTCATATGCTGTTATCAAAGTCTAATTATTTCAAACGCTATGCGAAATTTAGCCATTCATCCCAATTTTAATAGAACGGTTAAGGTCACATGATTATAAAAAACGTTAACATCTGTGAAATGTTGTTATCAATAAAATTCACACGCTTTGCGATAATCGCTGGCGCTTGGAAATTCCCAATTTTAATAAGACGGTCAAGGCCATAATGACATCATCGTAATTCCCACGCGTTTCGCAAACGTCATCGCCCACATTAACGTCATCCCCCACATTAACGTCATCCTCCTCAGTGACGTCATCGTCCACATTAACATCATCCCCCCACATTAACGTCATCCTCCTCAGTGACGTCACCCTCCTCAGAGGAGGAGGATGAGGATGAGGATTTCGAACTGGTATTCTCTATCTACTTATATTAATGAAATCGAATAACCAACAAAATACTGAGGTTCTATTAAGAAACCAAGAAAAAAACCTAGGAGCGCAATAAAAAATCGAGTGTACCAAGGAAAAGTTGCCTCGACTGATGATAAGAGGACTCCAACAAAAATACAGCACGCAAGAGCTGAAAGAAGAAATAATCAGTCTAAACCATAGCATAGACATTAATGATAAATTTGTGGTGGTACATATGAGGCAGGCAAAAAAAAAAACAAATAAATGGATAGCTTTTGTGGAGGTTGGTGGGAAGCTATTTGAAAGAATGGTGAACCAATACATCAATATGAATTTCGGCTCCCATTACGTTGTTGAAGACCACAACGTAATGCGATGTTTTAAATGTGAAGAATTCAGCCATAAATCCCAAACATGCCAGGCAAAGGAAGTGTGTGCTAAATGTGCTGGTAATCATCTAACCCATGCATGTACAGTATCTTCTTTAAAATGCAATAATTGCATAGGATTTTTATCGAAAAACGTTAGTGCTACCTCTGGTGTACCCCAAGGTAGCCATCTTGGCCCCGTTCTGTTTAATATATTTATTTCTGACTTATCTGACGTCCTAGCAGGCATACCTCATTTACTCTATGCAGACGATCTCAAACTTTATCAGACTATTGAATCGAAATCGGATGCCTCCTTTCTCCAATCCAAGCTTAATTCACTTGATCAGTGGTGCAATATAAACAAGCTCTCTCTCAATATCAGCAAATGCCAAGTTATTAGTTTTTCCAGGAAATGCACGGTCACAAACAATACGTACTTTCTCGGCAATAATATGCTAACCCGAGTTGATAACATTGCTGACCTTGGAATTATCTAAAATGAAAAACTCCGCTTCACCTTACACTTTGATAAAATGCTTTCTCGTGCGAACAAACAGCTAGGTTTCATCAAAAGACGGGCCAAAGAATTCCGTAGTCTGTGGGTCACAAGATCCTTATACACTTCACTTGTACGTCCTATTCTCAAATACGCTTGCATTAGCTGGAATCCCGCTTTTGAAACCTACAGTGACAGACTCGAGTCAATACAAAAACAATTTCTACTTTTCGCCTTGAGAAAACTGTACAACCCTTATGATTTTAATAGCTTACCCCCTTATGAGTTTCGACTGGGTCATTTAAACATATTGACACTAGCCTCCAGAAGAATAATGATATCAGCCTGCTTCACATTCGACGTCATTAGAGGCGCTATTGGACACCAGGTCCAATCGTTTCCTAAAAGAATATTCACATTCGACGACATATGCAGCAAATGAGCCTATTAATAGATGCTGCAGAATATTCAACAGCATAAGTCACTTATATTCCCCTACGATTTCCAAATCATCCTTCAAATCCTCTTTTTTGCATGCCATCCATACCCCTAAACCTTAAGCCATAGCTTATATGTCAATGTTTTTATTTATTGATTGTTATTTATTAATCTTTTTGTTACTTTTTTCATTTGTTCGTTACTTATTTAACTTGTTTGTTTTTACTTTTTACTTCACTTTACTTATCCATTTTATTTTTACTTTGTTATTTAATATAAGATTTTGTACCTTGTTTGGTGAATTAATAAAATAAGAGAACCAATAATAAAGATTTCTTAAGGAACTTCATAGATAGTCTCCAAGGGTCTCCAACTTCGGACTTTGAAGAGCTGATTGAGAAGATAACCGAAGCTAAGGTTAAAGCAACAACAACAAAACAAGTTCGTGTTCGAGTACAATCTTGGATTACTAGGAATGTAATTGTTGCTGCAAATCGAAAACGAGCTGCTTACAAAAAATACAAAGCAGATCCAAACTCCACGTCCAAGAAGCAGATCTATTTATCTATGAAGAAGGAATCGAATCGAGCTATCACGGAGGTCAAAAAACGTTTCTACAGAAATAGGCTTGAAGCTTTAGCCGGAAATACCTCCAGATATTGGCAACTAGTAAATGAGCTCTTGTCTAAACAACAAAACAAATCTTCAACGTGCATAGAAGAACTGTTGATAAATAGAACATCCATTACAGACCCCGAAAAAGTAGCACAGCAGTTAAACAACTTCTTCGGTACCATTGGAACACTTTTCTCCGAGCAACTGCAACTTTCATCACACTCGAGTATTCATATTGAGCCTAATATGTGCACTTTAATTCACTTGCGTCCCACGGGTCCTGTTGAAATATCTGAAATAATCAACAACCTTAAATCAAAGGTTTCTCCTGGGCTGGATAGTATAACATAGGAGGATATTAAATTTCTGAAAAATCATATTTTAGAGCTTCTAACTACAATAATAAATAAGCACCTAGCAGCTGGTACATTCCCTGATTGTCTTAAACTAGCGAAAATCACTCCAATCTTCAAAGGTGGTGATCCAGCAGATCCATCAAATTATCGCCCAATAGCTGTGACAAGTGTCCTAAATAAAATATTTGAAAGAAAATATTTGAAAGAGAGAAAAATCAATTGCTTCAATTTATTAAGACTAACTCCATTTTGACGCCAAATCAATATGGCTGTCAAGAAAACAGTAGTAGACTAGCAGCAACATTAGATGCAGTACATTTCATCAACAATGGATTGGATAAGGGCGACTATGTAGCGGCAATCTTCGTGGATCTGAAAAAGGCCTTTGACACCATTAACCACGAAATCCTGCTTCAGAGGCTCGAAATATACGAAATCCATCACAACTTCAAGCTGTTAATAAAGGATTATCTGTTCAACAGGCGTATTATTACAACTAACAATATGTATAAAAGTCAGGAATGCGCTGTAAACATCGGCGTTCCTCAAGGATCAATCCTTAGGCCATTACTGTTTTTACTGTATATTAACAGCGTACAGGACATTTATCTGTTGGAAAAAATAGTTTTATTTGCTGATGACACACTACTATGTATGTATTCCGGTAAAAATGAATTAATTTTGCAGCAAAATATAAATGATGACCTAGGAAAATATTGGAATTGACTCGAACAAAGTAAATTAATAATAAACATCCAAAAAACTAAATATTTAGTATTCCAACAAAAAAACAAGCAGCAAATTAATCCGTCATTACAAATCAATGGAATACAATTGGAAAAGGTCAAGTAAATTAGATACTTAGGACTAACTTCAGATGAGAAAATGTCTTGGCTACACCATATCAATAACATCCGACTTAGAGAAGCGCCTATGATAGGAATCCTAAAAAAAATATGATTTTTTATCTCTCAACATCAAACTTGACATGTTCAAGGCTTTTATTTTGTCGAACATCTCTTATGGAGCAGTTTTGTGGAAGCAAACATCGAAACAAAACATCGATTTGATCGGAAGACTAATCACTTAGGCTATCAAGACTATATACAAAATGCCAACTTTGACTCCAAGCTTATATGTGTATCGTGAAACAGGACTGCTAAGCATACAACAAATAATGTGTCTTGAACAAGGAAAACTAATATTTAAGATACTTAACAAAAAACTCAAATGGCCATATGTTATAAGAAATGTTGGAGAAATAACTCAAACAGCCACAAGATCGGCGAATAACCTTGCGATCAAAAAAGCTAGGACAGATCGTTTGAAAATGGATCCAGTGCAACAGTCTTTGGTTTATTGCAATACCTTACCTGAGGATATAAGAAAATCAGCGAATTTGGTTAAATTTAAGGAAAATCTACGATCATTCCTTTTACAAAGATAATGAAGACGTCAACCAGAGTTTTTCTAAACTTTTCCCTGGGCATAAGTCTTGACGACAAGAAACAGGCGATATCATCTGAAGACGATAGTTTATAATGAAGTGCTTTCCCTTATGCCAATATTTTATTGTCTGTGAAGTACAAAGTTAACATATATTGAGGAGAATTGATGCACTTGGACCGTGCATTTTGATTGAGTGATGGAGAGAGTGGAAGGAAGGAGGTAAAAAAAAACCACTCGCGAACAATTGCTTAGGTTCAATACCTATGCAATCTCTTTAACGTTGCCCTGGTACAGAAACCAGTGCAACAGTACGAATTGGTTGTAACGAAAACATTATCCGCGACTGATTTCTAAGGTACAAAACCTATAAGATTTTATGGAAAAATGTTGCTCTAGTACAAACCAGTGCAACTATGCGAATGATTCTTGTTGAAGAGCAACCTCTTGTTAGCCTCAACAAGAGAACTAGAAAGGCTTAAGCTATTGCTTTTCAAAAAACTAATGAATTATTTACCTGAACATGACTTATTTTATAGGTACAAAAGTGCTTACATACTTAAATTACATTTGCAGATATTTCAAATTTGGTAGAATTAGTATTTGGCACAAAAAAAATGCTGAGCACACAGTCTGGCGCAATCAAATAATCGTATTGACTTGATTTCAATTTGATGTGGATTTTATTACAAAATGCATTTTATATAAGTTGGAAAAACTTAATTTTGTATGAGTAATGTTTCATGATTTTACTAATTGGCCAAAGATTGTAAATTGAGTTACTTTGTGAACTTACACGTAATGGCTGATTGGTTGAATCAGCTACTAATTTAAATGGATATTTCGCGAATCAAGACAGAGCTCTCTCATCCGCTTTTCTGTAGCTCTTGATGTTTGTTTTCCTGGCAGATTTTTTTTCTCTGCCGCGGAATTATTGCAATTGTTTTTTTTCTCTGGCATCTTTGATTACTCCCCGCTTTTAACTATGTAAAAGACTGGGTTGTGAATGGAAATAGCACATCTAAAACCTCAGATCTGGCTTTCACCGCGTCTTCTTCTCCCCCTTCTCTAATTTGGGGAAAAATAGCCAAACGACCATTGTAGCCGGATTTCCTTCTCGCTAATCGGAGAGATTTAAAAAAACGCTTTTTACTAATGTTCGAAGAAGAACATTACTAATGTTCGAAGAAGAACATTAGTATTAAAGTCACTTTGGCCAAAAATTCATATTTCTATATATATATATATATCATCAAAAAATTTCAGTGAAAAAATCTCAGGAACGCGCCATCTGATTGAACTGAAATTTTCAGGACACATTGGTGCATATGCAGAATAGTGCCAGGTTTCAGAAAAAGCTAAAAATCTTTAACCCTTTGGCGCCGGCGGCCATTTTAGTGATATTTTTAATATACCTATTATTCCGTACACAAATAAGTTTTACAAAATTAAAGCTAACAAAATAAATTTCGAACGTGTTTTACATGTGAATCGGATAAGGTTTTGGAATTTTTTAACCCCATGTGTGCGCTGAGTGCCTAAAAAGAGAACGGGAAAAATTGAAAATTTTTAAATTGCGATAACTTTTGACAGAGCTATTCAATCATTTCCAAATTTTCAGGACATATTGGTATTATTTAGTTATAAATTCGTGTAGCTTTTGATGAGCGTGCTGGTGACCTTAAAGCAAGGGCAAGCACTGAAAGTAAAAACCTCCAAATTATCGTCTCTCTTGAAAAAATGCCGCTTCTTCAAAAAAAAGCCATTCATATGTAAACTTCGTGCTTTTTTTAAATAGACCAAAAATAAAATGTGATATGGTATAACGGGCACGCCTGGTAACCCTTGCCCAATTTACCTATATTTTTACAATCAAAAACTTCTGTTCACGGAAACTCACGATCCAATGAGCAGAATTAATTGAAATTTGCAAATTATATTGGCCTTAAATAGGACCAGGTCTGATAGAAGTAATTTTGAAATGCGGGCGATTCTGCGCCAGTGGTGCCATCTTGAAAAATCACTAACCAAGATAACTGCTTTTAGCCCTATAAGTTCTGATTGAATCGTTCGATTTTGACGAAATTTACACAGTAGCTGAACCTTATTTTAAACCACGTTTGTTAGAAATTTGGTTGAAAAATTCGGTTGGAGCTGCCAGCTATGATAATTTTTGTGTCTTAAATTTGAAAAAATAAAAATTTGGAAGTGAAAACATTCAAATCATCGAATATCCTAAACATGTAAGTTTCTTACAATAAAACCAATCTGTATACAAATCTTATGCTTTATCTACACGTTCAAAGTAAAACTTTGGAAATGTCATGTCGGACAAGAACGGTAACCCTTTCCCAGTTAACTTATATTTTTAGCATCAAAAATTTCTGTTCACGGGAATTCCTGAACCAATAACCAGATACCATTGAAATTAACATAATACATTGGACTTAAGTAGAACCAGGTCTGATAGCAGCGATTTTGAATTGTGGGCAACTCTGTGCCAGTGGTGCCATCTTGAAAAATTACAAAGAAAAAAAAACTGCTTTTTGCCCTATGAAACTGATTTCCTTGCCAGACTTTAGCGAATTAAACTTTTTTCGTATGACATTGGAAGTTTTAACAATATCTTGGATTAATTGTTCATTCAAGATTTTTTTTGTCCTAGTCTTTTTATGACCTCCATTTTTTTTTATAAAGTTTAATCGTCATATCCATCTGCTCAATAGAGCTGTTTTTTCGGTTCAACTGGTCTGTTTACCAGTTCAGCAGAGCTGTTTATCTGTTAAACTGTTGATCTGGTGCTGATTGGCGATCTGATGATCTGATCTGAAGCTGATAGACTCTGTTGAGCGGTTCCGTTCAAGTTCAAAGTAAGTGTTAAACTAACTCCAAATTTGCAATATCAGTAGCTTTTATAATTGAATAAAAGTATCGAACCCTTTCCGGTATCTTCCTCTTTCAACGCTGCAGTTCTTGTCGATCACTAGAAAGCCATAATCGTTTTGCCAACACTCACCGCATGCGTTACGGAATTGATTGAATGCCATATCACTATTAACATGATCGTTGTATATATGTCTCAGGTTCATATCATCCTGCTTTAAGATTATAATGAGATTGGCGTTATCTCGTATCAAATGCTTAGGAATTCTAGTGTATGTTTGACATAAGTAAAAGCTGTCAACATCTTGATGTCTTCCCATGCTAAAGTACGCTCGTATATTATGCTGACGCTCACATGCTACATCATCGAATATGAATACAGAGTTGGATTTTGCTTGTTCTGGAGGAACTATTTCCAAATTGTTTGAAAACGTGTAGTAGCCTATGCTCTTTACTCGATCAAGAACTTGACTTAAATATTGATACTTTGGTTGTTGCAAAAACTTTGAATAAATGTAGAGATTTGCGAATTTCAGGTCATTTTGGTGGGTTATTAAAGTAAGCATTAAATTAGTTTTCCCGCAGCTCGATGGTCCAACAATCAGTGACCGAATGCTATTTGGTAGTAAGGACCCATGCTTATGTTCATTCTGCCCCTCAGTAATTGAGATATTTTTGACTGATAGAGATTCACGCTGTTTGATAAATCGCATTTTTCTCCGTCATCTACCGTCGATACAAAATACGTCACAGCTGAGGAAGCTATTGCAGGTTTTAGGTCAGATTTGATAAGAAAAGAACGGGACATAGCTGGAATGATTGAAAGTTCCAACAAATTTTACAGACATTTTCTCCTACAATTTGATGGTGATAGATCTATTAATGTTCGATGCACTTACGACAGCAATTATGCTAAGCGAACTCTCAACATTAGTTGTTATGAATATCATCAGTTCGATGCTGAGAGAATTTTAAGCAATGGAGAGGTAGAATATGTCAAACAACATGATCCAACATACCGTACAGAGATTGTAGTCGACATTAAATCAATGAAGCAAACTTATAGCATGAACATCTCATAATATTCGTCATAATTCAATCGAAACTTGACGCGATCAGTTCAATATCAGATTTGCGAAGCAATGATCCTGCAACACTTCCTGGAAGAATATCCCAACATTTTCCCCGAACATCAATCAATTATTGAAGAATATATCTCTAAATATCGAAACATGGGCGAAAAAGTATGCAGTAAATACGGGACGCATTACCAAACATGTGAATGGTCTGATTCGAACATAAAATCAGGGGCTGATACATGTATTTGCCACTATTACCATACAGACACAAAATTTGTTTTTAAGCAAATGAGGCAATACATACTTCTATCAAAGCGTTGCACGACAACAACAACAACAAAGAACCAATCCTAAGTAGCAATCCGGCTGCAATATATACATGAACCGGAGAGTTTATTTGTTCATTTCAAGCGTACTATCTACACCATCAACAGCAACAGCATCAACATGAATAAGTATATATTCGACATTCAATTCGTTTCGGGGAATTCCAGGCAATATTTTATCAAGGAACTTGCTATTCTTCCTTTTGGATCGGTATGCCCAATACTTTACCATTTCGCTTCACCTTATCCGCATCAAGAGCTAACCGCAAAAGCATGCCAACAAAACCAATTTGAAGTCGAAAACATAAATGTTTTGTGCTGGACTGATGGCAACATGGGCTATAACCAGTTACCAATGATACTGAGCCACTACTCCGACTGCACTATATACGTTAAAGGAGATATGAAAGAAGAAGAAAGAACGATTCATCAAACAATACCTCCCAACCACTAAAATAGTGCAGCTTGAAATACCAAGGCTAAGCGATCTTGAAAATTTTACAATATAATGTGAAATACATCAATTTAAAAAACCTAATATCCGTTGTTCTGCTCAAAATTGTATTAATATATATTTGTACATGTTAATGAATAACCTATGATGTAAACGTTATAACAATAAAATATTCATTTGTAACCTCTCAGGCAATCTTTCATTCAATCAAAATTTCACTCTTTAATAGCCCTGAGAAGAGCTGTTTTTACTAATGTTCGAAGAAGAACATTAGTATTAAAATCACTTTGGCCAAAAATTCATATTTCTATATATATATATATATATATATATATATATATATATATACTTGAAAACTTACAATAACTCAATTGTATTTGACTTCCGTAATGCTGATTATGAAAGCATTAAACATGTTCTTGATACTACTGATTGGTCGACTACTCTTTCAACACAAGATCTCGAGACAGCCATTTCCTCTTTTTACAACAAAATATTTGACGCCGTTGAAAGATATGTTCCAAAGATAAAAAAAAAGAATAAATTGTCTGAGCCATGGCTTGATAGGGACCTTAGGCATATGCGAAATCGTAGGAACAAACTTTATAAGCTTATTAAAGAAAATACCGATGTTATTCCTGCTATTCAGGAAGAATATAATGAAGTTGCTAAGCAATTTTTAGCAAAGTCTCATGAGGCTTATGACACTTACATTAGAACAACCGGCGAAAATATAGTCCGCGACCCGAAAAAATTCTTTGATTTTGTTAATGTGAAGCGAAAAACTACTGGCTATCCATCGTCCATGTTTCTTAATAATATAACGTCTTCCTCTCCTAAAGAGATATGTGACCTATTTGCTGATAGTTTCCAAGAAATTTTCAATGCACCAGACCCATCAAACTCACACCTTTCTTCCGCTGACTCAGCTTCAACAGCTTTTGTGAACCATTTAGAAATTTCCCGTGATGAAATACGTAAAGCTATTTTGGATCTCGACTGCAACAAAGGCCCTGGGCCCGATTTTCTTCCTCCGATCTTCTTGCGCAAGTGTGTAGAGCAGCTTATAGATCCCTTGCATATTTTCTTTAACAGATCACTTTCGTCGGGAATTTTCCCATTCTGTTGGAAGCTTTCGTATGTCACACCCATATTCAAAAATGGTGATCGACGCTGTATCCGAAATTATAGGGGCATTGCCATTTTGTCTTCGATTCCGAAACTTTTCGAAAAGGTGGTATACGATAAACTTTCTCCGCTTGTTGATTCCCGTTTGAACGAGCAACAACATGGCTTTAGAAAAGGTCGCTCAACTACCACGAATTTGACAATTCTAATCTCTGACGTTCTATGCAAAATGGAAAAAGGATACCAAATTGACGCAGTCTACACTGACTTCAGTAAGGCGTTTGACAGAGTTGACCATTCTACCTTGATTCTAAAGCTTCAGAAATTTGGTATTGCCGGGTCTTTACTCAGCTGGCTGACCTCCTACCTTCGCGATCGCACACAATGTGTAAAATTTCAAGGATTTTTATCGAAAAACGTTAGTGCTACCTCTGGTGTACCCCAAGGTAGCCATCTTGGCCCACTTCTTTTTAATATATTTATTTCTGACTTATCTGACGTCCTAGCAGGCATACCTCATTTACTCTATGCAGACGATCTCAAACTTTATCAGACAATTGAATCGAAATCGGATGCCCCCTTTCTCCAATCCAAGCTTAATTCACTTGATCAGTGGTGCAATATAAACAAGCTCTCTCTCAATATCAGCAAATGCCAAGTTATTAGTTTTTCCAGGAAATGCACGGTCACACACAATACCTACTTTCTCGACAATAATATGCTAACCCGAGTTGATAACATTGCTGACCTCGGTGTTATCTTAGATGAAAAACTCCGCTTCACCTTACACTTTGATAAAATGCTTTCTCGTGCGAACAAACAGCTAGGTTTCATCAAAAGACGTGCCAAAGAATTCCGTAGTCTGTGGGTCACAAGATCCTTATACACTTCACTTGTACGTCCTATTCTCGAATACGCTTGCATTAGCTGGAATCCCGCTTTTGAAACCTACAGTGACAGACTCGAGTCAATACAAAAACAATTTCTACTTTTCGCCTTGAGAAAACTGTACAACCCTTATGATTTTAATAGCTTGCCCCCTTATGAGTTTCGACTGGGTCATTTAAACCTATCGACACTAGCCTCCAGAAGAATAATGATATCGGCCTGCTTCACATTCGACGTCATTAGAGGCACTATTAATGTAGAATTCCTGAATAGTAAAATTTCGATATATATCCCTGTGAGGAACACCAGGTCCAATCGTTTCCTAAAAGAATATTCACATTCGACGACATATGCAGCAAATGAGCCTATAAATAGATGCTGCAGAATATTCAACAGCATAAGTCACTTATATTCCCCTACGATTTCCAAATCATCCTTCAAATCCTCTCTTTTGCATGCCATCCATATCCTTAAACCTTAAGCCATAGCTATATGTCAATGTTTTTATTTATTGATTGTTATTTATTAATCTTTTTGTTACTTTTTTCATTTGTTTGTTACTTATTTAACTTGTTTGTTTTTATTTTTTACTTCACTTTACTTTTCCATTTTATTTTTATTTTGTTATTTTATATAAGATTTTGTACCTTGTTTGGTGAATTAATAAAATAAAATAAATAAAATAAAATATATATATATATATATATATATATATATATATATATATATATATATATATATATATATATATATATCATCAAAAAATTTCAGTGAAAAAATCTCAGGAACGCACCATCCGATTGAACTGAAATTTCTAAGACACATTGGTGTTTATGCAGAATAGTGCCAGGTCTCAGAAAAATCTTTAAAATCTTTAACCCTTTGGCGCCGGCGGCCTTTTTAGTGATATTTTTTATATACCTATTATTCCGTACACAAATAAATTTTGCAAAAATAAAGTTAACAAAATAAATTTCGAACGTGTTTTACATGTGAATCAGATAATGTTTTGGAATTTTTTAACCCTATGTGTGCGCTGGGTGCCTGAAAAGAGAACGGGAAAAATTGAAAATTTTTCAATTGCGGTAACTTTAGACAAAGCCATTCAATCATTACCAAATTTTCAGAACATATTGTTAATGTTTAGTTGTAAATTCGTGTAGCTTTTGATGAGCGTGCTGGCAACGCTAAAGCTAGGGCAGGCACTGAAAGTGAAAACCTCCAAATCATCGTCTCTCTTGAAAAAATGCCGCTCTTTCAAAAAAAACCCACTTATATGTAAATTTCGTGCTTTTTTTACATAGACCAAAAAAAAAATTTGATATGGTATAACGGGCACGCCTGGTAACCCTTGCCGAATTTACCTAAATTTTTAGCATCAAAAACTTCTGTTCACGGAAACTCACGATCCAATGAACAGAATTTATTGAAATTTGCAAAATGTATTGGTCTTAAATAGGACCAGGTCTGATAGAAGTGATTTTGAAATGCGGGCGATTCTGTGCAAGTGGTGCCATCTTGAAAAATCACTAAAAATGATAAATGCTTTTAGCCCTATAAATTCTGATAGAATCGTTCGATTTTGACGAAATTCGCACAGTAGCTAGACCAACCACGTGTGGTTAAAATTTGGTTGAAAAATTCGGCTGGAGCTGCCAGCTATGATAATTTTGGTGTTTTAAATTTGAAAAAATTAAAATTTGGAAGTGAAAACATTCAAATCATCGAATATCCTAAAAATGTCCGTTTCTTACAATAAAACCAATCTGTATACAAATTTTGTGCTTTATCTACACGTTCAAAGTAAAACTTTGGAAATTTCATGTCGGACAAGAACGGTAACCCTTTCCCAGTCAACCTATATTTTTAGCATCAAAAACTTCTGTTCACGGGAATTCACGAACCAATAATCAGATACCACTGAAATTTACATAATGCATTGGACTTAAGTAGAACCAGGTCTGATAGAAGCGATTTTGAATTGTGGGCAACTCTGTGCCAGTGGTGCCATCTTGAAAAATTACAAAGAAAAAAAAACTACTTTTTGCCCTATGAAATGTGAATTAGTGACCAGATTTTCATGAAATTGACACAGTAGCTGCACCTTATTCTAAGCTCTGTTTGGTAGAAATTTGGTTGAAAAATTCGATTGGTGCTGGCAACTATGGTAATTTGTGTGTCTTTGGTTTTGAAAATGCTCTCAGGAAAATAAAACTTTTTGCCGTATAACTTCCAGTGCAGTCATGAAATCAATACGAAATTCATACAATTAATGGAACCTATTATAAGCATTATTCAGGCCAAATTTGATTGAAAAACCTCGATAGGGTTGCCAGCTATTGTTGGTTTTGTGTTTGTTTGCAATATCTTTATTTAGCAGTTTTATCGTAGAATTTTCAAATGGTAATGATATTGTAGTGACAATAAACAGCAAATATTAAGCTTTCGATTATTTGAAAAAACTCGCTGCAGGTAACCCTAAATTTCTTTATACTCCTATAACTTTGAATGTAATTTAACAACGTGAAGCTGATGTGATATATTCTTGGCTTTGATACAGGCGAAAGGTTGCCAACACGAGTCGGTTGTGCTACTTTTGTATCAATAAATGCTTACAGTTAGTATTCATACCGGAAACATTTACAATGAAAATAAATAACCGATGTTTCAATTCCCTAAGTTCTGCAAATTTTTCGGATCGCAGCCCCAAACACCAACTTCAGTTACAGTGCTGCAGGCACTGAGCATTTTCTTCATGGATGTTATATGAGATGCTGCTTTCAAAGTTTGGTGAAATAAGCAACTGATATCAAATATAATTAACAAGTGTTTTTCTTTCATATACTTTGAAACCCATGCCAGTGGTAATATCTGAAACCTTCTACCATATGAGTTATAATGCATTCTTGAGACCAAAGTAAAACGTGGCATTTGAAACAGTTTGGCCGTAATAAGCAGCACATGTGGTGGAATATGCACTCAAAACCTGTACGATTCTTCAACTGTTCTTCGAACATTAGTGTTTCTAGCGGTTCAGGTGCGCTAGAGTTTTTTTTTACTAATGTTCGAAGAACATTAGTATTAAAATCGATTCGGCCAAAAATTCATATTTCTATATATATATATATATATATGTACAAAAAATTTCAGTGAGATAATCTCGGGAACGCGCCATCCGATCGAGCTGAAACTTTCAGGATACATTGGTGTATATGCAGAATAGGTCCAGGTCTCTTTAAATGTCAGTTATTGTTAACCTTTTGGCGCCGGCGGGCGTTTAAGTGATATTTTTAATATACCTATTATTTCGTGCACAAATGATTTTCGCAAAAATAAAGTTAACAAAATAAATTTCTAACGTGTTTTACATATGAATCGGATAATGCTTTGGAATTTTTTAACCCTATGTGTGCGCTGGGTGCCTAAAAAGAGGACGGGAAAATTTGAAAATTTTTAAATTTCGATAACTTTTGACAAAGCCATTCAATCATTACGAAATTTTCAGGACATATTGATATTATTTAGTTGTTGATTTGTGTAGCTTTTAATGAGCGTGCTGGCAACCCTGTAGCTAGGGCAGGCACTGAAAGTGAAAACCTCCAAATCATCGTCTCTCTTGAAAAAATACCGTTTCTTCAAAAAAAAGCCTTTCATATGTAAATCTTGTGCTTTGTTTACATAACCAAAAAAAAAAAAAAGATATGGTATAACGGGCACGCCTGGTAACCCTTGCCCAATTTACCTATATTTTTAGCATCAAAAACTTCTGTTCACGGAAACTCACGATCCGATAAGCAAAATTATTTGAAATTCACAGCATGTATTGGCCTTAAATAGGACCAGGTCTGATAGAAGTGATTTTGAAATGCTGGCGATTCTGTGCCAGTGGTGCCATCTTGAAAAACCACTAAAAAAGATAATTGTTTTTAGCCCTATAAATTCTGATTGAATCGTTCGATTTTGACGAAACTTACACAATTGCTGGACCTTACTTTAAGCCACGTTTGGTGAAAATTTGGTCGAAAAATTCGGTTGGAGCTGCCAGCTATGATAATTTTGGTGTCTTCATTTTGAAAAAAAAAATTTGGAAGTGAAAACATTCAAACCATCGAATATTCAAAAAAATGTCCGTTTCTTACAATAAAACCAATCTGTATATAAATCTTATGTTTTATCTACACGTTCAAAATAAAACTTTGGAAATTTCATGTCGGACAAGAACGGTAACCCTCTCCCAGTTAACCTATATTTTAAGCATCAAAAACTTCTGTTCACGGAAACTCACGAACCAATAATCAGATACAGCTAAAATTTACAAAATGCATTGGACTTAAGTAAGACCAGATTTAATAGAAGCGATTTTGAATTGTGGGCAACTCTGTGCCAGTGGTGCCATCTTGAAAAATTACAAAGAAAAAAAACTGCTTTTTGCCCTATGAAATGTTAATAAGTTACCAGATTTTCATGAAATTGACACAGTAGCTAAACCTAACTCTAATCTCTATTTGGTGGAAATTTGGTTGAAAAATTTGATTGGTGCTGCCAGCTATGGTAATTTTTGTGTCTTTGGTTTTGAAAATTCGCTCAGGAAAATAAAACTTTTTGCACTATAACTTCCAGTGCAGTCATGAAATCAATACGAATTTCATACAATTAATGAAACTTATTATAAACATTATTCAGGCCAAATTTGGTTGAAAAGGCACGATAGGGTTGCCAGCTATTGTTGGTTTTGTGTTTAATTGCAATATCGTTATTAAGTGGTTTTATCGTAGAATTTTCAAATGGTAATGATATTGTAGTGACAATAAACAGCAAATATTAAGCTTTCGATCATTTGAAAAAACTCGCTGCAGGTAACCCTAAATTTCTTTATACTCCTATAACTTCGAATGTAATTAAACAACGTGAAGCAGATTTGATATATTCTTGGCTTTGATACTGGCGAAAGGTTGCCAGCACGAGTCGGTTGTGCTACTTTTGTATCAATAAATGCTTACAGTTAGTATACATACTGGAAACATTTACAATGAAAATAAATAACCGATGTTACAATTCGCAAAGTTCTGCAAATTTTTCGGATCGCAGCCCCAAACACCAACTTCAGTTACAGTGCTGCAAGCACTGAGCATTTTCTTCATTGATGTTATATGAGATGCTGCTTTCTAAATTATATGAAATAAGTAACTGATAACGAATATAATTAACCCGTGTTTTGCTCTCATAAACGTTGAAATTCATGCCAGTGGTAATATCTGAAACCTTCCACCATATGAGTTATAATGCATTCTTAAGACGAAAGTAAAACGTGGCATTTGAAACAGTTTGGCCGTAATAAGCAGCACATGTGGTGGAATATGCACTCAAAACCTGCACGATTCTTCTACTGTTCTTCGAACATTAGTGTTTCTAGCGGTTCAGGTGCGCTAGAGTTTTATTAATTTTTTTTGCGTTGAAACATATTTTACTCTTTGAATAGGATTTTGATAGCCCTGAAAAGGGCTGTTTTTTAATTTTGCTGCTTTTTTCAATCCCACATGTGTTTCACCTCGTTGACTCAATAGTGGCTCCTATAAATCACCACTACTGTGTTTTGGTGGTAGATAATGACTCGGTCCTCTCTCCCGGATATTTTGTCCATTATGTCAACGCTGTAGAGAAATTCTATGTCGTCGATCGTGTAGTGGGTAGCGAATAATTTCATTTCGCTGTCACCGACTTTTATTGACAAATGGCTCTCCATATTGGACTACTTAAACGTTTCTGATGTAGATGCTTGCAAACAGCCTCCTTTTAAAGCAATCTCTTATCACGCAACTACACTTTTTTTTGCAAGCTGTACCATATCGCTGTACAATTCTTATTCACCGGAAATTCTATTCTCGCACATGCTAAAAAACGCATTTCTCATATTGTGAAATTCGTTTGCTGCTATCAATGAAACTCAAGTTTTTTCATAGTCACTGCTTTTTTTACACGCTGCACCATTGTTGAAATATTCTCATTAACCGGATATCCTATTCTCTTATCATGCGCATGCTAAAAACGCTAGCATTTCTCATGTTGTGAAATCAAAGCCATTCACCCCAATTTTAATAAAACGGTCAAAAACCCAAACATATGACAAAAAACAATAACATTTCTCACTCATTTGTTGACATTCTAATTATTTCAATCGCTTAATAAAATTCTAATTATTTCAATCGCCGGCGCTATGACGATCAAGGTCACATGACCCCATCTTCGCTATAAAAAACGTTAGCATTTCTCTTGTTGCAAAATCAAAGTCATTCACTCCCCATAGGCTATAATTAAATTTGAATAAAGACCCAAGCACATGACTATAAAAAACAATAACATTTGTGAAATTCATATGCTGTTATCAAAGTCTAATTATTTCAAACGCTATGCGAAATTTAGCCATTCATCCCAATTTTAATAGAACGGTTAAGGTCACATGATTATAAAAAACGTTAACATCTGTGAAATGTTGTTATCAATAAAATTCACACGCTTTGCGATAATCGCTGGCGCTTGGAAATTCCCAATTTTAATAAGACGGTCAAGGCCATAATGACATCATCGTAATTCCCACGCGTTTCGCAAACGTCATCGCCCACATTAACGTCATCCCCCACATTAACGTCATCCTCCTCAGTGACGTCATCGTCCACATTAACATCATCCCCCCACATTAACGTCATCCTCCTCAGTGACGTCACCCTCCTCAGAGGAGGAGGATGAGGATGAGGATTTCGAACTGGTATTCTCTATCTACTTATATTAATGAAATCGAATAACCAACAAAATACTGAGGTTCTATTAAGAAACCAAGAAAAAAACCTAGGAGCGCAATAAAAAATCGAGTGTACCAAGGAAAAGTTGCCTCGACTGATGATAAGAGGACTCCAACAAAAATACAGCACGCAAGAGCTGAAAGAAGAAATAATCAGTCTAAACCATAGCATAGACATTAATGATAAATTTGTGGTGGTACATATGAGGCAGGCAAAAAAATAACAAATAAATGGATAGCTTTTGTGGAGGTTGGTGGGAAGCTATTTGAAAGAATGGTGAACCAATACATCAATATGAATTTCGGCTCCCACTACGTTGTTGAAGACCACAACGTAATGCGATGTTTTAAATGTGAAGAATTCAGCCATAAATCCCAAACATGCCAGGCAAAGGAAGTGTGTGCTAAATGTGCTGGTAATCATCTAACCCATGCATGTACAGTATCTTCTTTAAAATGCAATAATTGCATAGGATTTTTATCGAAAAACGTTAGTGCTACCTCTGGTGTACCCCAAGGTAGCCATCTTGGCCCCGTTCTGTTTAATATATTTATTTCTGACTTATCTGACGTCCTAGCAGGCATACCTCATTTACTCTATGCAGACGATCTCAAACTTTATCAGACTATTGAATCGAAATCGGATGCCTCCTTTCTCCAATCCAAGCTTAATTCACTTGATCAGTGGTGCAATATAAACAAGCTCTCTCTCAATATCAGCAAATGCCAAGTTATTAGTTTTTCCAGGAAATGCACGGTCACAAACAATACGTACTTTCTCGGCAATAATATGCTAACCCGAGTTGATAACATTGCTGACCTTGGAATTATCTTAAATGAAAAACTCCGCTTCACCTTACACTTTGATAAAATGCTTTCTCGTGCGAACAAACAGCTAGGTTTCATCAAAAGACGGGCCAAAGAATTCCGTAGTCTGTGGGTCACAAGATCCTTATACACTTCACTTGTACGTCCTTTTCTCAAATACGCTTGCATTAGCTGGAATCCCGCTTTTGAAACCTACAGTGACAGACTCGAGTCAATACAAAAACAATTTCTACTTTTCGCCTTGAGAAAACTGTACAACCCTTATGATTTTAATAGCTTACCCCCTTATGAGTTTCGACTGGGTCATTTAAACATATTGACACTAGCCTCCAGAAGAATAATGATATCAGCCTGCTTCACATTCGACGTCATTAGAGGCGCTATTGGACACCAGGTCCAATCGTTTCCTAAAAGAATATTCACATTCGACGACATATGCAGCAAATGAGCCTATTAATAGATGCTGCAGAATATTCAACAGCATAAGTCACTTATATTCCCCTACGATTTCCAAATCATCCTTCAAATCCTCTTTTTTGCATGCCATCCATACCCCTAAACCTTAAGCCATAGCTTATATGTCAATGTTTTTATTTATTGATTGTTATTTATTAATCTTTTTGTTACTTTTTTCATTTGTTTGTTACTTATTTAACTTGTTTGTTTTTACTTTTTACTTCACTTTACTTATCCATTTTATTTTTACTTTGTTATTTAATATAAGATTTTGTACCTTGTTTGGTGAATTAATAAAATAAGAGAACCAATAATAAAGATTTCTTAAGGAACTTCATAGATAGTCTCCAAGGGTCTCCAACTTCGGACTTTGAAGAGCTGATTGAGAAGATAACCGAAGCTAAGGTTAAAGCAACAACAACAAAACAAGTTCGTGTTCGAGTACAATCTTGGATTACTAGGAATGTAATTGTTGCTGCAAATCGAAAACGAGCTGCTTACAAAAAATACAAAGCAGATCCAAACTCCACGTCCAAGAAGCAGATCTATTTATCTATGAAGAAGGAATCGAATCGAGCTATCACGGAGGTCAAAAAACGTTTCTACAGAAATAGGCTTGAAGCTTTAGCCGGAAATACCTCCAGATATTGGCAACTAGTAAATGAGCTCTTGTCTAAACAACAAAACAAATCTTCAACGTGCATAGAAGAACTGTTGATAAATAGAACATCCATTACAGACCCCGAAAAAGTAGCACAGCAGTTAAACAACTTCTTCGGTACCATTGGAACACTTTTCTCCGAGCAACTGCAACTTTCATCACACTCGAGTATTCATATTGAGCCTAATATGTGCACTTCAATTCACTTGCGTCCCACGGGTCCTGTTGAAATATCTGAAATAATCAACAACCTTAAATCAAAGGTTTCTCCTGGGCTGGATAGTATAACATAGGAGGATATTAAATTTCTGAAAAATCATATTTTAGAGCTTCTAACTACAATAATAAATAAGCACCTAGCAGCTGGTACATTCCCTGATTGTCTTAAACTAGCGAAAATCACTCCAATCTTCAAAGGTGGTGATCCAGCAGATCCATCAAATTATCGCCCAATAGCTGTGACAAGTGTCCTAAGTAAAATATTTGAAAGAGCCATTAAAAATCAATTGCTTCAATTTATTAAGACTAACTCCATTTTGACGCCAAATCAATATGGCTGTCAAGAAAACAGTAGTAGACTAGCAGCAACATTAGATGCAGTACATTTCATCAACAATGGATTGGATAAGGGCGACTATGTAGCGGCAATCTTCGTGGATCTGAAAAAGGCCTTTGACACCATTAACCACGAAATCCTGCTTCAGAGGCTCGAAATATACGAAATCCATCACAACTTCAAGCTGTTAATAAAGGATTATCTGTTCAACAGGCGTATTATTACAACTAACAATATGTATAAAAGTCAGGAATGCGCTGTAAACATCGGCGTTCCTCAAGGATCAATCCTTAGGCCATTACTGTTTTTACTGTATATTAACAGCGTACAGGACATTTATCTGTTGGAAAAAATAGTTTTATTTGCTGATGACACACTACTATGTATGTATTCCGGTAAAAATGAATTAATTTTGCAGCAAAATATAAATGATGACCTAGGAAAATATTGGAATTGACTCGAACAAAGTAAATTAATAATAAACATCCAAAAAACTAAATATTTAGTATTCCAACAAAAAAACAAGCAGCAAATTAATCCGTCATTACAAATCAATGGAATACAATTGGAAAAGGTCAAGTAAATTAGATACTTAGGACTAACTTCAGATGAGAAAATGTCTTGGCTACACCATATCAATAACATCCGACTTAGAGAAGCGCCTATGATAGGAATCCTAAAAAAAATATGATTTTTTATCTCTCAACATCAAACTTGACATGTTCAAGGCTTTTATTTTGTCGAACATCTCTTATGGAGCAGTTTTGTGGAAGCAAACATCGAAACAAAACATCGATTTGATCGGAAGACTAATCACTTAGGCTATCAAGACTATATACAAAATGCCAACTTTGACTCCAAGCTTATATGTGTATCGTGAAACAGGACTGCTAAGCATACAACAAATAATGTGTCTTGAACAAGGAAAACTAATATTTAAGATACTTAACAAAAAACTCAAATGGCCATATGTTATAAGAAATGTTGGAGAAATAACTCAAACAGCCACAAGATCGGCGAATAACCTTGCGATCAAAAAAGCTAGGACAGATCGTTTGAAAATGGATCCAGTGCAACAGTCTTTGGTTTATTGCAATACCTTACCTGAGGATATAAGAAAATCAGCGAATTTGGTTAAATTTAAGGAAAATCTACGATCATTCCTTTTACAAAGATAATGAAGACGTCAACCAGAGTTTTTCTAAACTTTTCCCTGGGCATAAGTCTTGACGCCAAGAAACAGGCGATATCATCTGAAGACGATAGTTTATAATGAAGTGCTTTCCCTTATGCCAATATTTTATTGTCTGTGAAGTACAAAGTTAACATATATTGAGGAGAATTGATGCACTTGGACCGTGCATTTTGATTGAGTGATGGAGAGAGTGGAAGGAAGGAGGTAAAAAAAAAACCACTCGCGAACAATTGCTAAGGTTCAATACCTATGCAATCTCTTTAACGTTGCCCTGGTACAGAAACCAGTGCAACAGTACGAATTGGTTGTAACGAAAACATTATCCGCGACTGATTTCTAAGGTACAAAACCTATAAGATTTTATGGAAAAATGTTGCTCTAGTACAAACCAGTGCAACTATGCGAATGATTCTTGTTGAAGAGCAACCTCTTGTTAGCCTCAACAAGAGAACTAGAAAGGCTTAAGCTATTGCTTTTCAAAAAACTAATGAATTATTTACCTGAACATGACTTATTTTATAGGTACAAAAGTGCTTACATACTTAAATTACATTTGCAGATATTTCAAATTTGGTAGAATTAGTATTTGGCACAAAAAAAATGCTGAGCACACAGTCTGGCGCAATCAAGTAATCGTATTGACTTGATTTCAATTTGATGTGGATTTTATTACAACATGCATTTTAAATAAGTTGGAAAAACTTAATTTTGTATGCGTAATGTTTCATGATTTTACTAATTGGCCAAAGATTGTAAATTGAGTTACTTTGTGAACTTACACGTAATGGCTGATTGGTTGAATCAGCTACTAGTTTAAATGGATATTTCGCGAATTAAGACAGAGCTCTCTCATCCGCTTTTCTGTAGCTCTTGATGTTTGTTTTCCTGGCAGATTTTTTTTCTCTGCCGCGGAATTATTGCAATTGTTTTTTTTCTCTGGTATCTTTGATTACTCCCCGCTTTTAACTATGTAAAAGACTGGGTTGTGAATGGAAATAGCACATCTAAAACCTCAGATCTGGCTTTCACCGCGTCTTCTTCTCCCCCTTCTCTAATTTGGGGAAAAATAGCCAAACGACCATTGTAGCCGGATTTCCTTCTCGCTAATCGGAGAGATTTAAAAAAACGCTTTTTACTAATGTTCGAAGAAGAACATTACTAATGTTCGAAGAAGAACATTAGTATTAAAGTCACTTTGGCCAAAAATTCATATTTCTATATATATATATATATCATCAAAAAATTTCAGTGAAAAAATCTCAGGAACGCGCCATCTGATTGAACTGAAATTTTCAGGACACATTGATGCATATGCAGAATAGTGCCAGGTTTCAGAAAAAGCTAAAAATCTTTAACCCTTTGGCGCCGGCGGCCATTTTAGTGATATTTTTAATATACCTATTATTCCGTACACAAATAAGTTTTACAAAATTAAAGCTAACAAAATAAATTTCGAACGTGTTTTACATGTGAATCGGATAAGGTTTTGGAATTTTTTAACCCCATGTGTGCGCTGAGTGCCTAAAAAGAGAACGGGAAAAATTGAAAATTTTTAAATTGCGATAACTTTTGACAGAGCTATTCAATCATTTCCAAATTTTCAGGACATATTGGTATTATTTAGTTGTAAATTCGTGTAGCTTTTGATGAGCGTGCTGGTAACCTTAAAGCAAGGGCAAGCACTGAAAGTGAAAACCTCCAAATTATCGTCTCTCTTGAAAAAATGCCGCTTCTTCAAAAAAAAGCCATTCATATGTAAACTTCGTGCTTTTTTTAAATAGACCAAAAATAAAATGTGATATGGTATAACGGGCACACCTGGTAACCCTTGCCCAATTTACCTATATTTTTACAATCAAAAACTTCTGTTCACGGAAACTCACGATCCAATGAGCAGAATTAATTGAAATTTGCAAATTATATTGGCCTTAAATAGGACCAGGTCTGATAGAAGTAATTTTGAAATGCGGGCGATTCTGCGCCAGTGGTGCCATCTTGAAAAATCACTAACCAAGATAACTGCTTTTAGCCCTATAAGTTCTGATTGAAACGTTCGATTTTGACGAAATTTACACAGTAGCTGAACCTTATTTTAAACCACGTTTGTTAAAAATTTGGTTGAAAAATTCGGTTGGAGCTGCCAGCTATGATAATTTTTGTGTCTTAAATTTGAAAAAATAAAAATTTGGAAGTGAAAACATTCAAATCATCGAATATCCTAAACATGTAAGTTTCTTACAATAAAACCAATCTGTATACAAATCTTATGCTTTATCTACACGTTCAAAGTAAAACTTTGGAAATGTCATGTCGGACAAGAACGGTAACCCTTTCCCAGTTAACCTATATTTTTAGCATCAAAAATTTCTGTTCACGGGAATTCCTGAACCAATAACCAGATACCATTGAAATTAACATAATACATTGGACTTAAGTAGAACCAGGTCTGATAGCAGCGATTTTGAATTGTGGGCAACTCTGTGCCAGTGGTGCTATCTTGAAAAATTACAAAGAAAAAAAAACTGCTTTTGCCCTATGAAACTGATTTCCTTGCCAGACTTTAGCGAATTAAACTTTTTTCGTATGACATTGAAAGTTTTAACAATATCTTGGATTAATTGTTCATTCAAGATTTTTTTTGTCCTAGTCTTTTTATGACCTCCATTTTTTTTTATAAAGTTTAATCGTCATATCCATCTGCTCAATAGAGCTGTTTTTTCGGTTCAACTGGTCTGTTTACCAGTTCAGCAGAGCTGTTTATCTGTTAAACTGTTGATCTGGTGCTGATTGGCGATCTGATGATCTGATCTGAAGCTGATACTCTGTTGAGCGGTTCCGTTCAAGTTCAAAGTAAGTGTTAAACTAACTCCAAATTTGCAATATCAGTAGCTTTTATAATTGAATAAAAGTATCGAACCCTTTCCGGTATCTTCCTCTTTCAACGCTGCAGTTCTTGTCGATCACTAGAAAGCCATAATCGTTTTGCCAACACTCACCGCATGCGTTACGGAATTGATTGAATGTCATATCACTATTAACATGATCGTTGTATATATGTCTCAGGTTCATATCATCCTGCTTGAAGATTATAATGAGATTGGCGTTATCTCGTATCAAATGCTTAGGAATTCTAGTGTATGTTTGACATAAGTAAAAGCTGTCAACATCTTGATGTCTTCCCATGCTAAAGTACGCTCGTATATTATGCTGACGCTCACATGCTACATCATCGAATATGAATACAGAGTTGGATTTTGCTTGTTCTGGAGGAACTATTTCCCAATTGTTTGAAAACGTGTAGTAGCCTATGCTCTTTACTCGATCAAGAACTTGACTTAAATATTGATACTTTGGTTGTTGCAAAAACTTTGAATAAATGTAGAGATTTGCGAATTTCAGGTCATTTTGGTGGGTTATTAAAGTAAGCATTAAATTAGTTTTCCCGCAGCTCGATGGTCCAACAATCAGTGACCGAATGCTATTTGGTAGTAAGGGCCCATGCTTATGTTCATTCTGCCCCTCAGTAATTGAGATATTTTTGACTGATAGAGATTCACGCTGTTTGATAAATCGCATTTTTCTCCGTTGACTGTACAAACATTTATAAAAACACTTGTTTATATAGCTTTGCTGCCATTCGATTTACGCTTCTCACTGAAACATTAGTGTGTGCTGAAAAAGTATATAAGTGATATGATTACTCATAACAACATCATTGGTAGAAAGTCGTTCAATCGAAAGAAGTCGGCAAAAGGCAGCGGCCTACTAAATTCTATTATAAGCAGTCTCCCAGTTGAACTGCACATACCTGGCTATCAATATTGCGGCCCTGGTACAAAGTTAAAAGAACGTTTACAAAGAGGTGATCCAGGTGTAAATCCTTTGGATCAGGCCTGTAAAGAACATGATATAGCATATTCTACGTATAAAGATACTCAAAACCGAAATATTGCCGATCGAATTTTAGCGGGAAAGGCGTGGGAACGGGTCAAATCAAGAGAAGCAAGTTTGGGTGAACGCACCAGTGCTTGGCTTGTGACAAATTTGATGAATGCGAAAGCAAAAGCTGGAATGGGGCACTCATCGCAAATGAAGACGAAGAAGAAAGACTCTCGGGTGAAAAAAAGCAATGCGAGAAAATATCATACACCATCTTATAAACAAGTGGTCAGAAAAGCGCGACATATACTAAAACTACGCAATCCACAAAGTACATCGGAAGCAATTCAAATCGCATCCGACGCAGTCAAAACCGTTCTTAAAAATCGAAAGAAACCCATGCAAATTCCTAGGATTATACCTATTCCGAAAACTGGAGGAGTGTTGCCTATTATCCCTATACTAGCTGCTATAGGATCTTTGATTGGAGGCGGTTCAGCGGTAGCTAACGCCATTCATTCTGCTCAAAGTGCTAAGAAAAAACTAGAAGAAGCTATTCGACACAATAAAAGAATGGAGGAAGTTGCGGTAGATCGTGGCATTTATTTGAGGCCGCATAAAAAGGGGCTTGGACTATACCTGAAGCCTTCAAAAAACTAATAGAGAAGCTACTCAATAGACCGCTAAATGAAAATGAGTTGAATGAATTTTGTAAACGGCCTATTACACATTTTAGAGGAGTATTCATGTGCGATACTTTACCTAAGAAACCATGGCTATGTGAACGAGGAATAGTGAATTTGGACAACTCATCTGGACCGGGAACACATTGGGTAGCATTAAGCAAGCATAACCAAAACATTGAGTACTTTGACAGCTTTGGCAATCTTCAACCATCGAATGAAATCATTATGTATCTTGGACGAAACATCAAATATAATCATGACCATTATCAGGACTATAACACAGTAATTTGTGGTCATTTATGCTTAATGTTCTTATTACGAAAACAATGTGAAGATGAATCGTATAGATAAAGCTTGTTTACATGAAAATCAGTTATTTTATTTCATACAGTCATGTCTTATGCATTAAGTTTCACCGGAGACAAATCAGTGTTGAGCGTGGACTATTTTCCCATTCTAGAACTGTAAACAGATTATGTATGTGGGCTGGTCGATTTTCAAACCTATAACTCGATACCGAACGTCGATACAAACAACAACTTATTTCATATTGACAACACGGTGATTGAAATACCAATAGGATCATACGAGATTGATGATATCGCAAAGTATATAAAAACAGTTTTAGGCAGGTCGAAGAAGAATTTACAAGTTTCATTGCATGCAAATAACAATACACTGCAAGTGGAAATCAGAAGCAATGCGGCAATATATTTCAATAGGTTGAATTCCATTAGATCACTATTGGGCTTCAGCAAGCAAGTGCTTACACCGAACGTCATCCATAAATCCGACTTGCCGGTCAATATTATCAAAGTAAATGCGATTCGTGTGGAATACAATATCATTTCCGGGTCATATTCCAATAGTTCCAAAGTGCATACAGTCCATGAGTTTTCTCCGAAAGTTGCACCAGGGTATAAAATAGTTGAGGTTCCGAAAAATGTGATATATTTACCGGTGAACTCCAGACGGATAAGTACAATCACGCTGAAGCTTGTGGATCAGGACGGGGATCTAGTGAATTTTAGAGGAGAAAAAAAACAATAAGACTTCATTTGAAACCGATAGACTATGCAGGTTTATAATAGAATTGTGAATAAAAACCCCAGAGCATACACGATTGATGGCATTCACTCAGCATCTCTTGAACATCAAACAACGAAAATTCAACGAAGAAGAAGAAGAGCCCCTTTAAAGGCTTATAATAAAAAGTTTCTCATATCAAGAGGATTTACACTGAAGAAAAATTGAATTCTATACAAAATGGCCGACATACTACAAGTGGCGGAAAGTGTTAGCTATGGTAACAGCATATCAAAAATCGAATACCATAGCTACTCGCCATTCGTTAATGCTTTTAACAACAATGATGAAATTCGTATTGCAATTCAAAACCAAGATCTATTTTTGCTGCCGTGCGAGAGTCTTGTCTACATCGAGGGACAAATATTCAAAGGAGATGCGATCGTGAAACCTGACGAAGTTCATTTAACGAATAACGCGATCGCTTTTTTGTTTGAAAAAATCCGCTACGAACTGAATGGCATTGAAATCGATCGTGCAAAAAACCCAGGCTTGACGTCGACAATCAAAAACAAAATATCTTTATCAGAGAAATGCTACTTAACGCATGCTGGTCGATCACTAATTTAAGCATAAATTCAGATGCGACTTTTAATTTTTACATTCCACTGAAAATGCTATTAGGTTTTGCAGAAGATTTCAAAAAAATTATAATGAATGCACGACACGAGTTGGTGCTGATTCGTTCCAGAACTGACCTGAATTCACAATTTTGCAAAACCGCACCGCCATGTTCAATGAAGATTTCCAAGCTGCAATGGCATATGCCTCACGTTACCGTGTCTGATCAAGATAAGCTCGGCTTGCTGAAAATAACCGAAGCCAATCGTTTTCTGGACATTGCTTTTCGATCATGGGACTTGTATGAACTGCCATCGGTTCCGCAAACAACGCATCATACCTGGCCAATCAAAACATCAAATCAAATGGAAAAGCCGCACTATGTAATATTCGCTTTTCAAACTGCCCGAAAAAATGACAAGGCAAAAGACGCATCTAAATTTGATTCATGTCACTTGACGAATTTCAAAGTTCATTTAAACTCGGAAGTTTACCCATACCAGGATCTGAACATTAAATTTGATAAGGATCAGTTTGCATTACTGTACGATATGTATTGCAAATTCCAATCATCTTACTACAATAAATCACCGCAACCGTTGATAAGTCGAGAACAATTCAAATCAATCGCGCCTCTCATCGTTATCGATTGCTCTCGGCAAAATGAAGCAATTAAAGCAGGTCCCGTGGATGTTCGAGTGGAATTCCAGACATCGCAAAACATTCCTGAAAACACGTCTGCATACTGCCTACTGCTACATGATAAGCTATTTACATACAATCCTCTAACAACGCAAATATTGGCTCATTAAAATAGTAAGTGAATTAAGAGAATGTTTTTTTATATCATTAATTATTTCCCATCATAGGTTAGACAGCTGACTCATCATCAAGCGCCAATACTCTTCAACATTTACTAGTTAATATGCAATGTACGAAATTCATAGAGAGTAATAAATGCAGCTTTTGATACAAAATCAGTTTTTTTCATTGCCTGGATGTGTATATATAAATAATAAACAAGATCATAAGTGTTCATTCTTGCCAGGGAAGCTCCCTGTGGTGGTGAAAAAAGAAAAAATGTTTTGGATCGAAGTAATTTGAAGTAATACTGAATATTGTATCTGTGAGCATGTGTGGCTATCTTTTCGAATTATCAATATAACATTGACTGGCGGATTTTTTGAGTTGTACATGACCCCTCACGATTAGTTGTATCTTTTCTCAAAATCAGACGCCTCAAAATCAGTAGTATCTTTTCAATTTCGAGCCTTTCAGCACGTTCAGATTCAAGCATTTGGTGAGTATGATTATATTCTTTATCGTTACAAGTTGCGTAACGGCAGCGTTTCTATTTAAGGAGGTGATATCGTTTTAATGGGAACAACAATCAGCGGCTTTAAAAGCTCCAAATCACTTAATAAATTTCCAAACGGATGCCCCTTCAACTATAGCGATGAATGGTATCGAGGCAAAACATTCTACAGATTGCGTCTGGAGAGAGAGAGTGAGGAAGCGAAAATCAAAGAGAGAATGCGTAGAGATACCAGCAAACGAAACCCCGAATCTATGGATGACGGCATGGGGAAACATTCAGAGATTCTTCAGCTTAAGCTGTAAGAGAAAAAATACTAGCGGATCATTTTCTTTTTCCTGTTTCGCATTAAGACTTAGATAGCGTGGTCAATGATCATTTGTAGTAGTCATTATTCTGTTTTCAAACTGACTGGACGACAATGAAATTTTTATGCATATTATTAGTGCTGGCATGTAGTTTGTATCTGCAAAGCCGTGCCGCGGTGATCCCAATTCCTGAAATAGACCTCGCCAGCGATAGCACTCGTAGCCTGAATTTCAACATCAGTCTACCTGGTAACAATACAGTTGAAATTGGTTTATCGTTTCGAGTACTAACAGCCAGCAATACAACGAGCGTTATTGATACACCTCTTAATGATACCGAAAGCAAGACAGCAGCTACAACAGAAACAACTATACCAGCAACAACAACTATTGAACCATCTACCGTCGATACAAAATACGTCACAGCTGAGGAAGCTATTGCAGGTTTTAGGTCAGATTTGATAAGAAAAGAACGGGACATAGCTGGAATTATTGAAAGTTCCAACAAATTTTACAGACATTTTCTCCTACAATTTGATGGTGATAGATCTATTAATGTTCGATGCACTTACGACAGCAATTATGCTAAGCGAACTCTCAACATTAGTTGTTATGAATATCATCAGTTCGATGCTGAGAGAATTTTAAGCAATGGAGAGATAGAATATGTCAAACAACATGATCCAACATACCGTACAGAGATTGTAGTCGACATTAAATCTGTTAAATTTCATACCAACTAAACGATAAGTCTAGATATACGTAATCTATTTCCTAAATTTCATTTTACCATATGTTCACTTAGTCATCCATACATACGCTCAATTTAACTTTATGTGAGAATCATCATTTTTGCTTGATACGTTTAGAATCAATTCATGTAGTTATTTTGCTATCTGATACTTTGTATGTTCGTATGTATATGCTGTAATATCAAAACATATTTTACCTGTACGAAACAATTTCCTGCAAGGTGTCAATTGCAGCACGAGCATATGTTTTGTAAAGCTGCATGCATAGGTCAATGATACAAGTGTCAGCAACTGTTGCTAAATAATGAAAATAATGAGAAATTGCTGACCCACGTCATTGACCTACGCATTCATCTGATCGACTGTCGTTGACAATGATTGTACTTTTTTTATAGGTGAAACTTTGCATTTCGTTAATTTAGCATGATACGAGTTTAGTATATAAGATATTGATTATAGTGAATAAAGCCTCTTTCTTTTTGAGATTGCTAGCAAGATTAGTTGAATTTCATTTCTTAGAGCTTGCCCATCGGTATTGTACCGAAGAGCAATTAACTACTTGGACGGATTTGTATTCGGCCAGTATATTTTTTAAAGTAGACGGATTTGTATTCGGCTACCTGCGGGCAGATAAAAGAATCTGCTCGCTTTATAAACATTTTGGTGACCCCGACGTGATCCATACCGAATCACGTCCTTTCATACAGATCAGAATTTTAGGAGAATTCGTTCGGTGTTTTTCACTTTGTGTCTCTTGTGGATTAGTTGAAAGGAAGAATATCCTCTTAATCAACAATCCATTCGCAGTAGTTGACTGCCCGACCTTTTACTCTCTCAAAGAGTTTTAGAGCGTTAGTCTGGGCCATAACACAGACTAAGTAGGTTTTTTTTGTTTTCTACCGTTCATCTCGTTTTCAACGTAGGAGCGTAGTCTGGGCCATAACACAGACTGTTACAATGGCCACTTTCGAAGATCTGGTCCAACATCAAGATGAAATGGGAAAGGAATTAGGGAGAGTCTTGGCAAATTTTAAGAAGGATTCCCTGGCTCGGAAAACAGCCGACTATCTCGATTCACGTTTGAATCAATTAACGGAGTTATGGGAGGCGTTTGCTAAAGCCGATCATGAGTTAAAGGAGTTTGAAAGTACTCACTCAGATCACCCATACTTCGCCAACAAGTACTTCAGAGCAGTAGAGCACCAGTACTTAAAGGCAAAGGAAGCGATGCTACAGCTACGGTGCGCTTCCAAAAGTGGGAAAAGTGGCACGACAGAGCCCCAGACCGAATCAGAAGCCGCATTTATACCCTTCAAGACATCGTTAGAAGGAAGTAGCGACTTAACAATAGGTCAGCACGAAACAATAGGTCAGTGCACGGCAGATCCCACAACCTGTGGCTATACTGACGACGAATTCAATAAGATTGAGGAACGCATACAAGATGCTCTTGTATTGTTGGCAATGGGCGTCGAAAAGCATAATGAAATCGCAGCGTCCTCTGTCCTTCCGCAACAGCCAATAAAACTACCACAAATCACCGTACCTATGTTTGACGGAGATTACTCTAAGTGGAAATCATTTCACGACTTGTTCAAACAAATAGTCCACAAGCAGCAAATAGGTAACGCGCAGAAAATGTGGTACCTCAAGACAAGCCTTACAGGTGAGGCGGAACGTCTTATTCGACATATGCCCATATCAGATGAAAATTACAGTACGGCATGGGATATGTTGAACAATCGCTATAGTAATACGCGATTAATGGTTTCTGCGTTTCTGGACAAATTATTATCTCAGCCCACGATAGTCCAAGAATCTGCCAGTGCCATTAAAAAGATGCATGACGTGACAACCGAATGTTTGCTAGGGCTTAATAATTTGGAAATAGACGTAACAAATTGGGACCCAATGATCCTTCATCTCCTCATAAGGAAATTGGACAAAACCAGTCATCATCTCTACGAACAGTCACTGAAGGCACCACGTGAGCTTCAGGGCATAGACGCCTTTCTGGAATTCCTCGAACGTAGATTTCAGGCGTTGGAAACTGTAGGCGCAGAAAAGCGATCAATTCATTATAATAAACTAACGGCTAACAAATGTGCAGCTTTGGTATCGGTGAAGGAGGGTCCCATCATAAACTGCAAGGTTTGTAAAGGCACACATAAAGTATCGGCTTGCCAAGAATTCAAGCAGTTATCGATACCAGACAGAATAAACAAGATCAAACAATTGAGTCTGTGTATTAATTGTTTGCGTGATGGGCATCGGGCGTGGCAATGCACGTCTGGCAAATGCTTGAAATGTGAGAAAAGGCACAATACGTTGCTACATTTGGATCACCTAACGGCAAGCGCGAACGATTCACACGCTAGAAAATTGCAGCAAGGGACAACTCCATCGACACTATCGATCGAACCCTCAAGAGGTAATGATAGTCTAGCCACGTTGTCAACAGAATGGTCCACGGGAGGAGCCATGGTAGTGTTAAGTACTGCCATTATACAGACTCGCAACCATAAAGGAGTATTAGTGGAGCTAAGAGCCGTGTTAGACAGTGGTTCGCAAATGAACATTATTACCGAAAGCGCCGTCATCAAACTGGGCTTGCAACAAAGACACGTTAACCTTAATATTAGGGGGATAGGCGGTAGCTGCCAACAAGCTCGAAATAGAGTCAGCCTAAGGATTCACTCCAAAGTATCGAATTTTACGGCACAGATAGATGCCATGGTACTACCGCAAATAGTATCAGCCCAACCTGCATATTGTTTGGGACCTTCGACAAGACAGGCCATCCCACGTAACATAAAACTGGCTGATCCCACCTTTGATCAGCCAGGACAGGTGGATCTTCTCATCGGTGCTGAAATATTTTATGAGTTGTTATCAATCGGGCAGATACGACTGGCAAAAGAGCTCCCTCTTCTTCAAAATACAGCGTTTGGATGGGTCGTGGCCGGTAAACTAGAAACTCAGCGGGTGTCAAACATAACTTGCGCAATTGCTGAACTAGATGAGCAAAAAATGAATGAGCAAATAGAGCGCTTTTGGAGATTAGAAGAACCAGATAACACGGATGCTCATATGACGACACAAGAGATAAAATGTGAAACAGATTTCGTTCAGAATACAAAAAGGACCCATGAAGGACGCTTTGTAGTCAAACTACCTTTCAAAAAAGACCCGCAACAGCTGGGAAGTTCGAAGGAAATAACTCTTCGTCGTTTCCTGCAACTAGAAAGAAGGCTTAGCAAAGATCCTGCCCTACAACAACAGTATTGCCAGTTCATGAATGAATATGAAACAATAGGGCATATGAGCGAAATTGACCCAACGTCAGTAATAGATTCACATTATATCCTGCCCCATCACTGCGTGCTAAAACCCGAGAGCACGACTACTAAGCTCAGAGTCGTTTTCGACGCCTCAGCGAAAACTAAAAACGGCATAAGCTTAAATGAAGTGCTGTGCACAGGGCCCACCATCCAGGATGACCTTTTTACTATTCTCTTAAGGTTTCGAATACCCCGATACGTATTCACAGCCGATATAGAGAAAATGTATCGACAGATAATGGTAGCGGAACCTGATAGAAAATATCAGCTAATTCTATGGAGAAACCATCCCAGCGAAGAGATTAAATATTATAAGCTGAATACCGTAACCTATGGCACCACATCGGCTCCTTACTTGGCGACACGAAGCTTGCAAGAGCTTGCAGATCAGTCAATGCATCGATTTCCCTCTGGCGCTGCAGCACTGAAATATGACTTTTACATGGATGATGTCATGTCCGGCGCCGATAATCTAGGCGATGTCATCGAGAAACAAGAGCAGCTTCGGGCTATACTGAGTTCCGCTGGATTTAAGCTGCGTAAGTGGTGCGCCAACCATAAAATGCTCCTGCAACACGTACCGAATGAAGATCAGGCATTAATATTAGACCTAGATAATGAAGGGCAAGTCAAGACACTCGGATTAATCTGGACCCCTTTACCTGATCAGTTCAAGATTAGAAGTGTATGTAATGATTCTGAAAAGGTAACCAAAAGAACAGCGTTATCAGACATTGCACACTTATTTGACCCACTAGGATTAATGAGTCCAGTTACCGTGGTAGCAAAAATCTTCTTACAGAGACTCTAGAGCCTTAAAATTGCTTGGGATGCCGCTCTTCCTGCTCAACTACATTCCGAATGGCTCAAATTTCGAAAAAATCTTGGTGAATTAAATAAAATTACTATCCCTCGCCATGTCACAGGTGGGAAAATACCCAGGAGCACGCAGCTACATGTATTTGCTGACGCATCTGAAAAGGCGTATGGAGCCGTCGCATATATTCGCGCCACGCATGCTGACAGCACACGAACTGTACATATCCTTTGCGCTAAGTCGAAAGTAGCACCTTTGAAAACTATCACAATTCCAAGACTAGAACTCTGCGCTGCCAAGCTAGCTGCGGAATTGGTTCATCGCCTCAAGCGGGCCTTAAGTCTACCTGATAGATCGTGTTTTTTCTGGACAGACTCGGAGATCGTTTTGAATTGGATACACGCGGAAGCAGCGTCATTTCATACTTTTGTGGCCAACCGGGTAGCCACAATCCAGCAGCTATCACTACCGTCACAATGGAGACACGTCAGATCCGAGCACAATCCGGCGGATATTGTATCCCGAGGCCTTGCTCCGGAAGCCTTGAAAAACTGCTCTCTATGGTTCTACGGGCCGGTATTTTTACATGGATCTGAAGACAGTTGGCCAAAACCACACCGAATGGAAACCATTGACTTGGAAAAAAGATGCCCAAGGGCAGTATTGGCAGCCGTTCCGACAAATACCCAGCTGTTAAGCGATATAGATCATCGCAACTCGTTGAAACGTTTACAACGCATAATGGCATACACCTTGCGATTTATCAAAAACGCCCGAAGGATGGAGGGGATAGCCTGTTGCACTTTGCAACTGTCTGCCAAAGAGCTAGAGGAAGCTCTATATGTCGTCATAAAGGAAGCACAACAAGAGGAATATCACGACTCCCTGCATCGTCTTAAAACAACGAAGCAATTAAGCAACAGTGAATCACTAAGCAGTCTACACCCATTTTTGGACAGTTTTGGGCTGATACGTGTTGGCGGCCGTTTGGAGCATTCAAATCTACCCTATGACACAAAACACCCTATCATATTGCCATACGGTCATCCCATAACGAAATTAATTCTGGAAGATATCCATCAACAACATCTACATGCCGGGCCTCAAGCATTATTAACTATCGCCCGACAGAAGTTCTAGCCTATCAAGGGCAAAACTGCAGCCAGATCAGTGGTGCAAAAGTGTATACGGTGTACCAGAGCTAAGCCAACGCTTCTCACACAGTTAATGGGAGAGCTGCCTGCACAGAGAGTCCAACCAGCAAGACCTTTCGTTAATTCCGGGGTTGATTTCGCTGGACCATTGTGGACCCACTTTAAAATACGTGGAAAGCGTCCTCAAAAATCATATCTGGCTGTCTTCTGCTGCTTCGCAACGAAAGCCATACACCTCGAACTTGTCAGCGATTTAAGCACAGAATCTTTTATTGCTGCCTTGAAAAGATTCATGGGACGAAGAGGACATTGCCGCCATTTATATTGCGACAATGCAACGAACTTTGTTGGCGCGAAAAATCAATTATCGGAATTAAAATGCAGCATTTACGAACAGAAAGCGCAACAAAAGATAACTAGTTTTTGTGGCTCTAAAGGAATTGACTTCCATTTCATTCCACCTAGATCTCCGCATTTTGGTGGTTTATGGGAAGCGGCTGTAAAATCAGCTAAGCACTTGCTGATTAAAAACGTAGCACCCGCATCCTTAACCTATGAAGAATTGGCGACAGTGTTAACCGAAGTAGAAGCCGTCCTCAATTCCAGACCCTTAACTCCACTCTCTGAGGACGCTAACGACCTATCAGCTTTGACACCGGGACACTTTTTGATCGGAGAGCCTCTTACCACGCCAATAGACACACACGCGTTACCAAATTGCTCAACACTACCAAAACGATGGAAGCAAATTCACGATATCAAGCAGAAATTCTGGCAGAGGTGGTCTTTGGAATACCTTACCGAGTTACAGCAGCGCCACAAATGGAAACAAACCTGCGAAAACGTCAGACCAGGTATGCTGGTGGTGATCAAAGAGGACAATCTCCCAGTCTTAAAGTGGCGAATGGGCAGAATCTCACAAGTCATAAAGGGCTCGGATGGCTTGGCACGAGTAGCGGATATTCGAACAGCGAATGGGGTTCTTAGGAGACCAATCCATTAATTAGCACCACTGCCTATAGAAACGGAGGAAACTTGTTCGGAAGACGTGCCCAATAAACGACCCCCGAAGCATAAGAGTACTGACGATACATCTCCTTTACTAGGCCTTTCAATTACAGATACGAGTCCAGGCAGACATCCAGTGCGACCCAAAAACCGACGAATTGACATGACCACAACAAACTTGTTACTATGGAATCATCCAGAACTAAATGCAGACGAAAATGTACATCCACCACAGACGTTGTTATGAATATACATCCGCCACTACCGTACTCCAGAAGATCAACGAAGCGTTCAACATATCAGCTCACCTGGACGAATAGTTGACTGACCTACATCATTCAACGCGGGGGAGAATGTTAAATTTCATACCAACTAAACGATAAGTCTAGATATACGTAATCTATTTCCTAAATTTCATTTTACCATATGTTCACTTAGTCATCCATACATACGCTCAATTTAACTTTATGTGAGAATCATCATTTTTGCTTGATACGTTTAGAATCAATTCATGTAGTTATTTTGCTATCTGATACTTTGTATGTTCGTATGTATATGCTGTAATATCAAAACATATTTTACCTGTACGAAACAATTTCCTGCAAGGTGTCAATTGCAGCACGAGCATATGTTTTGTAAAGCTGCATGCATAGGTCAATGATACAAGTGTCAGCAACTGTTGCTAAATAATGAAAATAATGAGAAATTGCTGACCCACGTCATTGACCTACGCATTCATCTGATCGACTGTCGTTGACAATGATTGTACTTTTTTTATAGGTGAAACTTTGCATTTCGTTAATTTAGCATGATACGAGTTTAGTATATAAGATATTGATTATAGTGAATAAAGCCTCTTTCTTTTTGAGATTGCTAGCAAGATTAGTTGAATTTCATTTCTTAGAGCTTGCCCATCGGTATTGTACCGAAGAGCAATTAACTACTTGGACGGATTTGTATTCGGCCAGTATATTTTTTAAAGTAGACGGATTTGTATTCGGCTACCTGCGGGCAGATAAAAGAATCTGCTTGCTTTATAAACAAAATCAATGAAGCAAACTTATAGCATGAACATCTCATAATATTCGTCATAATTCAATCGAAACTTGACGCGATCAGTTCAATATCAGATTTGCGAAGCAATGATCCTGCAACACTTCCTGGAAGAATATCCCAACATTTTCCCCGAACATCAATCAATTATTGAAGAATATATCTCTAAATATCGAAACATGGGCGAAAAAGTATGCAGTAAATACGGGACGCATTACCAAACATGTGAATGGTCTGATTCGAACATAAAATCAGGGGCTGATACATGTATTTGCCACTATTACCATACAGACACAAAATTTGTTTTTAAGCAAATGAGGCAATACATACTTCTATCAAAGCGTTGCACGACAACAACAACAACAAAGAACCAATCCTAAGTAGCAATCCGGCTGCAATATATACATGAACCGGAGAGTTTATTTGTTCATTTCAAGCGTACTATCTACACCATCAACAGCAACAGCATCAACATGAATAAGTATATATTCGACATTCAATTCGTTTCGGGGAATTCCAGGCAATATTTTATCAAGGAACTTGCTATTCTTCCTTTTGGATCGGTATGCCCAATACTTTACCATTTCGCTTTACCTTATCCGCATCAAGAGCTAACCGCAAAAGCATGCCAACAAAACCAATTTGAAGTCGAAAACATAAATGTTTTGTGCTGGACTGATGGCAACATGGACTATAACCAGTTACCAATGATACTGAGCCACTACTCCGACTGCACTATATACGTTAAAGGAGATATGAAAGAAGAAGAAAGAACGATTCATCAAACAATACCTCCCAACCACTAAAATAGTGCAGCTTGAAATACCTAGGCTAAGCGATCTTGAAAATTTTACAATATATTGTGAAATACATCAATTTAAAAAACCTAATATCCGTTGTTCTGCTCAAAATTGTATTAATATATATTTGTACATGTTAATGAATAACCTATGATGTAAACGTTATAACAATAAAATATTCATTTGTAACCTCTCAGGCAATCTTTCATTCAATCAAAATTTCACTCTTTAATAGCCCTGAGAAGAGCTGTTTTTACTAATGTTCGAAGAAGAACATTAGTATTAAAATCACTTTGGCCAAAAATTCATATTTCTATATATATATATATATATATATATATATATATATATATATATATATATATATATATATATATATATATATATATATATATATATATATATATATTATATATATATATATATATATATATATATATATATATATATATATATATATATATATATATATATATATATATATATATATATATATATATATCATCAAAAAATTTCAGTGAAAAAATCTCAGGAACGCGCCATCCGATTGAACTGAAATTTCTAGGACACATTGGTGTTTATGCAGAATAGTGCCAGGTCTCAGAAAAATCTTTAAAATCTTTAACCCTTTGGCGCCGGCGGCCTTTTTAGTGATATTTTTTATATACCTATTATTCCGTACACAAATAAATTTTGCAAAAATAAAGTTAACAAGATAAATTTCGAACGTGTTTTACATGTGAATCAGATAATGTTTTGGAATTTTTTAACCCTATGTGTGCGCTGGGTGCCTGAAAAGAGAACGGGAAAAATTGAAAATTTTTCAATTGCGGTAACTTTAGACAAAGCCATTCAATCATTACCAAATTTTCAGAACATATTGTTAATGTTTAGTTGTAAATTCGTGTAGCTTTTGATGAGCGTGCTGGCAACGCTAAAGCTAGGGCAGGCACTGAAAGTGAAATACTCCAAATCATCGTCTCTCTTGAAAAAATGCCGCTCTTTCAAAAAAAACCCACTTATATGTAAATTTCGTGCTTTTTTTACATAGACCAAAAAAAAAATTTGATATGGTATAACGGGCACGCCTGGTAACCCTTGCCGACTTTACCTATATTTTTAGCATCAAAAACTTCTGTTCACGGAAATTCACGATCCAATGAACAGAATTTATTGAAATTTGCAAAGTGTATTGGTCTTAAATAGGACCAGGTCTGATAGAAGTGATTTTGAAATGCGGGCGATTCTGTGCAAGTGGTGCCATCTTGAAAAATCACTAAAAATGATAAATGCTTTTAGCCCTATAAATTCTGATAGAATCGTTCGATTTTGACGAAATTCGCACAGTAGCTAGACCTTATTTGAAACCACGTGTGGTTAAAATTTGGTTGAAAAATTCGGCTGGACCTGCCAGCTATGATAATTTTGGTGTCTTAAATTTGAAAAAATTAAAATTTGGAAGTGAAAACATTCAAATCATCGAATATCCTAAAAATGTCCGTTTCTTACAATAAAACCAATCTGTATACAAATTTTGTGCTTTATCTATACGTTCAAAGTAAAACTTTGGAAATTTCATGTCGGACAAGAACGGTAACCCTTTCCCAGTCAACCTATATTTTTAGCATCAAAAACTTCTGTTCACGGGAATTCACGAACTAATAATCAGATACCACTGAAATTTACATAATGCATTGGACTTAAGTAGAACCAGGTCTGATAGAAGCGATTTTGAATTGTGGGCAACTCTGTGCCAGTGGTGCCATCTTGAAAAATTACAAAGAAAAAAAAACTACTTTTTGCCCTATGAAATGTGAATTAGTGACCAGATTTTCATGAAATTGACACAGTAGCTGCACCTTATTCTAAACTCTACTTGATAGAAATTTGGTTGAAAAATTCGATTGGTGCTGCCAGCTATGGTAATTTTTGTGTCTTTGGTTTTGAAAATTCTCTCAGGAAAATAAAACTGTTTGCCCTATAACTTCCAGTGCAGTCATGCAATCAATACGAAATTCATACAATTAATGGAACCTATTATAAGCATTATTCAAGCCAAATTTGATTGAAAAACCTCGATAGGGTTGCCAGCTATTGTTGGTTTTGTGTTTGTTTGCAATATCTTTATTTAGCAGTTTTATCGTAGAATTTTCAAATGGTAATGATATTGTAGTGACAATAAACAGCAAATATTAAGCTTTCGATTATTTGAAAAAACTTGCTGCAGGTAACCCTAAATTTCTTTATACTCCTATAACTTTGAATGTAATTTAACAACGTGAAGCTGATGTGATATATTCTTGGCTTTGATACAGGCGTAAGGTTGCCAACACGAGTCGGTTGTGCTACTTTTGTATCAATAAATGCTTACAGTTAGTATTCATACCGGAAACATTTACAATGAAAATAAATAACCGATGTTTCAATTCCCTAAGTTCTGCAAATTTTTCGGATCGCAGCCCCAAACACCAACTTCAGTTACAGTGCTGCAGGCACTGAGCATTTTCTTCATTGATGTTATAAGAGATGCTGCTGTCAAAGTTTGGTGAAATAAGCAACTGATATCAAATATAATTAACAAGTGTTTTTCTTTCATATACTTTGAAACCCATGCCAGTGGTAATATCTGAAACCTTCTACCATATGAGTTATAATGCATTCTTGAGACCAAAGTAAAACGTGGCATTTGAAACAGTTTGGCCGTAATAAGCAGCACATGTGGTGGAATATGCACTCAAAACCTGTACGATTCTTCAACTGTTCTTCGAACATTAGTGTTTCTAGCGGTTCAGGTGCGCTAGAGTTTTTTTTTATTAATTTTTTTTGCGTTGAAACATATTTTACTCTTTGAATAGGATTTTGATAGCCCTGAAAAGGGCTGTTTTTTAATTTTGCTGCTTTTTTCAATCCCACATGTGTTTCACCTCGTTGACTCAATAGTGGCTCCTATAAATCACCACTACTGTGTTTTGGTGGTAGATAATGACTCGGTCCTCTCTCCCGGATATTTTGTCCATTATGTCAACGCTGTAGAGAAATTCTATGTCGTCGATCGTGTAGTGGGTAGCGAATAATTTCATTTCGCTGTCACCGACTTTTATTGACAAATGGCTCTCCATATTGGACTACTTAAACGTTTCTGATGTAGATGCTTGCAAACAGCCTCCTTTTAAAGCAATCTCTTATCACGCAACTACACTTTTTTTTGCAAGCTGTACCATATCGCTGTACAATTCTTATTCACCGGAAATTCTATTCTCGCACATGCTAAAAAACGCATTTCTCATATTGTGAAATTCGTTTGCTGCTATCAATGAAACTCAAGTTTTTTCATAGTCACTGCTTTTTTTACACGCTGCACCATTGTTGAAATATTCTCATTAACCGGATATCCTATTCTCTTATCATGCGCATGCTAAAAACGCTAGCATTTCTCATGTTGTGAAATCAAAGCCATTCACCCCAATTTTAATAAAACGGTCAAAAACCCAAACATATGACAAAAAACAATAACATTTCTCACTCATTTGTTGACATTCTAATTATTTCAATCGCTTAATAAAATTCTAATTATTTCAATCGCCGGCGCTATGACGATCAAGGTCACATGACCCCATCTTCGCTATAAAAAACGTTAGCATTTCTCTTGTTGCAAAATCAAAGTCATTCACTCCCCATAGGCTATAATTAAATTTGAATAAAGACCCAAGCACATGACTATAAAAAACAATAACATTTGTGAAATTCATATGCTGTTATCAAAGTCTAATTATTTCAAACGCTATGCGAAATTTAGCCATTCATCCCAATTTTAATAGAACGGTTAAGGTCACATGATTATAAAAAACGTTAACATCTGTGAAATGTTGTTATCAATAAAATTCACACGCTTTGCGATAATCGCTGGCGCTTGGAAATTCCCAATTTTAATAAGACGGTCAAGGCCATAATGACATCATCGTAATTCCCACGCGTTTCGCAAACGTCATCGCCCACATTAACGTCATCCCCCACATTAACGTCATCCTCCTCAGTGACGTCATCGTCCACATTAACATCATCCCCCCACATTAACGTCATCCTCCTCAGTGACGTCACCCTCCTCAGAGGAGGAGGATGAGGATTTCGAACTGGTATTCTCTATCTACTTATATTAATGAAATCGAATAACCAACAAAATACTGAGGTTCTATTAAGAAACCAAGAAAAAAACCTAGGAGCGCAATAAAAAATCGAGTGTACCAAGGAAAAGTTGCCTCGACTGATGATAAGAGGACTCCAACAAAAATACAGCACGCAAGAGCTGAAAGAAGAAATAATCAGTCTAAACCATAGCATAGACATTAATGATAAATTTGTGGTGGTACATATGAGGCAGGCAAAAAAATAACAAATAAATGGATAGCTTTTGTGGAGGTTGGTGGGAAGCTATTTGAAAGAATGGCGAACCAATACATCAATATGAATTTCGGCTCCCACTACGTTGTTGAAGACCACAACGTAATGCGATGTTTTAAATGTGAAGAATTCAGCCATAAATCCCAAACATGCCAGGCAAAGGAAGTGTGTGCTAAATGTGCTGGTAATCATCTAACCCATGCATGTACAGTATCTTCTTTAAAATGCAATAATTGCATAGGATTTTTATCGAAAAACGTTAGTGCTACCTCTGGTGTACCCCAAGGTAGCCATCTTGGCCCCGTTCTGTTTAATATATTTATTTCTGACTTATCTGACGTCCTAGCAGGCATACCTCATTTACTCTATGCAGACGATCTCAAACTTTATCAGACTATTGAATCGAAATCGGATGCCTCCTTTCTCCAATCCAAGCTTAATTCACTTGATCAGTGGTGCAATATAAACAAGCTCTCTCTCAATATCAGCAAATGCCAAGTTATTAGTTTTTCCAGGAAATGCACGGTCACAAACAATACGTACTTTCTCGGCAATAATATGCTAACCCGAGTTGATAACATTGCTGACCTTGGAATTATCTTAAATGAAAAACTCCGCTTCACCTTACACTTTGATAAAATGCTTTCTCGTGCGAACAAACAGCTAGGTTTCATCAAAAGACGGGCCAAAGAATTCCGTAGTCTGTGGGTCACAAGATCCTTATACACTTCACTTGTACGTCCTATTCTCAAATACGCTTGCATTAGCTGGAATCCCGCTTTTGAAACCTACAGTGACAGACTCGAGTCAATACAAAAACAATTTCTACTTTTCGCCTTGAGAAAACTGTACAACCCTTATGATTTTAATAGCTTACCCCCTTATGAGTTTCGACTGGGTCATTTAAACATATTGACACTAGCCTCCAGAAGAATAATGATATCAGCCTGCTTCACATTCGACGTCATTAGAGGCGCTATTGGACACCAGGTCCAATCGTTTCCTAAAAGAATATTCACATTCGACGACATATGCAGCAAATGAGCCTATTAATAGATGCTGCAGAATATTCAACAGCATAAGTCACTTATATTCCCCTACGATTTCCAAATCATCCTTCAAATCCTCTTTTTTGCATGCCATCCATACCCCTAAACCTTAAGCCATAGCTTATATGTCAATGTTTTTATTTATTGATTGTTATTTATTAATCTTTTTGTTACTTTTTTCATTTGTTTGTTACTTATTTAACTTGTTTGTTTTTACTTTTTACTTCACTTTTATTTTTTACTTTGTTATTTAATATAAGATTTTGAATTAATAAAATAAGAGAACCAATAATAAAGATTTCTTAAGGAACTTCATAGATAGTCTCCAAGGGTCTCCAACTTCGGACTTTGAAGAGCTGTTTGAGAAGATAACCGAAGCTAAGGTTAAAGCAACAACAACAAAACAAGTTCGTGTTCGAGTACAATCTTGGATTACTAGGAATGTAATTGTTGCTGCAAATCGAAAACGAGCTGCTTACAAAAAATACAAAGCAGATCCAAACTCCACGTCCAAGAAGCAGATCTATTTATCTATGAAGAAGGAATCGAATCGAGCTATCACGGAGGTCAAAAAACGTTTCTACAGAAATAGGCTTGAAGCTTTAGCCGGAAATACCTCCAGATATTGGCAACTAGTAAATGAGCTCTTGTCTAAACAACAAAACAAATCTTCAACGTGCATAGAAGAACTGTTGATAAATAGAACATCCATTACAGACCCCGAAAAAGTAGCACAGCAGTTAAACAACTTCTTCGGTACCATTGGAACACTTTTCTCCGAGCAACTGCAACTTTCATCACACTCGAGTATTCATATTGAGCCTAATATGTGCACTTCAATTCACTTGCGTCCCACGGGTCCTGTTGAAATATCTGAAATAATCAACAACCTTAAATCAAAGGTTTCTCCTGGGCTGGATAGTATAACATAGGAGGATATTAAATTTCTGAAAAATCATATTTTAGAGCTTCTAACTACAATAATAAATAAGCACCTAGCAGCTGGTACATTCCCTGATTGTCTTAAACTAGCGAAAATCACTCCAATCTTCAAAGGTGGTGATCCAGCAGATCCATCAAATTATCGCCCAATAGCTGTGACAAGTGTCCTAAGTAAAATATTTGAAAGAGCCATTAAAAATCAATTGCTTCAATTTATTAAGACTAACTCCATTTTGACGCCAAATCAATATGGCTGTCAAGAAAACAGTAGTAGACTAGCAGCAACATTAGATGCAGTACATTTCATCAACAATGGATTGGATAAGGGCGACTATGTAGCGGCAATCTTCGTGGATCTGAAAAAGGCCTTTGACACCATTAACCACGAAATCCTGCTTCAGAGGCTCGAAATATACGAAATCCATCACAACTTCAAGCTGTTAATAAAGGATTATCTGTTCAACAGGCGTATTATTACAACTAACAATATGTATAAAAGTCAGGAATGCGCTGTAAACATCGGCGTTCCTCAAGGATCAATCCTTAGGCCATTACTGTTTTTACTGTATATTAACAGCGTACAGGACATTTATCTGTTGGAAAAAATAGTTTTATTTGCTGATGACACACTACTATGTATGTATTCCGGTAAAAATGAATTAATTTTGCAGCAAAATATAAATGATGACCTAGGAAAATATTGGAATTGACTCGAACAAAGTAAATTAATAATAAACATCCAAAAAACTAAATATTTAGTATTCCAACAAAAAAACAAGCAGCAAATTAATCCGTCATTACAAATCAATGGAATACAATTGGAAAAGGTCAAGTAAATTAGATACTTAGGACTAACTTCAGATGAGAAAATGTCTTGGCTACAACATATCAATAACATCCGACTTAGAGAAGCGCCTATGATAGGAATCCTAAAAAAAATATGATTTTTTATCTCTCAACATCAAACTTGACATGTTCAAGGCTTTTATTTTGTCGAACATCTCTTATGGAGCAGTTTTGTGGAAGCAAACATCGAAACAAAACATCGATTTGATCGGAAGACTAATCACTTAGGCTATCAAGACTATATACAAAATGCCAACTTTGACTCCAAGCTTATATGTGTATCGTGAAACAGGACTGCTAAGCATACAACAAATAATGTGTCTTGAACAAGGAAAACTAATATTTAAGATACTTAACAAAAAACTCAAATGGCCATATGTTATAAGAAATGTTGGAGAAATAACTCAAACAGCCACAAGATCGGCGAATAACCTTGCGATCAAAAAAGCTAGGACAGATCGTTTGAAAATGGATCCAGTGCAACAGTCTTTGGTTTATTGCAATACCTTACCTGAGGATATAAGAAAATCAGCGAATTTGGTTAAATTTAAGGAAAATCTACGATCATTCCTTTTACAAAGATAATGAAGACGTCAACCAGAGTTTTTCTAAACTTTTCCCTGGGCATAAGTCTTGACGACAAGAAACAGGCGATATCATCTGAAGACGATAGTTTATAATGAAGTGCTTTCCCTTATGCCAATATTTTATTGTCTGTGAAGTACAAAGTTAACATATATTGAGGAGAATTGATGCACTTGGACCGTGCATTTCGATTGAGTGATGGAGAGAGTGGAAGGAAGGAGGTAAAAAAAAAACCACTCGCGAACAATTGCTAAGGTTCAATACCTATGCAATCTCTTTAACGTTGCCCTGGTACAGAAACCAGTGCAACAGTACGAATTGGTTGTAACGAAAACATTATCCGCGACTGATTTCTAAGGTACAAAACCTATAAGATTTTATGGAAAAATGTTGCTCTAGTACAAACCAGTGCAACTATGCGAATGATTCTTGTTGAAGAGCAACCTCTTGTTAGCCTCAACAAGAGAACTAGAAAGGCTTAAGCTATTGCTTCTCAAAAAACTAATGAATTATTTACCTGAACATGACTTATTTTATAGGTACAAAAGTGCTTACATACTTAAATTACATTTGCAGATATTTCAAATTTGGTAGAATTAGTATTTGGCACAAAAAAAATGCTGAGCACACAGTCTGGCGCAATCAAGTAATCGTATTGACTTGATTTCAATTTGATGTGGATTTTATTACAAAATGCATTTTATATAAGTTGGAAAAACTTAATTTTGTATGCGTAATGTTTCATGATTTTACTAATTGGCCAAAGATTGTAAATTGAGTTACTTTGTGAACTTACACGTAATGGCTGATTGGTTGAATCAGCTACTAATTTAAATGGATATTTCGCGAATTAAGACAGAGCTCTCTCATCCGCTTTTCTGTAGCTCTTGATGTTTGTTTTCCTGGCAGATTTTTTTTCTCTGCCGCGGAATTATTGCAATTGTTTTTTTTCTCTGGCATCTTTGATTACTCCCCGCTTTTAACTATGTAAAAGACTGGGTTGTGAATGGAAATAGCACATCTAAAACCTCAGATCTGGCTTTCACCGCGTCTTCTTCTCCCCCTTCTCTAATTTGGGGAAAAATAGCCAAACGACCATTGTAGCCGGATTTCCTTCTCGCTAATCGGAGAGATTTAAAAAAACGCTTTTTACTAATGTTCGAAGAAGAACATTACTAATGTTCGAAGAAGAACATTAGTATTAAAGTCGCTTTGGCCAAAAATTCATATTTCTATATATATATATATATATCATCAAAAAATTTCAGTGAAAAAATCTCAGGAACGCGCCATCTGATTGAACTGAAATTTTCAGGACACATTGGTGCATATGCAGAATAGTGCCAGGTTTCAGAAAAAAGTAAAAATCTTTAACCCTTTGGCGCCGGCGGCCATTTTAGTGATATTTTTAATATACCTATTATTCCGTACACAAATAAGTTTTACAAAATTAAAGCTAACAAAATAAATTTCGAACGTGTTTTACATGTGAATCGGATAAGGTTTTGGAATTTTTTAACCCCATGTGTGCGCTGAGTGCCTAAAAAGAGAACGGGAAAAATTGAAAATTTTTAAATTGCGATAACTTTTGACAGAGCTATTCAATCATTTCCAAATTTTCAGGACATATTGGCATTATTTAATTGTAAATTCGTATAGCTTTTGATGAGCGTGCTGGTAACCTTAAAGCAAGGGCAAGCACTGAAAGTGAAAACCTCCAAATTATCGTCTCTCTTGAAAAAATGCCGCTTCTTCAAAAAAAAGCCATTCATATGTAAACTTCGTGCTTTTTTAAATAGACCAAAAATAAAATGTGATATGGTATAACGGGCACGCCTGGTAACCCTTGCCCAATTTACCTATATTTTTACAATCAAAAACTTCTGTTCACGGAAACTCACGATCCAATGAGCAGAATTAATTGAAATTTGCAAATTATATTGGCCTTAAATAGGATTAGGTCTGATAGAAGTAATTTGGAAATGCGGGCGATTCTGCGCCAGTGGTGCCATCTTGAAAAATCACTAACCGAGATAACTGCTTTTAGCCCTATAAGTTCTGATTGAATCGTTCGATTTTGACGAAATTTACACAGTAGCTGAACCTTATTTTAAACCACGTTTGTTAGAAATTTGGTTGAAAAATTCGGTTGGAGCTGCCAGCTATGATAATTTTTGTGTCTTAAATTTGAAAAAATAAAAATTTGGAAGTGAAAACATTCAAATCATCGAATATCCTAAAAATGTCCGTTTCTTACAATAAAACCAATCTGTATACAAATTTTGTGCTTTATCTACACGTTCAAAGTAAAACTTTGGAAATGTCATGTCGGACAAGAACGGTAACCCTTTCCCAGTTAACCTATATTTAAAGCATCAAAAATTTCTGTTCACGGGAATTCCTGAACCAATTACTAGATACCATTGAAATTAACATAATACATTGGACTTAAGTAGAACCAGGTCTGATAGCAGCGATTTTGAATTGTGGGCAACTCTGTGCCAGTGGTGCCATCTTGAAAAATTACAAAGAAAAAAAAACTGCTTTTTGCCCTATGAAATGTGTATTAGTAACGAGATTTTCATGAAATTGACACCGTAGCTGCACCTTACTCTAAACTCTGTATGATAGAAATTTGGTTGAAAAATTCGATTGGTGTTGCCAGCTATGGTAATTTTTGTGTCTTTGGGTTTGAAAATTCGTTCCGGAATATGAAACTTTTTGCCCTACAACTTCCAGTGCAGTCATGAAATCAATACGAAATTCATATAATTAATGGAACCTATTATAAGCATTATTCAGGCCAAATATGGTTGAAAAGTCTCGATAGGGTTGCCAGCTATTGTTGGTTTTGTGTTTGTTTGCAAAATCTTTATTAAGCAGTTTCATCGTAGAATTTTCAATTGGTAATGATATTGTAGTGACAATAAACAGCAAATATTAAACTTTCGAATATTTGAAAAAACTCGCTGCAGGTAACCCTATAACTTCTCTCCATATACTCCTATAACTTCGAATGTAATATAATAACGTGAAGTAGATGTGAAATATTCTTGGCTTTGATACTGGCGAAAGGTTGCCAGCACGAGTCGGTTGTGATACTTTTGTATCAATAAATGCTTACAGTAAGTATTCATACCGGAAACATTTACAATGAAAATAAATAACCGATGTTTCATTTCCCTAAGTTCTGCAAATTTTTCGGATCGCAGCCCCAAACACCAACTTAAGTTACAGTGCTGCAGGCACTGAACATTTTCTTCATTGATGTTATAAGAGATGCTGCTTTCAAAGTTTGGTGAAATAAGCAACTGATAACGAATATAATTAACAAGTGTTTTTGTTTCATAAACTTTGAAACCCATGCCAGTGGTAATATCTGAAACCTTCTACCATATGAGTTATAATGCATTCTCGAGACCAAAGTAAAACGTGGCATTTGAAACAGTTTGGCCGTAATAAGCAGCTCATGTGGTGGAATATGCACTCAAAACCTGTACGATTCTTCTACTGTTCTTCGAACATTAGTGTTTCTAGCGGTTCAGGTGCGCTAGAGTTTTTACTAATGTTCGAAGAACATTAGTATTAAAATCGATTCGGCCAAAAATTCATATTTCCATATATATATATCATCAAAAAATTTCAGTGAGATAATCTCGGGAACGCGCCATCCGATTAAACTGAAACTTTCAGGATACATTGGTGTATATGCAGAATAGGTCCAGGTCTCACTAAATGTCAGTTATTGTTAACCTTTTGGCGCCGGCGGCCATTTAAGTGATATTTTTAATATACCTATTATTTCGTAAACAAATAATTTTCGCAAAAATAAAGTCGACGAAATAAATTTCGAACGTGTTTTACATGTGAATCCGATAATGTTTTGGAATTTTTTTACCCCATGTGTGCGCTGGGCGCCTAAAAAGAAGACGGAAAAATTTGCAAATTTTTATACTGTGATAACTTTTGACAGGGCTATTCAATCATTACGAAATTTTTAATACATATTGGTATTGTTTAGTTGTAGATTTGTGTAGCTTTTAATGAACGTGCTGGCAACCCTGTAGCTAGAGCAGGCACTGAAAGTGAAAACCTCCAAATCATCGTCTCTCTTGAAAAAATGCCGCTTCTTCAAAAAAAAGCCACTCATATGTAAATTTTGAGCTTTGTTTATATGGGCAAAAAATAAAATTTGATATGGTATAACGGCCACGCTTGGTAACCCTTGCCCAATTTACCTATATATTTAGCATCAAAAACTTCTGTTCACGGAAACTCACGATTTGATAAACAGAATTTATTGAAATTTGCAAAATGTATTGGTCTAATATAGGACCAGGTCTGATAGAAGTGATTTTGAAATGCGGGCGATTCTGTGCCAGTGGTGCCATCTTGAAAAATCACTATAAATGATAACTGCTTTTAGCCCTATAAATTCTGATTGAATCGTTCGATTTTGACGAAATTCACACAGCAGGTGAACGTTATTTAAAAACAAGTTTGGTAGAAATTTGGCCGAAAAATTCGGTTGGAGCTGCCAGCTATGATAATTTTGGTGTCTTAAATTTGAAAAAATAAAAATTTTGAAAAGAAAACATTAAACCATCGAATTTCCAAAAACTGCCCCTTTCTTACAATAAAACCAATCTGTATACAAATCTTATGCTTTATCTACACGTTCAAAGAAAAACTTTGGGAATTTCATGTCGGACAAGAACGGTAACCCTTTTCCAGTCAACCTATATTTTTAGCATCAAAAACTAATGTTCACGGGAACTCACGAATCAATAATCAGATACCATTGAAATTAACAGAATGCATTGGACTTAAGTAGGACCAGGTCTGATAGAAGCGATTGTGAATTGTGGGCAACTCTGGGCCAGTGGTGCCACCTTGAAAAATTACAAAGAAAAAAAACTGCTTTTTGCCCTATGAAATTTGAATAGGTAACCAGATTTCCATTAAATTGACACAGTAGCTGAACCTTACTCTAAACTTTGTTTGATAGAAATTTAGTTGAAAAATTCGATTGGTGCTGCCAGCTATGGTAATTTTTGTGTCTTTGGATTTAAAAGTTCGCTCAGGAAAATAAAACTTTTTGCCCTATAACTTCCAGTGCAGTCATGAAATCAATACGAATTTCATACAATTAATGGAACCTACTATAAACATTATTCAGGCCAAATTTGGTTGAAAAGCCACGATAGGGTTGCCAGCTATTGTTGGTTTTGTGATTGTTTGCAATATCTTTATTAAGCGGTTTTATCGTAGAATTTTCAATTGGTAATGATATTGTAGTGACAATAAACAGCAAATATTAAGCTTTCGATTATTTGAAAAAACTCGCTGCAGGTAACCCTAAATTTCTTTATACTCCTATAACCTCGAATGTAATATAACAACGTGAAGCAGATGTGATATATTTGTGGCTTTGATACTGGCGAAAGGTTGCCAGCACGAGTCGGTTGTGCTCTTTTTGTATCAATAAATGCTTATAGTTAGTATTCATACCGGAAACATTTACAATGAAAATAAATAACCGATGTTTCAATTCTCAAAGTTCTGCAAATTTTTCGGATCGCAGCCCCAAACACCAACTTCAGTTACAGTGCTGCAGGCACTGAGCATTTTCTTCATTTATGTTATATGAGATGCTGCTTTCGAAATTTTGTGAAATAAGCAACTGATAACGAATATAATTAACCCGTGCTTTGCTCTCATGAAAATTCATGCCAGTGGTAATTCGTTGAAATTCATGCCAGTGGTTATATCTGAAACCTTCCACCATATGAGTTTCAAAGCATTCTTGAGACCAAAGTAGAACGTGGCGTTTGAAACAGTTTGGCCGTAATAAGCAGCTCATGTGGTGGAATATGCACTCAAAACCTGCACGATTCTTCTACTCTTCTTCGAACATTAGTGTTTCTAGCGGTTCAGGTGCGCTAGAGTTTTTAAAAATATCTTTGTATTCTTCGTCCGACTCTACTCACAAGTCAATTTTTCCTTATGTAGAAGAAGTTCCTCATAGTTTGATGTTTATACTATTCCCAAGCAGCACCTTTATACTCACTTGCAAGGTTATTCCATCAACTCGTTTACCCATAAGGTTATTTCACCTTGTGCATTAGCTATCAGATATCTTCAAAGGCTTACCTGTAGGATACCGCTCATTAATAATATGTATAAGGTTTAGTTTCACAGTCCGAAGAAATGTCACATTGTGAAATTGTAGATTACCGTATATAAATTGTCAGTTTTTTTTTACAAAAGTAACTTATTGTTGTACTTCCTCTTTCATTATTGTAGAATTTAAGTTTTGTAGAAAAATAAAATAGTGCGAATCGTAAAAAATAAAAAAAAGGTTCTACTTGTTCTTGTTTTTTTTTGCTTCTACGTTTGGTTTTCATTTCACCCCATCAATTCCAAATATAAATTAGCATATTTAAATTAATTATCATGATACAAACAACAACAAAAAACACCTTAAAACTATCGTTTGATACTGATCAACAGATCATTTATGAAACCTCTGAAGACCATTACCATAATTAATCAATAATAATTTCATTCGCTCAGGTGATTAAATTACAAACTACAAATTAGGTACATGCGATCATTTCCTTTTCACACATTATCGTCAACAGATATGACCACTTAAATCGTCAAAAACATTAGCTTCATTCTTTTCTTATACCCTGCATCTGCGGTAACCCATTCATCCATGCCCGACATAGGACAGTTATGGCACATTTGCAACACGTTTGTACGCGTACATCTTACATTTCACGACCAAATAATTCAGATTAACTCAAGACATTTTTACTTATCGCACCTGTATATGCAACAAGCATACCCCAAGTCAAAGATTACATCAACCAAATGCATTGATCGAGTTTGCATACTACTTCTGTATTATTGTTCATTCCGTTTTGGATCTCATTCCCATCCGCACAAACACACACTTTGTGTATATGCATGATATTATTTTGAAAACAGCATTTTATATGCATGTTGTATAATGTAAATGAAAATAGTGCCTACTCACATGCATTAAAGAGTCATTCTTACATACTCAATAATACCACCGAAATCGAGTTTTGTTTTTTCATAAAGTCATATGTAACTGACCTATCCCAAAGGCAACTAGCACGTGCTAAGATAGACTTGTTCAACCAGCTGGTGAAAAACTAAAACACACTCAAGCAAATAAGCTCCAGCAAATGGCTACGATTTGTTTACATCGCGCCATTCTGCAGAAACTGGTATGAAAGTAAGCACGATATTTTCTCATACCTTGCCTTCGTTTATTCATTTTCATTTTCATTCAAACACATTATTTTCCTAGATCTTGCATTTTGGTGTACAGTTCGGTGCAACCCGCGCACATGCCGCGTTTTCATCATTAAGTTGAACTCGGATATTGTTGATTCGTGGAAAAAAAATTTGCTTATACAAAATTTTGTAAAGGCATAAAAATGGCAAATCATGTTACCATAAGCTAGTTGTTAACGACACGTCATGAAAATAAATTGTAGTATCAGATATTGACGGTTTGCGTTTCATTCAAGCATTATACTTTTTTTTTGTAAAACTGTTGGGGAATCCCGTTAACTGGCGCCCAAGCTATAAAAGCTGCCACCGTAGGAAGCTTAAAAATTACGCAATTAGCTGTCCCCGTAAGAACACAACTTTCCGTCACTATCCATATCATAAAAGTTACGCAAAAAGTTAAAACTACTATTTCGCTGAAAATCTGCACGAAAAATTAGTAGCGCGCAAAACGACGTGTGTGAGAAGTGCGTCATGGTCCGATTCACGAATAAAGGTTTAAAAAAAAGGTACACCGACGTGGTATGATGCATGGTGTTATAGCGTAAGGGTAGTTAGCGTAAGGATAGAACGACGACTCTGGTGGCGAGGCAGCTAGCCGCAGCTAAACCATAGCATCCGCGGTTTGATCAATTTTCACAACCGACGTTCCCCATGGTTTGAATGCGAACCAACTGGTAGGATGACTTAGAGCCGTCGCGAATGTAGCATTCCCGGAGTTAAGAAGGACTGCGGAAGGAGTTGCGAACAATCGTCCCTCCCGAATTATCTCTCCGGTCAATCTCACGACAAACGATCGGAAGGCAGCAGAGGCCGCCCCAAGCACTAAGTGGACATTCAACTCGCACATTTTCACCGACAAGTCGGTGTAGTATTGACGATGGAAACTCTTCAATATATCACTATCCGATCGGAACAAACTAAAATGACACTTTTGGAAGTCACAACTACCATCAACGGTGAATGTCCGAAGCGTAAGTGAACGCCAAGGTGAATGTCCGAAGCGCAAGTGCATTGCCACCATATGCGAAAGATGAAGGATGTGCAGCAATCAAGCGGAAAAAGTACCGCAGAAGCGCAAAGCTCTGACGTTTCGTTGCTTGGGGTGAGTCGACTCCGGGCTCTCATACGATCTGACTGCGGTGAGGAATGAACGACGAACGTCCGTCTGACGAAAACTTATATTGCATTTTATTTTTCGTTCTTCAATTGCACCTGAACTACTGGGGTGCCCCTGTGATCCGGAAGGAGTGAACTTTGAGGTATAGCTGGAGAGACTGACTTACAGTGGTACGAGACCCGAAAATTTTACGGGCTGAGTAGCAGGAATCAGTTTAATCAGATTTTGCATGTGATATTCGAAACGGAGAATAGACGATGCGATGTCTTGATTGATTGTGTACCCAGATATCTACGACGCTCGAGCTGGAAACGCGCTTTTCTGCGTTTTTCGAAGTTGTTAGTTCGAACGGGCGGCGGCCAGACGGTGTGACGAGTGAATTAAAAACACCCCCGATAGGACACACCAGGTGGTACAACAGGTGGTACAATTGTAGATTAAGAAAAGAATCTTGAATTATGTCAAGCCGTCTTAGATTCATAGTATTAGGTTAACAGCAGATCGTGGCGACACAGAGATTAATTGTTTATTTCATTTAGGTAAAATAATGAAAGAGAATAAAATTCAAGTGTGTATTAGATTGTGAAAGCGGGTTTCTCAATTTGGAGCCAAAATTTAATGTCCAGGTGATTCTAGGCGAGAATCCAACCGCCTCGAGCTCTCGTTTCAAGGCAGCGGTTGCTCTAGACAGTGCGGGATAGAAACGACGGGCACCCAAACTCACCCCCCTTCCCAACGTGAGCAAGCCAACCCGCGGCTGTTACCCCTGCTCCTTGTCGGCGAAAAGGGGTCGTTATATCAACCAGTGCGGTCGGTTATATTTGGCACCCAACGTTTTAAGGGTTTACGATCGAAATGGATTAGATTCGATTAGATTAGATTCGCGATAAGATTTTAGCTAAGATGCTTGTGACGCGCACGTAGAACAGAGTAAAACGATAATGGCAAATGATGGTGAATAATAACAGTTTGGATACGTGATTAGCTTCGGGATCAGATACTTGTGACACTCAAGTGAATAAAGATTAGAACGGTTTTTATTCACGTAGTTTGGAAAAAAAGAAAAAAAAAACGCGTTTCTTTTTTGTTTTAAATAGAAGCATTATTTGATTTGTAAATATTATTTTACGTATATTATGCATTTTATATATTATTTTACTAATATACATATAAGTAGAATATTGGCAAATAAATGCCAATATGTAGTGATTCTACCTGAAATTTGCAAGGGTAATTGAGTAATGGTGGTATGGTTGAATTGTTTTCAGGAAAATGGCTGGTAGAATTCTTTTAGAAGCGTGGAATCTTGGTGAATTTTATTTTATTTTATTTGATTTTTGTTTTGTTTCCTATAATTAAACGCTATAAGTGAAGAAGTGTCAGGTACTGTTTGACATCAGGTGAAAAATACATTTTTTGGTAGAGTTTTTCGTATGTGTGGGTTCAGTAATCTTGTTTGAAAGACAAATAGTTAGAGTACTGCGCTTGATAGTCCAGATATCCGATTTGGGTAGGTTTTGATGGTCGATATTGTTATAAAGAGGATCGTACAAGTGGTCGTAGCGGGTAGTAGGCAAGTTTTGATGCAGGACATTTTGTTTACAAAATGCGTAATATATTTTGGTAAAATACATTTTAAGTTACTTTCAGAGACATAAACGGGAAGTTCTCGAAAGAAGAGAATGAGAGAAATTGATAGCTGCTGCTCATTTTCAGCTAGTTAAGACGGCAGGTACTCCAGCATTACGAGTGGTGCTTGGGATCTGTCGGTAGTTTAAGTTTTCTTGTTGTGTTGTTTAGGGAGTTAGCAATTTGAAAATCAGTTTTATTATTTGGAAACTAGTGGCTATTATTTCAATTAGCGAGTGAGTGAACTGCACAGGATGGCTACTGGGAGCGGTATAAGGAAAATCTCAGTACAGCGTCCAAGCAAAGACGAACTCGCATATGAGCTTGCATTATGGGGTCTTGCTGGTGATACGGTGGATACCAAGCAAAAACATGCGTTAAAGAACAAAGCCGCCTTGGGAGAGTCTTTTGCAATGGCAACGTACCCGCTCACGTTCTCAGAGGACTGCGAGGTGATAAACTGGCAGAAATAACAATGTTTTTAGACCCATTTGTCGGTGATTTTAATTCACCAGACTTTCTGAAGTTGAAGGGGAAAATATGCTTCGCTCTACGCCGCTTGGGTAACATGAAGGGGGAAACGGCTGAGGAAAAGAACTTTTTAAAGCAGCCCAAGGGACAATTGATGGTTGCAATGGAAGACCTTCTATATAAAGCAGGCAGCGAGACGAGCGAGAAGTCTGACGAAGTATGGACTTTTAATAGTCCAATGTCGTCAGTTCCAAGTACTCCGATGTTTCAACCCTGAAAGCTTTTAGACCTTCATAAGTAGGGAGTAAAGTTGCACGGAAAGGGTTGAGGAACTCAGGGAGGCAAAAGGGCTGTCCAAGGCCTAGTTGTTTCGGTCAGCCGTGAACCTCTTTGAAGGGAAGGCCTTAATATGATTCCGAGCTAATCGCTCAATTTGCCACAGTTGGGAGGGCTTGTTCAAGAAATTGAGGGCGGAATTGGTCCCTGCGAATTATGACGACAGGCTAATGGGCAACATCTGGCGGAGAACGCAAGGCAATGCAGAGTACATTGGAGTGTATGTAGCGGTTATGGAAGGTTTGTCCCACCGGTTGAGCAAACCACCGGCCGAAGTAGTAAAATTAAAAATTTTAAGGAAAAACTTAAAATTGAGACGATATCGGACCTTGTAAAATTGGGACGATTGTAAGAGCTGACAAAACTCTCAGTGGAGTCCTTTGTTCCACCTTTCTCTTGAATAAATCAGACACTATTGGAATCAGACCTGACCTACCTGGAAGTAACGGGCATAGCTCTGGCAGAGTTGTCAGCGTGACCTTGGACCCTTACCTGCTGGAACTGCCGCAAGCAAAGCCACACGTCGAGGGAATGCACAGAGTCAAAGAAATGTTTTGGATGCGGTCAGCAGGGGTCGTTTCGAGCGGAATGCCCAGATTGCAGCAACCAAAGACCAGTTGGTGGTGGTTGAAATAGAAATCAAACCGATAACAGGGGTGCAACGTTTGGAGACCGACGCCAGGAAAACAACAGAAGGGAATTGGAAATGTTTTTGCGGGATGATTAAAATTGAACAACTTTTTATTAACATTAAAAATTTTAATCTACATTGAAAATTCTATCTTGACAAAGTGGTTTCGAAAGTATGCACTGTTTCTCATCAGACACCAGCGCACAGTGCATACTTGACTGGCGTGACCACTCGCAGTTGGAAATCATTACATTTGTATTTATGCTAGTTGTGACAAATTTTAACATCTCCGACTTATATCCATGGATATAATTTTACTTAGTAAAGGTAATTGAATTTGATCACGGTTCCCTTCTTGTCTATAAATCAGCATAGACAACGTATATCATTTCTACAGCATCGAAGCCGAGCATATTGAAATGGGAAACTTCGATCGTTTTGCGGAATCAGCCTCCGAAAGCAGAATCAAATTGGAAATGTTTTTGCGGGATGATTAAAATTGAACAACTTTTTATTAACATTCAAAATTTTAATCTACATTGAAAATTCTATTTTGACAAAGTGGTTTCCAATTACCTTTACTAAGTAAAATTATATCCATGGATATAAGTCGGAGATGTTAAAATTTGTCACAACTAGCATAAATACAAATGTAATGATTTCCAACTGCGAGTGGTCACGCCAGTCAAGTATGCACTGTGCGCTGGTGTCTGATGAGAAACAGTGCATACTTTCGAAACCACTTTGTCAAAATAGAATTTTCAATGTAGATTAAAATTTTTAATGTTAATAAAAAGTTGTTCAATTTTAATCATCCCGCAAAAACATTTCCAATTTGATTCTGCTTTCGGAGGCTGATTCCGCAAAACGATCGAAGTTTCCCGTTTCAATATGCTCGGCTTCGATGCTGTAGAAATGATATACGTTGTCTATGCTGATTTATAGACAAGAAGGGAACCGTGATCAAATTCAATTACCTTTACTAAACATGGAAATGTTTTACAAAGGGTCTAGTCGGCGGCGGACTAGGCCTTTCTCCCACAGTGGAAGTCGCGAGGGACAGCCAGTTGAGCTACTTGCTTTTAAGATCTGAAGGGGACAGTCGATTCAATTCGGAAGTAGTAATAAATGGCCAGAAGTTCCTTGGCTTGGTGGACTCAAAGGTGTCTAAGAGAGTAACAGGTGGTAAAGGTTGGGAATTAATTAGCAGGCTGGAAATTGAGCCACAGGCACAGAATAAGAAGAAAATCTGTTTGAAAAATAGAATGGAGTGTCGGGTGGAAGGAATAGCCCGGTTCCCGATCCGGCTGAAGGAAAAGCAGCGGTGGTTAGAGGTTTCGGTGACTGCGTCAATTTCACACCTTATTCTAGGGGTAGATTTTCTGATAGCGTTACGTGTTGTGTTGCCCGTGGCAAAAAAGCAGTGGTGGATGGTAGAATTTTGAGTCAAGGCAGTTGATTGGCAGGAGCCGATTGACACATGGGCAGGAAGTGGAGCTGGAGTCATTGCTCAGTGAGGAGTTCCGAATAATGGAGGTAGGAATTGGTTGCGCCGATAGAGTGGAGCATTTCATACGAACCAATTCAAAGCCGATCAAACAGCGCTACTATCCCGTCTTACCAGCTGTCTTAAAGCATAGTAATGCCAAACTTAACGAAATGCTTGAGGCAGGGATAGCGTTGCAGTCCAGCAATCCGTGGACCTCTCCAATTCTTCTTATAAAGAAGAAAAATGGGAGCTTTCGATTCTGCGTCGATTACCGGAAATTGAACAAGGTCTCGGAGAGGGACGCGTATTCACTGCCCTACGTCGCGGCAATACTGGACAATACTGGATGCAAGGTTACTTTCATCATTGGATATTAAATCAGCCTTTTGGCAGGTTCCCATGGCCGAGAAGTCGAAAGAGCCGACCGCGTTCACCGTGCCCCAACGTGATCTATTTCAGTTCGGTTCCATGCCTTATGGTCTGCAGAATGCTCTTATTACATGGAAACTTCTGACTGAAGAGGTTCTGGGACCCAATCTGGAGCCATTTGTGCTCACATACGTGGACGACATTGTGATGGTTACCCAGGACCTCACCAAACACCTGGAGATTCTGAAAGAAATTTTCAATAGATTGCGCCAGGCCGGACTGAGTGTCTTTCGAGAGAACTGCGAGTTTTGCCGCACGTGCCTCTGGTAACCGGGCTATGTCGTGGACGAAAATGGGTTGAGTGTACATCCGAATTAGGTAAAGGCAGTGATGGACATTCCGCGACCAAAGGCGGTAAGGAGATGCGGCAATTTTCGGGGATGGTATCGTGGTATCGGAGATTTATTCCGGATTTGGCGGCGTTGATGTCTCCGATCACGAACTTCTTCAAGAAGAATCGGAAGTCGTCGATGAAGGGAACGGGCGAGTGGAGGCACCTGTAAATGGGGACGAGGCTGCGGCAGTAACCGTAGGCTTCCGTGAACCGAACCAGGGTTTGGATCACAACACTGGTCCTTTGTTTTCGACACCCAGGGCAACGACGGTGGTAGCGAAAGGGCAGGAGGTGTCCAAGTGGGGCCTCCGTTATAATGGGGACTCCGGGTCCCTGAGGGCATTTCTAGAGCGGGTGGAAGAGCTGCGGGAGGCCAGAGGGGTGTCACCTCAGACGTTATTTCAGTCAGCGGCGGAAATGTTCGAAGGAAAGGCGCTAGTCTGGTACCGTGCCAATCGTACTCGGGTCAACTCGTGGCAGGAGTTGGTGGCAGAACTGCGTGCCGAATTTCTACCGCCTGACTACGACGACCGTCTGCTCAGTGAAATTGGAAGGCGCACACAAGGCCTGGAGGAATCGATGGGCATATATGTATCGGCAATGGAGGGGCTGTTTAGGCGTCGTACCGTCCCGTGTTCCGAGGAGGATAAACTTCGGATCTTATGGAAAAATATAGCCCCATTTTACCAAACACAGCTGGCTCTGACTCCGGTACGTAGTATCGCGGATCTGATCAGAGTAGGCCGCGCTTTGGAGACGACACGGGCATCAGTCGAAGCATATTTACCCCCACCGACTCGGAATCAACAACGCCTTTTGGAGCCGGATCTGGCCTACGTTGGTTGCGCGGATGGAGTAAATCTAGCGCCTCTGCAGGGGAAACTGGTGCGCTGCTGGAACTGCAAGGGCAGTGGCCACACGTCCAGGGACTGTCGAGAGCCCCAGAGATGCTTTGGTTGTGGGCGGCAAGGTATCAGAAGAGCGACGTGCCCAAATTGCCAGAGCCAACCGAACCATTCTCGTAGCGCCAAAGCACCACCGGATTCGAGAGTGAATGAGAGACCGATAGCCAGAAACTCCGAAGCCGAAGTTCGTAATCGATCGACTCAGGGAAACGGACGTTGTGTCCAGTAGGCGGCAGCCTGGACACAAAGAGCAGTATAGGAGGGGCCGCAACGGAGGCGCAATTGAATTATTTGTTGGCGAAGAGACAGGGAGACAACCGACCACACCTTGAGGTGGAGATTTACGGTCGCAAGTTCTTGGGTCTCTTGGATTCGGGCGCCACTAATACAGTGGTAGGGGAAGAAGGTTGGAGGGTGCTGAACGAGCTGGGTGTAGAGCTTCTGGACTCCAACCAAAAGGTGATCCGAATGGCCAATAGTCAGGGATGTGGAATTGCGGGGACGGTAATGGTCCCAATTCAGCTGGAGGAGAAGCAAGAGTGGCTTCGAATGCTTGTGGTTCCGTCGCTACCGCAGATGCTCATATTGGGGGTGGACTTCGTCAGACGTTTTGGCCTGGTAATGGCTTTGAGTGAAGAGAGTTGGAGCTTCATCAACGCATTGCAGGGAGACTCTGGTGAACAGTTGAAGCCACGGAGTCGCCTCACAAGATTGGAGGAGGGTGCCCTAAGCCCATTGCTTCAGGAAGAATTTCAATTAATGGGGGATGGTGTTGGATGCACTAACAGGGTAGAGCATGTCATCAAGACCAACTCGCCCTCCATTAAACAACGTTACTATCTTATCTCGCCGGCCGTTCAAAAGCATGTGGACGCGGAGCTCAACAAGATGTTAGAACAAGGGATAGTGGAGCCTTCCGCGAGCCCATGGGCCTCACCCATTCTATTGGTGAAAAAAAAAGACGGCACCTATCGGTTTTGCGTCGACTATCGAAAACTGAATAGGGTTACTGAACACGACGCATACACAATCCCATACGTGTCGGCCACATTAGATAAATTACGCGACGCAAAATATTTATCGTCGCTCGATATTAAATCGGCCTATTGGCAGGTGCCAGTGGCAGAACAATCGCGGAAATATACGGCTTTTACCGTGCCCCATAGAGGTCTCTTTCAGTTTCGCAGGAGGCCATTTGGCTTGCAAAATGCCCCAGCGACATGGCAGCGGCTGATTGACCAAGTGCTGGGACCGGATCTTGAACCTTGCGTGTTCACCTATCTCGATGATATCATCGTGGTAACGCAGGATTTCGCGAAGCATTTGGAGACCTTGAGAGAAGTCTTCCGGCGATTGAGACAGGCGGGACTGAAAGTGTCCCGTGACAAGTGCGAGTTTTGTCGTCCCCAATTGAAATACTTGGGCTACGTCGTAGACGAGAGGGGCTTGAACGTAGATCCGGACAAGGTAAGGAGTCTGATGGAGATTCCCGCGCCTAAAAATGTGAAGGGAGTACGGCAGTTCCTGGGAATGGTCTCTTGGTATAGGCGATTCATACCAGACTTTGCCACGCTGACAGCGCCACTCACGAATCTCCTGAAAAAGCACAAAAAATTCGAGTGGACCCAGGACTGCCAAGCTGCTTTCACCCAGGCGAAGGTGAAACTTTCCACTGCCCCAATTCTTACCTGCCCGGACTACAGTCTACCTTTTCCGATTCAGACCGATGCTTTAGATCTGGGGTTAGGGGCCGTTCTGTCACAACAGCACGCTGAAGGAGAGAAGGTAATCTGCTATCTTAGCCGATCACTGTCGAGGGCCGAAAAGAAGTATAGCACCACAGAGAAGGAGTGTCTCGCGGTTTTGTGGGCTGTGGAAAAGCTCAGGCCATATGTGGAGGGGGCCAAGTTCACAGTGGTTACCGATCATTACTCTCTTGTGTGGCTAAACAACTTGAAAGACCCGTCAGGGCGGTTGGCTAGGTGGGCGATTCGGCTTCAACAATATCCCTTCGAGATAATTCATAGAAAGGGGAAGGATGGATCTCGGATGGTAATTCAAGAAGAGGTAGCAGTGCTGGTGACCACGGAGGATAAGTGGCTTGAGGAGATGAAACAGAAGGTTTCGAAGGTTCCATGACGTTTCGCAGATTGGCGGGTGGTGGGAGGCTCACTCTGGAAGCATGTGCCGGGTCGATATCCTGAGCTGGAAGGGGAGGACGCATGGAAAAGAGTGGTGCCCAGGGCGGAACGAAAAGAAATTCTTCGTCAATGCCATGACAATCCAACGGCGGGACATATGGGGGTCAGTCGCACGCAGTTTCGAGTGGCCACAAAGTATTATTGGCCCAAGATGTCCGTGGATGTGAGCGGCTACGTACGAAAATGTAAGGTGTGCCAAGCAAATAAGGTAGAGCGACAAGCTCCGTCTGGGTTTATGGCCTCGCGAAGTGGCGAGCCGCAACAGCCATGGGAGATGGTGTGTGTCGACTTGGTGGGCCCATTACCTAGATCGAACCGGGGATATACTCATATTCTCACGGTTGTGGACTATGTAAGCAAATTAACAGTCCTGTTCCCAGTACGAACGGCGACAGCCGCCTCTGTTTGTCACTTACTTGAAGAGCAAGTTTTCCTGGTGTTCGGAGTTCCGAAATGGCTTGTATGCGACAATGGGGTCCAGTTTCGGGGAAAACTAATGCAGCAGCTAGTGGAGAAGTACGGGACAACTATTAAGTACACCGCATTATACCACCCACAAGCCAACCCAGCAGAACGACGAAACCAGGACATTAAAAGAATGTTGCGTTCCTACGTCGCTGACAACCACCGTGTTTGGGATCAACACCTGGCGAAGATTGCCAGTGCGCTACGTACTTGCAAACACGAGGTAACTCAAGTCACCCCATACTTTTATAACTTTGGCAGGGAGATGGTGACTTACCATGACGGCCAAGAACGGCCAAGAGAAGGGCAGGCAGCAGTCGAGCCCGAAGCTAGGGCCGAAGAGCTCGCCAGAGTACGCACGGATGTGCTGGAGCGTATGAAACACGCAACTATGCAGAGTGCTCAAAGATACAACTTGCCTAGGTGTGACGTAACGTTTGCGGAAGGAGAGGCCGTGTGGCGGAAAAATTACACCCTCTCGGATGCAGCAAAATTTTATTCGGCAAAGCTAGCGCCTGAATATGTGGGGCCCTTCTGGGTCAAGAAACGGGTATCGGGATGGATCTACCTATTGGTAGACAAAAAAGGCCAGTAGGCAGGGACATGGCATGTCAAGGATTTAAAAAAATATGTCAATTAAGAGGTTTTGAGGAAGAATCAGATAGGATTCGGGATGAGACGAAGTACTTAGTCCTTAAAACCTAAACTAACAATCTAATTCTTAGCATCTAGATTTTAATTCTAAGTATGGATATTTACACCTAAACAACTACGCCTGGAAATCTTAACTTAAGTTATTAGTTATAAGTAGTTAAACCTAATTTTCTAAGTCTTAAACTCTAAGTCGCCGCTGTCTCGTTTTTCTTCTCGCTGCCTGCTGCCGATATCGCTCGAAAATTCCTTTTCTGCTCGGGGGGCGCTGGCAATCCGGGATCACTAACGTCCCGCTGTCTACCTGTGATGGGATATAGGTACCCGATATTGGCGTCACGTCGAGGAACCTAAAAGAAACCGTGAAAGTGCGATTTAGTAGATGAATTTATGAAATAGTAATAGGTTGGAGAGACTCAAACAGATGGAATTAAGGATAGTAAGATGGGAATCAGCGGGATTAGAGAGCTCTAAGTAAGAGGAAAAGAAAATTAGCCATAACCACATAGATTTAGGTAGAATTTAGAAAAGTTATAGTGTCTTAGGTAGCATTAGATAGAAGCACGGAGTGTAAGGTGAAGCGGGGTAGAAACATAGTGCATTGGTAAGAATGAATTAAAAGTTAGATTAGGTCAATATTAGATATTAGCGAACAATATCCATGAAATTATGAACAAAGAAAAAAAAATTGTTGAGCGAATAATTAAAACACGTTCAGATAAAAGGCAACTTAATAGTCAAATTTGAATCTCGAACAAACTCAATTCAACAAAGTAAAGCGAGCCAGATACAGCATATGAAAATAGAAAAGAATTAGCAACGTCAAATGAAAATAGATAAGAGAGAACGAGATCTATCATGAAAATAGAATAGAATCTTGGATTAGTAGTAGTTAGAAGTTAGAGTTAATGTTGTTTTTAAACAGGCATATTTCAAGTAGAATAGGATTACAGATTAGGCATAACACTGATGGAATTTTTGTTGAATTCGGAGTTAGGAGCTAGAACTAGTGTTGCTTTATAAGCAGGCATACTCAAAGTAGAAGAGGGTCTCGAAATATACATTCAGTAAATGGAAACCGTAGTGGAACTGGGGGTTATGAAATAGAATTAGTGTCGTTTTACCAACACACAAACACGAATTAGAATATGGGCTAGAAGTAGGTACACCACAAATGAAATGTTAAGTTGAATTGCGAGTTAGGAAATGAAGTTGGGTGTCGCGGTATGAACATACCTAGAAAAAGTAGGATAGGAACAAGGATTAGGACTTACGATTATAATCAGGAAATATAAAACCACACGCAATACCTTGCACAGGGCGATGTCGAGTCTTTAGGACACTAATTCCGCGCCACGTCAGGCAGACCATCAAGATCGACTACGAGGTAGAGCGTATCGCATGTTTGATTTAAAGCTATGTCGTACCCGCGAGATTATATATTCGTTGCTCCATTAACCGGGACAGTCGCGAAAACAATATCGGTGACGGATTTCCGGGGAAATCCTTTTCGGGTAAGGGGGGAGTTGTTACGTTGTAACAAGGGGGTGCGCTTGCATTTTGGAAAAAAAAAATACAGCCTTCCCCGGGGAAGGCTGAGCCATGACGGGTAATCCACCACTCCACTGAGCAGGACTCCACCTCCACCACTCATATGTAGCGTACGGCCGTCGCATCCGACCTGTGTTTTGTACCCGTCGGATGCTCACGGCATAGATAGTTGATTAAGGTAAGCGGATAGGATAAATAAGCATAAGTAAATGGGGAGCAGCATCGTAGCCAACCCTCTCCATCGAACGGAGACGAATCACGATACCTCCAGCTACGTCTGGGGCTGCACAAGACGCACTGATCGCGGGTTGCTTTCGCGGCAACACAAAACACATACACAAACCAACTCACCTGTTAATGGCATTCGCCATGGTCCCACAGTTGTGCGGCCTGGGTTTCAACACAGCCGGTTTGGCTTTGGACATCACTCGAAAACACCGCCAAAACACGTCAGGCCAATAACCCGATACGAGCTGCCACCTGGAAAGGAATTCTCACAAAGAATCAGATGCTTCTTGACCCAGACCCAGATACTTATCTGAACCAACTCCGAATGATGTGGTGACCTAGCGCAAACCACGACCACCCAGGGACGCTCCCGAATCAAAGCCCTCCCATCGGGGTTGATAACACTTCCATCAAGGATCGTTGGACTTCTAGCTGGATACAAGACGCGTTGGGACTACCAGACGAGTGATCATCCTATCTTGTACTGACTTGTTGCCTAAAAGAATATCAACAGGAATTCAAATTCACCGGCATGGTGACGGATTACACATAAGTACACACAAAACCTCCTCTCGAACGAGCCACAATAACGATCGAACAGATTCGCAAAACGATTATTTGAATCCTTCCGAGACGGACTACGAGCGTCAACACGGCCACAAATAGCTACCTGTCAGGAAATCGACATACAGTTGACAGTGGAGAACGTAAATAAACATCGGAAACCGACACAAACCAAAAGTCAATGAAATCCAGGGGTGGATTAACGACGACCACGGTAAATTATTGAATTGGCGTAAAAACTCGATCGGCACGTGGAGAAAGTACATTCACCCAGTCGTACGGGAAAGAAGAATGTACGGTATTTGAAGGACATCGGAGAAAGCAGCGACACCTGATGAAGGAAGGAAAATTTTCCATTCTGTGTGCGACAGTGGTAACGAGCAGTTTGAAAATTTTGGAAACTATCAGGTATGGAAATTCAAGTATTCTGTGTGCGACAGTGGTAACGAGCAGTTTGAAAATTTTGGAAACTATCAGGTACGGAAATTCAAGGATTCTGTGTGCGACAGTGGTAACGAGCAGTTTGAAAATTTTGGAAACTATCAGTTACGGAAATTCAAGGATTCTGTGTGCGACCGTGGTAACGAGCAGTTTGAAAATTTTGGAAACTCTCAGGTACGGAAATTCAAGGATTCTGTGTGCGACAGTGGTAACGAGCAGTTTGAAAATTTTGGAAACTATCAGTTTGAAAATTTTGGAAACTATCAGGTAAAATTTTCCATTCTGTGTGCGACAGTGGTAACGAGCAGTTTGAAAATTTTGGAAACTATCAGGTACGGAAATTCAAGTATTCTGTGTGCGACAGTGGTAACGAGCAGTTTGAAAATTTTGGAAACTATCAGGTACGGAAATTCAAGGATTCTGTGTGCGATAGTGGTAACGAGCAGTTTGAAAATTTTGGAAACTATCAGGTACGGAAATTGAAGGACTCGGTGTGCGACAGTGGTAACGAGCAGTTTGAAAATTTTGGAAACTATCAGGTACGGAAATTCAAGGATTCTGTGTGCGACAGTGGTGCGGAAAATTCAAAAGTCTGTGAGCGACAGTAGAAGCGAGTAGCTGCGAAAATTTTGTGTGAAAATTCTGTGAAGCGAGCAACCCAATAAAATCTTGAAAAATCAGCGGAAAGTCAGCAAGAACCCCAGCAAACCACCAGGAACGACAGGGAACATCCTTGGTGTGTCGAGGGGGCGACAAAAAGGACCTCCGGTAAAAAAAAAGTGGTAAAATCGAAATCGGGTCCCAGCGGGATTTGAACCCGTGATTCTCTGTGGCCTCCGAAACAGGCGGCGAGACGTTTAACTGGCAAGAAGATCGTACATCTCGTACCGGCCCTGTAGTGCAGAGGCTAGCACGTCTGGCCGGGAACCGGGCAGTCTGCGGTTCAGAACCCCACCCGTGCTGATGAGATTGGGAGCTTAGGAAGATTCTGTGTGCGACGGTGGAAGCGAGCATTCATCATATCTGGTCGTGAAGAAATTCACCCATCACTGAACTGGGACTCGGCTGGAGTCGGGGTTGGCTTTTTGACCAGGTTTTGGTCTGCCGAATCGAGGGAAGAAGGTTAGTTCCTGTTTTAGCATATTCGAAAGATTTTATTTAGATCTAAGTACAATTGTATAGAATTTTCAGAATTTTTCATACAATCAGAATCTTCAGAAATCTTTTCCTTGTGTAGAAAAGTTTGTTACGGTGGAATGGTGGATTGCATAAAGTAGAATAAGTTAACGAAGTGTAGGCGGTAGAATTACCAATTGTTTTGGTGTATTGAATAGTGCGAAATCGCGGAAACTGAGGAAATAAAGAATTTTGTCTTTTAGTTGCGAATTCGTACTTTTGTTATCGTGACACACGTCGGTGAATAGGTAGTCGATTCGTGGTCTGTTGATTCGGCGACGTCAAACTAGGGGAGCAAAGTGGAATAAATTAACGTAGTGTAGGCGGTAGAACTACCAATTGTTCTGGTGTAGGGAATAGCGCGAAATTGCGGAAACTGAGGAAATAAAGAATTTGGTCTTTCAGTTGCGAATTCGTACTTTTGCTATCGTGACACACGTCGGTGAATAGGTAGTCGATTCGTGGACTGTTGATTCGGCGACGTTGAACTAGGGGAGCTGTGTCACACGCGGCAGTGGTCCCACTCCCAGACTTCTTGACCTCGGTGAGCCGTAAGCTCACTCGGTGGCTCGTGGTCCATTTTTGGGGTGAGTGAGTGGCGCCCACGCCCAGTCTCCTGAGCGAACCCGGGACCCAAACGGACCAAGCCGAGGGTCAATACCCCCTCAATTAGGCGGGGTGGGTAATAGCTTTTTATTAAGCTTGTTAAAGTAGCTGACTAGCAAAGTATTCAAATCAGATCCGGAATCGAGCTTGAAACTAATGATAGTATTATCTTCTTGTATAATTTCATACCAAGCCCGCTTGTTTCCGAAATCAGTTAACTTATTTATAGCTTCTATATAAAAAGACTCATTTGCGTTTTTAATATTTATTTCACTCACCAGTCTAGCTACACTCACTTCTGCAAAGTGATTAAATTTACCACAAATACCACATCTTTTCCCAAATGTTGGACAATTTTTGGGTGGGTGAAACTTGTTGCAATACCGACATTTATTTCCCTGCCGCTGAACAGCGTCATTTCTCTTAACATTTGTAGTTGACTAAAATTATGGCCACTAGTATAATCTTTGCTTTATCTTTGTATATTATTTTTAGAAAAATCAGAATTAACTGCATTTAAATTACTGTTACTTTTACTGTATTTGCTTGAATTACTCATCTTATCATATTCATTTCTATTCCGTGCCTACTGTTGAAGATTTTGTGTTCTGTCCGTGATCCCATCAACCGCTAATACTGCCGATGAATTAATTTTCTTCATTCTCCTGGTCGATGATTCGGTTGCCTCTCCTGCACGCTCAAGTTCAACTGCCATCTCGTACGTCAACTCTGGTGTTTCAAGATATTTTTTCTGTAGTCGACTATCATAAGTCCCATACACAATTCTGTCTCCGAGCATCCTCTGCTCGAAGTCACTAGTGAAACCGCAATTCTTTACCAGCTTTTTAAGGTCCAATAGCAAATTATCAAACGGTTCTGCTTCACGTTGATTCCTCGAATGAAACATAAAATTCTCATACACTTCATTCTTTTTTGGTATACAGAATTTCGAAAACGATTCTAATACTTTGTTGTATTTAACTTTATCTTCGTCACTCAAGTGCAATGAACTGTACACTTCCAATGCTTCCGGGCCAATGGCGTTTAAGAAGATTGCAATTTCACAGCCTCCGATTTCTTTTCAAAGTTTAAAGCCGATGCAAATATATCGTTATTATAGCGATATATTGCCATCCAGTTTAAGAGTTTCTGGTCTTTTCAAATAATCCATCGTTTTTTGACCACTTTAACTGTGCGCTTTGCAGGTTGGCCACGTTTGACAGGTAAATTTATACTACTTTTGTTTGCAGTTCCCATTCAATGTATAAAATTTTCACTTGTAATTACAACACTTCTTTTCATCACGTTAGGAGAACACGAATACTTGATTATTTTGCGAAAAACTTTATTTGCCGTAGCGCCATGTGGTATAATTAAAAGACCAGCTTTACTCGAACATGATTTTATTACGATCCGCTTACATCTTAGTAATAATTCAGACAGGTTCTTATCAAATAATTTCTGGTTTTTGTTAAATGTAAAGTACTGTGATACTAATCTAGAATCATACTACACAAGATAATGCTTACAAAGTATGAGTGTGCGTTATCATTGTATAATCGTAACGTCACACTACAACACTGTCCAGAAGTGTTAACTTATCAAAAGATTCTGCTAATGAGGCATCAATCATTGTTGGATCACGTTTTTAAGAGGTGGTTTCAAAAATGCCTCAATGAATAACCTGGCAATATTTTCAGTTTTAGACACCTCAATCGGTACAGGTGTTGAACCCGTTGTTCCATCACTCTTTTTGTATGGGATAGTTAGCATTGTATCTGATTCAGTTTTTGACCACTTATCAGGTAGTATATCGGCACCGGATTCTTTAGCCGCCGCACTTCTAGATTGCCGAATCGATTGACGAATGCGGTAAAATATTTGTTTTCGTACCTGGTATACTGTTTTGCTCTAAGTTTTAGCTCTCCTTCTTAAATTTTCGTATGAAAATTATATTCCACTCAGCAAGAGTGCCATAAAATCCATGATGTTAATTGGAGAGAGTACAGGCAAGTCCACATGCTTTTATGTCACGTTCTCATCTTAAGCAATGTGCTGGATATATATAACCGTCGGTCATCCGAAATAACTTTGCATGATTTCTTTTAGCCCTCGGAATTTTCCCAATTATGAAATCAAAAAAATTTTGAATTAAGTTAAAATGTTTATCAAAGTGTTAATAAACTTTTTCGGCAATTTTCTCGCCTTGGTATCTCTGTAAGATCACTGATGTCGGGAATACTTTTTTCATCTCAATCTTGTTCAATACGTTTGTAAATCAGCTCCTTAACTGATGTTAAATAGAAGTTATAATAATCAGGTAAAAAAGCCAGGAAAAATGACGTTAAAAACGTTGAAAAAATTTTATCATAATTTTCGTATCAAAGCCTCTGTAAGTAAGCAGCAATCTATCTTAAGCCAACATTACATTTTGAAAATTATTTGATTCTTACAACTATCTCTGCTACCGTAGGTTTGCTGGTTTCTACTTCAGTTGATTGTCAGCTTCTTTTCATCATACTAGTTTCTTCTTCTTCAATACTGTGAATGGAACGCTTAGGAACACTGGTGGTTGACACAGACTCTTCTTTTTTTTCGTTTTGATGAACGTCGACCACATGATCTCGAACGTTCCTGTTTTTCATTCAAGCGTTCACTTTGACGAAAGATCTTCTTTCTCTCTGGAAAGTCGAGTTCGTATTGGTGAGGTTTGAGGCACGAGGGTCTTCATATAGATGATTGCTTAGGTGATTTCAGGAACATTTCTTCCTGTTCATTTTCATCTGTTTCTAAAGTACTGACATCTTCATCAGCATGAACAGCAAGCAAATATATAATCACATCCATACTTTTTTGCAGGTGGTTTGAGACTTTTACCTACACCACTTGCTGATAATCGTCGCTTAGCGTTGGAACTTAGCTCTTACCGTGGTGGGGCTATTTCTTTTGATGATTCAAATATTTCTTCCACTGCTACGGGTGAAGTTTGAGTTGGCTTATCACCTTTAAAGATGAGTCTCGTTTGAGTGCTGTTGTCACGTAAACTTTTATTCTGTAGCATATCCACCAGATCAATTGTGAAATGGTTTTTATATATCTTTTTTGGAACTGTCTGTCTTTTACGTCTTACATTTCAAAATTTTACTAGCTCCTTTCTGTACTTATACCATTTGTCATTATCACCAAGACTTTTGTTCTTCAATATTTAACTCATAGCTTTGTCAAACATTGTCTGACTTTCTGAATTTTCCTATGTCTCTTTTAAAGTATCAAATACTTCCGGAGACAGTAGAAGCATTTTATTTAAGACATTGTTTTTATACAATACTTATTTCTCAATTAGTGGGCCAATTACTTTTGAAAGAACACTTCCAAGTAAAATAGGCAGAAACCCTCCTTGCGGAACAAAGACTTTACGCTGCCATGGAACAGATTGTTAAGCGTTTACGTGTACTAATTTACGAGTACTCGTAAGTTTTTACGAGTAATTTGCGTGTATTCGTTTTTTTTTAAATGTATTTAGAATGTAAGTTCAGTAAGTATTCTCCTTTTATTATGATAACATCAAATATATGTTTTAAAAACTATGAACATTTATTTTTTATTAGGAAGAAATATTCTCTTCCTATTATTTGTGACCCTGACGATGGACTCGCACATAAACATCAAGGTATGACCCCGCAGTAAGAAATCTGACTGCAACTGCAAAACAATCAACAGCCGCAAAGGCAGAATCAATTTCAAAATGGCGGTCCAGCCAATAATACATAGCCACCAGGTTCAGGGACCACAGCAGCAGCTGCAACAAACAACGTATCTAATCAAGGCACCGGATCTCCTTCACAAAATATTCCTATCAGTTCGCCAGGAGCTTGATGAGTCACATGATGGAAACATTACCACCTTTCTACATGTCACGCAGAACACATTTTCTGCCAACATACAAGATACGTGGGACACGTATTCCGCAATTGCATCCTTCAGCGGCTGCTGTGGTTCTGACCGCAACTGATCCCTGTCATCATCAGCTAATCTGCCAATGATGCTACACCTGCAGGAAAGTTAATCATCAACAACAACAGCAGACGCAAGAAAACCCGAAACAGATTCTGTTCTCGATTCAACAACACCAGTCTTATGACGAGTAGACAACCCGATAACCGAAGCCGCCCAATCATAGCAGCTGACCCGACAGCAACAGCCACACCTGGATACACTGCTACCACATATCACGCGCATATATCACACGATGTAAGAAGATAGCATACTATGCTATTACACATCCCGGAAATCAGAGAGCAAGTCGTTCCTACACACCAAATAACTTTTAGTAAATTAACAACATTGTGAACATTTTTATGAGTTATGTACAGGTCTTAAAATAAAAACACACAAGGGGAACAGCCCCAACACAATATTTTATTTGAAAAACACTCACATCACACATCTGCCATCGGTGACGGTAGTCATCAGCCCCGCGACCTGGCCATCGACCATCTCGGCGGCGCTACTGGCGACTGCCTAAGCTCCGAGAGCTGGCCATCGTCCATCTTGGTCCCGTACAGGCAGTTGCCAAGGCTAACAAACCACGCTACTCCGCCTCCTCGACCTCAGCGTCATCCTGACACTTGGGGGGGAGTAGTGTAGGAACACATAATAACACATTTACACATCCACATTCCACAAACACCTTACACTTTTTGGTTATCTTCCTGTGAGCTTCTAAATTGAATCAAAAAATGCTTTCTTTAAATACTTTTTAACAACTATTGGATTTTTATTGAATTGTTAATAATGTGAATCACAGTTAACGCAATTACAAAACTGAGCATAACAAATCGTTAAAACAATCTTCTCTTAATCAAACCCTGTCAATTCACAACTACAAAATCTTTATTGACATTTTATTTTTTTTTCTTCTTAATCATTTCTAAACTAAGCCTACTTGATGTGTGAATTTTGATGTAGTGTGTATAATGTCAAGTAGTGTGGTGAGTTGTGGAATGTTAGTGAGATAAGTGTAGGTGTTTGTGTATCCACAATACTCCCCTGCCAGCGTTTTACGCGTTATCGCGAGGCGTAGGAGAGTGGCACCTTTGTGGTTCGCCCAGCTAGAGAGACGTACGGAGCGAATGTAACTTTCCTCGCTGGTCTCTTTTCGGGAGCTGAAGCCATTAATGGTGCAGTCGAGGCTGCCGATGCTTGCTGGTTTTTGGGAGAATTGTCGATAGGTTCCGTAGAGGATGACGTGTAACAAGGCTTGAGCCTGTTAATGGAAACGTTGACGGATTTGCTTCTGATTTCCAGAGTGTAATAATTTGTATGGCTAGCTAGGACTTTGAAAGGACCGTCGTACGGTGGAATGAGTGGTGGACGAACAGAATCGACTCTGACAAAGACGTGTGAGCAAGAGTCGAGTTGCTTGAAGATGAATATCTTCGGTGTTGTGTGGTGTTGAGCATCAACCGGTCGAAGTTTTGCCATTGTAGCCATAAGCTCGGAGGCAAAGTCTGTTTGGCTAATCTTCATAGGATTTTCTGGAAGAAAATCACTACGAAGACGCAGGTTTTCTCCGTACAGGAGTTGTGCCGGTGAATGCTGTGATGCTGTGAATTCTTCTTGGATTAGAGATCGCAATCCAAGAAGAATTAGGGGAAGTGTTCTAGTCCAAGAAACATCGTTGTGAGCCATGATAGCCGATTTAAGAGTACGATGCCATCTTTCTAAGAAACCGTTGGCTTGAGGGTGGTACGCTGTGGTACGATTGCATTTGAAGCCCAAGAGTCGACCAAGCTCAGCATGAAGCGCAGACTCGAATTGTCTGCCCTGGTCGGTGACAATGTATTGGAGAACTCCAAATCTAGCTTAGTAAAGCAGTAGCACAGTCATTGGCAGTAATGCTGGCTAAAGGAATTGCTTCAGGCCAACGTGTGAAACGGTCGATTATGGTGAGACAGTAAGTGTATCCCTGCGAGTGTGCTAGCGGACCAACTATGTCGATGTGAATGACCTTAAAACGTTCGGAGAACGTAGGAAAGGTCGATACAGGTTTGCTCACATGTCTGGTTATCTTGCATTTTTGACAAGATAGATATTCTCGGGCCCAAGTGGCAATGTCCTTGTTCATCGAAGGCCAGAAGAATTTTGTTGCAATGTGCTTTCTTGTTGCACGAATACCAGGGTGAGCGATATTATGTTCAAAGTTGAACGCCTTTTTCCTGAACGTATGAGGAATATAAGGTCGAATGGTTGGGCCAGACACTTCACAAAATATGTCGACGTTGGTGCCAAAGATTGGTTGTTTCTTTAAAACAAATTTAGAGTCCTTGAGAATCTTCTGAAACTCTGCGTCCGATGCTTGGGACGAAGCGATTGTGGCAAAGTCAAGAGTTCTGGGAAGAATGATTTCTTCTAGACGAGAAAGTACGTCTGCAACAACGTTGTTGCAACCAGAGACATGCCGAATGTCAGAAGTGAACTCATTTATATAACTCAGATGTCTAAGTTGACGAGGTGTGGCCTTTTCTGGCTTTTGTTTAAAAGCAAAAGTCAGTGGTTTGTGGTCGGTGTATAGAGTGAACCTTTGGGCTTCCAAAAAGTATCGGAAATAACGAATGCCTTGATAAGCCGCTAAGAGTTCGCGGTCGTATGCAGTTAACTTTATTGGTGCGTCGCTTAATTTGGCCGAGTAAAAACCAACGGGTTGCCAAGAGCATTGACATTTTTGCTGCAGAGCAGCCCCGATGGCGGAATCCGAAGCGTCTACGAATATACCAAGCTCGGCGTTTGAGTCCGGAAAGGACAATAGAGTGGCTTCTGTTAAACCAGTCTTGACTTGGCTTTGCTAGCTTCTTTTGACCAGTCGATTGTCTTAGCACTATCTTTCTTAGAGCAATAAAGATAGGCGTTGAGTGGTTGCTGCATCTCAGCTGTGTGAGGAAGAAAGCGGCGATAAAATTGACCATCCCCAAAACTCTTTTTAGGTCTTTAACCGTCTTGGGGAGTTTAGCTGTTGATATTGCCTCAACCCGATCTGGGGAGGGTTTAATACCTTTTGGCGAAACCTCATGAACTAAGAATTTGATTGAAGGTCGACGGAAATGGCATTTCTCCATATTGATTATAAGACCATAGTCCGCTAATCTTTTGAAAATTTGTTCTAAGTGAACAAGATGCTCTTCTTCGGAAGTCGAAGCTACCAAATGTCGTCGAGGTAAATAAAACAGAATTTTAATCTGTGAAGGACTTCATGGATGAAGCGTTGGAACGATTGTGCCGCATTGCAAAGTCCGAAAGTCATTCGGGTGAACTCAAAGAGTCCGAAAGGTATGCAGATGGCGGTCTTTGGAATATCGTTCGGCTCGACTGGAATTTGATGGTAGGCCTTAGTCAGGTCTATGGTGGAAAAGATATTTTTGCCATGTAATTCATGACAGAAGTTTTGAATAATGGGAATCGGATATCTATCCGGGACGGTTATGGCGTTAAGGCGTCTGTAATCGCCGCAGGGACGCAATTCCCCATTAGACTTGCGTACAATGTGTAGCGGAGAAGACCAGTTTCTATTTGAGGTGCGGCAAATTCCCTGTTGTAGCAGGAAATCGAAATTTTTTTGGCCGCCGCGAGCTTATCTGGTGCAAGTCGACGTGGTCTCGATACTATCGGAGGGCCTGTGGTCAAAATGTGGTGTGTCACCTTGTGTTTACAGGGTTGTTAGACCCCTGAATTGACCGTGATGGCATGATACTTGGTGAGAAGGGCATGCATCCGTGGATCAGAGGATTTCTCAATCAAAGCACTAAGTTTGTGACACTTGTATGATGTGAATGTGCCTTTCGATGAAAGCGAAGTAAGAGGATCCACAAGGATAGCATTTGCCAAGTCGACGACTAGCCCATAGTGGCAGATGAAGTCTGCGCCTAAAATGGGTCTAGAGACATCGGCAATGATAAATTCCCATGAAAACTCACGACGGAGTCTCAGGTCTTGTTTGATCACCTTTCGTCCATAGGAGTTGATGGTCGACTGGTTTGCCGCGGCAAGTCGCATACCAGAAGGTTGAAGTTTTCCGGTAGTAGGTGCTGGAACCACCGAAATATCTGCGCCTGTGTCAATCAAGTTGTGACGTTTAGACAGGTTGTCATGAATTATTAGACGACGGCTAGGTGACAAGTCACGTTTTCTTACCGTCTGAAGAGAACAGCGACTTAGTTTTTTGGTTCAGATGAACTAGCCTTGAAGGCGCGTGGAGAGATGCATTTTACAGCCTTTGAGCCGAATTTGTAGTGATACCAACAAATACCAGTCTTTCGTGCCTGGCTTCGGCGACGTGGCTGCGAGCGAGATCTCCCTTGGGACCTCGAACGCGATCGTAGTGTTTGGTGGACGAGCCTCGTGAGGCCAACAATCTGCTGTGTCAAAGCGGCCACCTCTGACTGCTGGGGGGAAACGGCAACTGAGCTTACTTGTGGCGTGACAAAAACCTCCGCTATTTTGTCTGCCGTCTCCGCCAACTTGCTCAGGCTGGCCTCCGGAGAGCAGGTTAAAATAGTCTGAGTTTGCACCGGAAGCCGCTGTAGCCAGAAGGTCCTCAAAAGGTCGTCCCCAACCGTGGAACCTCCCAACTGCTTCATATCACGATGCAGCTGGAAAGGTTGTCTATCGCCTAGTGAGAGGTACCCCAAGAGGTGCTTAAGTTTTTCCGAATCGCTGGCTGAAAGCCGCGATATAAGCGCCCTCTTGAGGACCCTGACACGCCTTACGAAGTGTCAGGGTCCAGGCTCGCGACCACGTCCCCGACCACCTTCAGCTGTTCAGGACCCAGCGATGATATCAATAAATCCAATCTGTATACAAATTTTATGCTTTACCCACACGTTGAAAGTAAAAACTTTGGAAATTTCATGTCGGACAAGAACGGTAACCTTTTCCCAGTTAACCTATATTTTTAGCATCAAAAGCTTCTGTTTACGGGAATTCACGAACCAATAATCAGATACCATTGAAATTTAAATAATGCATTGGACTTAAGTAGAACCAGGTCCGATAGAAGCGATTTTGAATTGTGGGCAACTCTGTGCCAGTGGTGCCATCTTGAAAAATTACAAAGAAAAAAAAACTGCATCTTTCTCTATGAAATGTGAATTAGTAATCAGAGTTTCATGAAATTGACACAGTAGCTGCACCTTATTCTAAACTCTACTTGATAGAAATTTGGTTAAAAAATTCGATTGGTGCTGCCAGCTATGGTAATTTTTGTGTCTTTGGTTTTGAAAATTCTCTCAGGAAAATAAAACTGTTTGCCCTATAACTTCAAGTGCAGTCATGCAATCAATACGAATTTCATACAATTCATGGAACATATTATAAGCATTATTCAGGTAGGCCAATTTGGTTGAAAAGCCTCGATAGGGTTGCCAGCTATTGTTGGTTTTGTGTTTGTTTGCAATATCTTTATTAAGCAGTTTTATCGTAGAATTTTCAATTGGTAATGATATTGTAGTGACAATAAACAGCAAATATTAAGCTTTTGAAAAAACTCGCTGCAGGTAACCCTTAATTTCTTTATACTCCTATAGCTTCGAATGTAATGTAACAACGTGAAGCAGATGTGATATATTCTTGGCTTTAGTACTGGCGAAAGGTTGCCAGCACGAGTCGGTTGTATTATTTTTGTATCAATAAATGCTTACAGTTAGTATTCATATCGGAAACATTTACAATGAAAATAAATAACCGATGTTTCAATTCCCTAAGTTCTGCAAATTTTTGGATCGCAGCCCCAAACACCAACATCAGTTACAGTGCTGAAGGCACTGAGCATTTTCTTCATTGAACTATATGAGATGCTGCTTTCAAAATTATGTGAAATAAGCAACTGATAACGAATATAATTAACAAGTGTTTTTCTTTCATAAACTTTGAAACCCATTCCAGTGGTAGTATCTGAAATCTTCTACCATATGAGCTATAATGTATTCTTGAGACCAAAGTAAAACGTGACATTTGAAACAGTTTGGCCGTAATAAGCAGCTCATGTGGTGGACTATGCACTCAAAACCTGCACGATTCTTCTACTGTTCTTAGAACATAAGTGTTTCTAGCGGTTCAGGTGCGCCAGAGTTTTTATTAAATAAATCCGTTCGAAAGCGTAATGTGTCGTTTAGACTTTGAGTAAGGTCGACTTATAGATTACTGTGAGGAGCCTGCGTAACTTCTTTTTATATTTTCATCAATTCCAAGCTATTCTTGGGGTAAATTTGTTCAGCTATATGTTGGAATTGACTTTTGTTCCGTGAGTTTTTAAACTATACAAAATACTTACAATTGAGAGATATATCGTAATAAAACTTGCTTTGATGGAACACATTTTTAGTTACCAAAGCCACTGAGAAGTTTCGATGATGTGATCCTTTAGTAAAAAGCTCACATACTTGCCTTCAAATTGCGTTTAGCATCATGTCGTCAAGCACAATTAACACTGGTTCATTGTGACAATTTGCAAATTCTTCTGGTTTAGTGTCTTAAAAGCAATCCCACGACAACCCTTGTATGGGTCTAGAGGTTGAAGCTGGTAGAGAGCTTCATTACAATTTTTTTAATCATTGTGGATAAGAGTGTGGAGCGATAAGTGCCACGACTCATTTTACCACTAATTTAAATCAGGTACCTTTTAAGAGCTAGGTGAACTCAAAGCTTGGTGAGCAGACCCTCGTATGAACCTAGATTTGAACCAGGGACCCCACACTTAAGAAGCCAGTGCTCTACCCACTAGGCTACTCAAGCTAAGTGTCTAAGCTATAGTGTCTAAGTATTCTACATTTTCATATCGTGCTTTTGATGGAAGCATATTACGCTCAGCGTTACACCAAATAATTTTCTTAATTTGGGGCTGAATAAATGATTCATTTTCGAGAAGATTTTTTATAAATGTCGTCTTTTCGCAGCCATATGGCCCTGTAACCATTATTGTAAACGGGTGTCTGAATTTTGTTATTTCCTTAATTTTTTTTTCACAAAGTCTAGTAGCAAATTAGTACACAGGGCTATATTTATACATTAGCCAAGATGAGATGGAGACAAATTATCGACGAGCTACACAAAAAGGTACGGAGAAAATTTAATCGGCGCCGTTTAGTTGTACGAGGTATTGATGATTTGTGGCTGGCGGATTTAGTTGATATGAGTGCATGCTCATCTGAAAACCGTGGCTACAAGTTTCTCCTCACAATAATCGACACTGTTTCCAAGTGTGCTTGGACAATGCCTGTGATAAGTAGGGGCACCGGAGCTGTGGCAAAGGCAATGGAAACGATTCTAAGTCAAAGGCATGTACCTAGAAATCTGCAAACTGATGATAGAAAATAATTCTCTAACAAGACATTTCCACAGCTAATGAAAAGATGTGAAATGAACCACTATTCAACGTTCAGCTCGTTAAAAGCAGCGATTGTAGAAAGATTTAATAAAATTCTCAAAGGTATCGTGTGAAGGGAGTTTAGCTTAAATAGCCATTATAACTGGATAAGTTTGTTACATAAATTAGTCAAAAAATACAACAATACGAAGCATAAAGTAATAAAAATGCATCCAAAAGATATAAACACATCAAACAAAGTGTATTTACTCTCAACAGTTTATTCTAAGGACAAAGTTACTTCCAAGCCTAAATTCAAAGTCGTTGGTCTAGTGCATATAAGCAAGCACAAATATGTTTTTGAGAAAGGCTACCAAGGCACCAAACTGGTCAACAGAAATTTTTACAATTATTGTAGAGAAGAAAACACCACCGTGCACTTATACATTTCAAGATTATCAAGGAAATATAATACAAGGGGCTTTTTATGAGCCAGAACTAGCGTTGACCAAACAGCTTGATGTGTACCTTGTCGAAAAAATTTTCAAACGGCGTAAAAATAAAGTTTTTGGTAAATGGCTAGGGATCCATCATTTCACAACTCTTGATTGATATTAAAGATGTAATATAAAATGAGAGCATGTGTTTTAAATAAAAATGAGTTTAATTGGCTCATTTCACAGCTGGGTGAAATCTCTGTACACAGACACACACGCACACATGCAAACATTCTAGCACAGGGCAGCATAAATAAGGTAAAGGGCTACACTTTGCAGTCAGTGATCAGCAGAATAAGATAACTAGCATTGAGGAAATTCAAGAAATTCACCATTTTTTGATAATTTCAAGGATTTTCTACTTAACGATCATCGGGAGCAGCTACCAACTATACTCCACAAGGACTCGAACGTTGTCGATTCAAGGCATGCACTATAACTCATACCAATGATAAAGAGACGATGCGAAATCAAGCCCGAATACATGTGAATGCCATTACGTTAAAAAACTCTAGCGCACCTGAACCGCTAGAAAAACTAATGTTCGAAGAACAGTAGAAGAATCGTGCAGGTTTTGAGTGCATATTCCACCACATGTGCTGCTTATTACGGCCAAACTGTTTCAAATGCCACGTTTTACTTTTGTCTTAAGAATGCATTATAACTCATATGGTGGAAGGTTTCAGATATTACCACTGGCATGAATTTCAACGTTTATGAGAGCAAAACACGGTTTAATTATATTCGTTATCAGTTGCTTATTTCACATAATTTTGAAAGCAGCATCTCATATAACATCAATAAAGAAAATGCTCAGTGTCTGCAGCACTGTAACTGAAGTTGGTGTTTGGGGCTGCGATCCGAAAAATTTGCAAAACTTTGCGAATTGTAACATCGGTTATTTATTTTCATTGTAAATGTTTCCGGTATGTATACTAACTGTAAGCATTTATTGATACAAAAGTAGCACAACCGACTCGTGCTGGCAACCTTTCGCCAGTATCAAAGCCAAGAATATATCAAATCTGCTTCACGTTGTTTGATTACATTCGAAGTTATAGGAGTATAAAGAAATTTAGGGTTACCTGCAGCGAGTTTTTTCAAATGATCGAAAGCTTAATATTTGCTGTTTATTGTCACTACAATATCATTACCATTTGAAAATTCTACGATAAAACCGCTTAATAAAGATATTGCAATTAAACACAAAACCAACAATAGCTGGCAACCCTATCGTTTCCTTTTCAACCAAATTTGGCCTGAATAATGCTTATGACAGGTTTTATTAATTGTATGAAATTCGTATTGATTTCATGACTGCACTGGAAGTTATAGTGCAAAAAGTTTTATTTTCCTGAGCGAATTTTCAAAACCAAAGACACAAAAATTACCATAGCTGGCAGCACCAAGCAAATTTTTCAACCAAATTCCCACCAAACAGAGATTAGAGTTAGGTTTAGCTACCGTGCCAATTTCATGAAAATCTGGTAACTTATTCACATTTCATAGGGTAAAAAGCAGTTTTTTTTCTTTGTAATTTTTCAAGATGGCACCACTGGCACAGACTTGCCCACAATTCAAAATCGCTTATATCAAATCTGGTCTTACTTAAGTCCAATGCATCTTATAAATTTTAGCTGTATCTGATTATTGGTTCGTGAGTTTCCGTGAACATAAGTTTTTTATGCTAAAAATATAGGTTAACTGGGAGAGGGTTACCGTTCTTGTCCGACATGAAATTTCCAAAGTTTTATTTTGAACGTGTAGATAAAACATAAGATTTATATACAGATTGGTTTTATTGTAAGAAACGGACATTTTTTTGAATATTCGACGGTTTGAATATTTTCACTTCCAAATTTTTTTTTCAAAATGAAGATACCAAAATTATCATAGCTGGCAACTCCAACCGAATTTTTCAACCAAATTTCTACCAAACGTAGCTTCTACCAAGGTCCAGCAATTGTGTGAGTTTCGTCAAAATCGAACGATTCAATCAGAATTTATAGGGCTAAAAACAGTTATCTTTTTTAGTGGTTTTTCAAGATGGCACCACTGGCACAGAATCGCCCGCATTTCAAAATCACTTCTATCAGACCTGGTCCTATTTAAGGCCAATACATTGTGTGAATTTCAAATAATTCTGCTCATCGGATCGTGAGTTTCCGTGAACAGAAGTTTTTGATGCTAAAAATATAGGTAAATTGGGCAAGGGTTACCAGGCGTGCCCGTTATACCATATCTTTTTTTATTTTTTGGTTTTGTAAACAAAGCACAAGATTTACATATGAGAGGCTTTTTTTTGAAGAAACGGCATTTTTTCAAGAGAGACGATGATTTGGAGGTTTTCACTTTCAGTGCCTGCCCTAGCTACAGGGTTGCCAGCACGCTCATTAAAAGCTACACAAATCTACAACTAAATAATATCAATATGTCCTGAAAATTTCGTAATGATTGAATAGCTTTGTCAAAAGTTATCGAAATTTAAAAATTTTCAAATTTTTCCGTCCTCTTTTTAGGCACCCAGCGCACACATAGGGTTAAAGAATTCCAAAGCATTATCCGATTCATATGTAAAACACGTTAGAAATTTATTTCGTTAACTTTATTTTTGCAAAAATCATTTGTACACGAAATAATAGGTATATTAAAAATATCACTTAAATGGCCGCCGGCGCCAAAATGTTGACAATAACTGACATATAAAGAGACCTGGACCTATTCTGCATATACACCAATGTATCCTGAAAGTTTCAGCTCAATCGGATGGCGCGTTCTCGAGATTATCTCACTGAAATTTTTTGATGATATATATATATATATATATATATAGAAATATGAATTTTTGGCCGAATCGATTTTAATACTAATGTTCTTCGAACATTAGTAAAAACAGCCAGCAGAGTTCACACATTAATGTGTTTTTATTACAGACTCAGAAATGTATTCTTTTGAAATTATATGAGCGTGCTGGTTATAAAATTTCATGTGAGGGTTTTTGCAGCGATATGTGGTTTTACATTGCTTGTGTTAATATCACTAACCAAGAATTCAATAATATTGTAAAACTAGGGGACAAAATAAAGTGGATATGTAATAAATGCGATGTTGCTCTAAAAAAAAGTCGTGACGACAGAATAATGTTGCAAATTGAGTCGACCCACCGGGGAAATAAAAAAAATTGAATAGAAAAAAAAAAATAGAAAATATAAAGACCGAACCAAAAATATCGTATGCAAGTGTTGTGAAAATGTCAGAACAACAACAAAAAAGATACATTCAACAGAGAAATAATAATTAAGCCTATAAAAACCAGAACTCCACAAAAACAATTCGAGAAGTCAAGGGAAAAATAAAACCAAGCTTATTAAAAACTCCAATTGAATTTGCTAAACCACTACGTAATGGTGGTTTTTTAATCAAATCGAATTCAATAGAAAATACTGAAGTTATAGCTAAACAAAATAAAGGAGAAACTAGAAAACGAATATAATGTTGAAATAACGGAGCAAAAACTTCCATGATTATTAATTAGAGGCTTACAAAAAAAATCTACAACACAAGAATTAATGGATGAAATTACCAACCTTAACTATTCGATTGACTCTTATGGTAAATTTGAAATTATCCACATGAGACAGGCATATAAATCAAGTAAATGGATTGCTTTTGTTGAGGTAGGAGGAAAATTCTTTAAACGAATGGTCAACCAATTTATCAATATCGACTTTGGATCTCAGTACATCATTGAAGACCACAATGTTATGAGATGTTACAAATGTCAAGGTTTCAACCACAAAACATCCTCTTGCAAGAACAAAGATATATCTGCTAGTTGTGCCGGAAATCATCCAACCAAAACATGTTCTGAAAATATTCTGAAATGCTTAAATTGTACGCAAAAAAGCATAACCAAACAAATCATCGTGCAGATAGTTACGAATGCCAACAGTATTAAAGAATGGTTATAATAAATCAATGCAAAATTGATTATAGTTACTTAAAGTATAAAGAGTCAAAGAACCAATACTCTTAAAATAATGTATGCTAATATAAGAAGTATTCGTAACAAAATTGATAACCTAAATATCCACCTTAATTCAAACAACATCGATGTGGTTGTCTTAAATGAAATATGGATATACAATAATGAAATACAAATACATACACCAAATTATTATATTGGCTACTTTTCCTGCAGAAATTCAGGGCGTGGTGGCGGCACAGCGATATTTGTCAAATCCAATCTCGATTCGAGACTTATATATATATGTAATAACTTTAATACTATAATAGTTGAACTTAAGTTAAATTTTATAAATAATTAATAATTATTTATACATATAAATTATAATAATTATAAAATTATTAATAATAAAATAAGCAACTGATTACGAATATAATTAGCAAGTGTTTTTTTTTCATAAACTTTGAAACCCATGCCAGTGGTAGTATCTGAAATCTTCTACCATATGAGCTATAATGTATTCTTGAGACCAAAGTAAAACGTGACATTTGAAACAGTTTGGCCGTAATAAGCAGCTCATGTGGTGGACTATGCACTCAAAACCTGCACGATTCTTCTACTGTTCTTAGAACATAAGTGTTTCTAGCGGTTCAGGTGCGCCAGAGTTTTTATTAAATAAATCCGTTCGAAAGCGTAATGTGTCGTTAAGACTTTGAGTAAGGTCGACTTATAGATTACTGTGAGGAGCCTGCGTAACTTCTTTTTATATTTTCATCAATTCCAAGCTATTCTTTAACTATAAACCGTTCGTCTAAAGACAAGCATGCCTCTAGACTTCGTTTCAATTTTAAAAAAGCAAACTATTCTGTTTTGTCCTATGAAATAAATTGTACTAACTGGTATAATTTCTTCAGAGGGCTAAGTGTGGATGATGCTATCTGCAAATTTTATTCCTTCTTGTCCAACTTAATTTCCTGTTATACTCCTTCCTTTCGCTGTAAAAGAAGTTCCGACCCTCCGTGGTTCACCGTTGATGTCGCGATTGCTCTTAGAGCGAAAGATGCAGCGCGTGGCAAATACAAAAGGTCTGGCTCACTTGATGACCTTTTGAATTTTAAAAGATTACGTGCTGCTGCTAAAAGAGCGGCCAACGATGCTATGCGTGCTTATTTAGAGCATGTCGAAACTTCTATTACCTCTGACAATCCTAAACCTTTCTGGTCCTATATTAAATCCCTTAAAACTTCCTCTGGCATTCCTTCTACTATGTATCTGCATGATAAGTCTGCGTCCTCACCTCAAGATACTTGTGAGCTTTTTGCTCAATTTTTTTCTTCCTTTACCTCCCATCATAATAGCTCTTCGCCTTCAACCTTTTTTCCAGTTCCTGATTGTACCCTTTCCGCTTTTTTTACTAATCCATTAGAAGTAGAATTACTAATGTTATCTCTTGATGCAAGCACTAGCTTCGGTGCTGACGGCATTCCAAATTTTTTCACCAAATCCCTTTCATCTTCCTTGTGTGTTCCTCTGTCAATAATTTTTAACCTCAGCATTTCAACCGGAACCTTCCCTTTCCTTTGGAAATCCACCAACATATTTCCCATCCTGAAAGCTGGTGATATTTCTTCCATCTCTAATTACCGTCCCATATCCCTTTTACCTTGTTTTAGTAAGCTTCTCGAAAGAGTCGTTTACAATAGAGTGTACCCTTTCGTCCAGCCCTTGCTGGCCAGGGAACAGCATGGATTCATCAAAGGTAAATCAACGATAACAAACTTATTGACTTTGTCAAACACCGTTGCTTCCGCAATCGACCAGCAAAAGCAGGTAGATGTCATCTATACTGACTTTGCCAAGGCCTTCGATTCTGTGAACCATGCTGTTCTTCTATCAAAGCTAGCTGGGTTTGGTATCTCTGGTGCCCTTTTTTGTTGGTTCTCTTCCTACGTTTGTGATCGCTCTTGTATCGTTACTGTTAACTCTTGTTCTTCTACACCTTTTTTTCCTACCTCAGGAGTTCCGCAAGGATCCATTCTTGGCCCTTTATTGTTCCTTTTGTTTATTAATGATCTTCCTTCCCTCTTTAATTCACCCTGCCTTTTGTACGCTGATGATCTCAAAATTTTCAGAGTGATTGAATCCGCTAGTGACTGCACCATATTGCAGTGCGATTTGGATACTTTGGCTAACTGGTGCACTGCTAATTCCCTCACTTTGAATGTTGCGAAGTGTCATCAAATGTCTTTCACCCATAAAATATCTCCTTTGCTCTTCTCCTATTGTGTCCTTGGCTCTCCTCTCAATGCTGTTTCTAATATCAAAGACCTTGGCGTGATTTTTGACTGCAAATTAAAGTTCGACTTGCATATTCTTCACGTCACTGCCAGGGCTTCTCGTCTTTCTGGCTTCATCATCAGATCCTCTAAACGTTTTGTTAATCTTTCCACCTCTCTTAATCTGTTTTTTTCTTTTGTCCGTAGTGTTCTTGAATACTGTTGCCAAATTTGGTGTCCACATTATGGATACTTGATCGATGCGGTTGAATCCGTGCAACGCCGATTCACCCGCTCGTTGTTCTATAAGTACAGTATTCCGTATTGTGATTACAGTATGCGCCTCTCCATCCTTCAAATTCCTTCCCTTGAGTCACGCAGAGTGTTCCTCGACGAGTGCCTCCTTTTTAAACTTTTTAAAGGCAGTATATTGGTTGACCCCAGCATTCAACTTTCAGTTAGGGAACTGGGCCGTCTCAATAGAACATTATTTGCCTTTAATGTTGCATTTGCCCGTACGGACACCTATTTCTTTTCCCCCCTCTTGCGTTTGCCTCGTCAGCACAATAGCCTTAACCTTGGTCCTCTGCCTCAAACGTTATCTGTGTTTAAAAATACTTTAAAAAATAACGTTACCTCTTATAATCGTAATATATCCTAATTTACTCATTTTGTTTGTTTCTATTCCGATCGATTTGCTTTTTATTCTTTTTTGTATTGTTATTCCATTCTGAATTTATTAATTTTCTTGGTTTTCATGTTATTTTCATATTGATTTTCTTGGTTTTCATATTATTTTCTTTTTCTTACATATTTTATGTACTTGTATTAATTTTTTATTTTTCTTCATATACTTGTATTTATTTTTATTTTTTTTCTTCTTGTCTAATCAATAATTGGATTTGTTCTGTGGATTAAGACACTAAATAAATAAATAAATAAATAAATAAATTTGTTCAGCTATATGTTGGAATTGACTTTTGTCCCGTGAGTTTTTAAACTATACAAAATACTTACAATTGAGAGATATATCGTGATAAAACTTGCTTTGATGGAACACATTTTTAGTTACCAAAGCCACTGAGAAGTTTCGATGATGTGATCCTTTAGTAAAAAGCTCACATACTTGCCTTCAAAATGCGTTTAACATCATGTCGTCAAGCACAATTAACACTGGTTCATTGTGACAATTTGTAAATTCTTCTGGTTTAGTGTCTTAAAAGCAATCCCACGACAACCCTTGTATGGGTCTAGGGGTTGAAGCTGGTAGAGAGCTTCATTACAATTTTTTTAATCATTGTGGATAAGAGTGTGGAGCGATAAGTTCCACGACTCATTTTACCCCTTATTTAAATCAGGTACCTTTTAAGAGCTAGGGGAACTCAAAGCTTGGTGAGCAGACCCTCGTCCGAACCTAGATTTGAACCAGGGACCCCACACTTAAGAAGCCAGTGCTCTACCCACTAGGCTACTCAAGCTAAGTGTCTAAGCTATAGTGTCTAAGTATTCTACATTTTCATATCGTGCTTTTGATGGAAGCATATTACGCTCAGCGTTACACCAAATAATTTTCTTAATTTGGGGCTGAATAAATGATTCATTTTCGAGAAGATTTTTTATAAATGTCGTCTTTTTGCAGCCATATGGCCCTGTAACCATCATTGTAAACGGGTGTCTGAATTTTGTTATTTCCTTAATTTTTTTTTCACAAAGTCTAGTAGCAAATTAGTACACAGGGCTATATTTATACATTAGCCAAGATGAGATGGAGACAAATTATCGACGAGCTACACAAAAAGGTACGGAGAAAATTTAATCGGCGCCGTTTAGTTGTACGAGGTATTGATGATTTGTGGCTGGCGGATTTAGTTGATATGAGTGCATGCTCATCTGAAAACCGTGGCTACAAGTTTCTCCTCACAATAATCGACACTTTTTCCAAGTGTGCTTGGACAATGCCTGTGATAAGTAGGGGCACCGGAGCTGTGGCAAAGGCAATGGAAACGATTCTAAGTCAAAGGCATGTACCTAGAAATCTGCAAACTGATGATAGAAAATAATTCTCTAACAAGACATTTCCACAGCTAATGAAAAGATGTGAAATGAACCACTATTCAACGTTCAGCTCGTTAAAAGCAGCGATTGTAGAAAGATTTAATAAAATTCTCAAAGGTATCGTGTGAAGGGAGTTTAGCTTAAATAGCCATTATAACTGGATAAGTTTGTTACATAAATTAGTCAAAAAATACAACAATACGAAGCATAAAGTAATAAAAATGCATCCAAAAGATATAAACACATCAAACAAAGTGTATTTACTCTCAACAGTTTATTCTAAGGACAAAGTTACTTCCAAGCCTAAATTCAAAGTCGTTGGTCTAGTACATATAAGCAAGCACAAATATGTTTTTGAGAAAGGCTACCAAGGCACCAAACTGGTCAACAGAAATTTTTACAATTATTGTGGAGAAGAAAACACAACCGCGCACTTATACATTTCAAGATTATCAAGGAAATATAATACAAGGGGCTTTTTATGAGCCAGAACTAGCGTTGACCAAACAGCTTGATGTGTACCTTGTCGAAAAAATTTTCAAACGGCGTAAAAATAAAGTTTTTGGTAAATGGCTAGGGATCCATCATTTCACAACTCTTGATTGATATTAAAGATGTAATATAAAATGAGAGCATGTGTTTTAAATAAAAATGATTTTAATTGGCTCATTTCACAGCTGGGTGAAATCTCTGTACACAGACACACACGCACACATGCAAACATTCTAGCACAGGGCAGCATAAATAAGGTAAAGGGCTACACTTTGCAGTCAGTGATCAGCGGAATAAGATAACTAGCATTGAGGAAATTCAAGAAATTCACCATTTTTTGATAATTTCAAGGATTTTCTACTTAACGATCATCGGGAGCAGCTACCAACTATACTCCACAAGGACTCGAACGTTGTCGATTCAAGGCATGCACTATAACTCATACCAATGATAAAGAGACGATGCGAAATCAAGCCCGAATACATGTGAATGCCATTACGTTAAAAAAACAGCCAGCAGAGTTCACACATTAATGTGTTTTTATTACAGACTCAGAAATGTATTCTTTTGAAATTATATGAGCGTGCTGGTTATAAAATTTCATGTGAGGGTTTTTGCAGCGATATGTGGTTTTACATTGCTTGTGTTAATATCACTAACCAAGAATTCAATAATATTGTAAAACTAGGGGACAAAATAAAGTGGATATGTAATAAATGCGATGTTGCTCTAAAAAAAAGTCGTGACGACAGAATAATGTTGCAAATTGAGTCGACCCACCGGGGAAATAAAAAAAATTGAATAGAAAAAAAAAATAGAAAATATAAAGACCGAACCAAAAATATCGTATGCAAGTGTTGTGAAAATGTCAGAACAACAACAAAAAAGATACATTCAACAGAGAAATAATAATTAAGCCTATAAAAACCAGAACTCCACAAAAACAATTCGAGAAGTCAAGGGAAAAATAAAACCAAGCTTATTAAAAACTCCAATTGAATTTGCTAAACCACTACGTAATGGTGGTTTTTTAATCAAATCGAATTCAATAGAAAATACTGAAGTTATAGCTAAACAAAATAAAGGAGAAACTAGAAAACGAATATAATGTTGAAATAACGGAGCAAAAACTTCCATGATTATTAATTAGAGGCTTACAAAAAAAATCTACAACACAAGAATTAATGGATGAAATTACCAACCTTAACTATTCGATTGACTCTTATGGTAAATTTGAAATTATCCACATGAGACAGGCATATAAATCAAGTAAATGGATTGCTTTTGTTGAGGTAGGAGGAAAATTCTTTAAACGAATGGTCAACCAATTTATCAATATCGACTTTGGATCTCAGTACATCATTGAAGACCACAATGTTATGAGATGTTACAAATGTCAAGGTTTCAACCACAAAACATCCTCTTGCAAGAACAAAGATATATCTGCTAGTTGTGCCGGAAATCATCCAACCAAAACATGTTCTGAAAATATTCTGAAATGCTTAAATTGTACGCAAAAAAGCATAACCAAACAAATCATCGTGCAGATAGTTACGAATGCCAACAGTATTAAAGAATGGTTATAATCAATCAATGCAAAATTGATTATAGTTACTTAAAGTATAAAGAGTCAAAGAACCAATACTCTTAAAATAATGTATGCTAATATAAGAAGTATTCGTAACAAAATTGATAACCTAAATATCTACCTTAATTCAAACAACATCGATGTGGTTGTCTTAAATGAAATATGAATATACAATAATGAAATACAAATACATACACCAAATTATTATATGGGCTACTTTTCCTGCAGAAATTCAGGGCGTGGTGGCGGCACAGCGATATTTGTCAAATCCAATCTCGATTCGAGACTTATATATATATGTAATAACTTTAATACTATAATAGTTGAACTTAAGTAAAATTTTGAAAAACTTAGAATCGGTACATTTTACAAAGCGCCTTTTGAAGATAACTATTAATTTATAAGTTATATTTATGTACTCTATTCATCTTATGAAAAGCTTATTACACTAGCTGACACTTACATTGATATACTGACGACATCCAATATAACTAGAGCATACTATGATATTTTAACATACAATAATGGAATTTCGCTAAATTCGAAAGAGTTATGTTAAAGTAAAACTGCCTCCAAAAAAATAGCCATTAATAATACATGCAAATTCAATGAAATGTTGGTATTAGATAGTTTTCATAACATATTGCTTGATTTAATTCCCTGGGATCCAAACAAAGTGTCAATTGCTAACTTTTTTCTCCACTTTAACTAAATTAGAAACCCAAGTCACGCTCTCGTTTTTCATTTCTTGAATAATACCGCGTTCAAACAAGTTATCCAATTCTTTCTTTAGGGGCTTAAACACTGCTTTTTTGATTGTAGGTTTTGCATCATTTTTCAGGTTGAGGAAAACGTTTTTTGCAAAGCAACCTAGTCCTTCGAAAACATACTCATAAATTTCCAGTATTCCTTTTTTAGATTGAGTACTAATAATTTCCACTCTTTGCACTGAAAAAAATCCACATAGTGCCCAGAGCCATGTAACATAGCGCAATATTTATGGCCCCATACGCCATGTACATAGTACTCTGAGCCATGCAATATGGCTGTCAGCGCCATAATGTCAGAATCTACAAAGCGCGTGGTCCCATGTTACATGGCGCAGCATTTTGGGTGCCACACGCTATGTACATAGTACCATGAACCATGCAGTTTAGCTCCCAGTGCTTTAATTACATGGCGCAGAAATTATGACCCCACACGCCATATTACATAGTGCCATGAGCCATGTAATATGGCTCATAGCACTACAATTATAACTCGCAGCCATGCTGTGTGAAGAGATGTATAAATATCAGCAAGCTTCTTGAGTATAGAAGAGGATATGGTCTTTGATGCAATTGATGATAGGTGAATTCCATCACCTATCATCAACTGCTCTATCTTCAGATGCTCAGAAGTTAGATGGCTCGTGGACGACAATTGTGCAACATGTGGACGGCAATTGACAGCTCGTTACGAAATCGCGTTGACTAGTTATGGCACCGTCAGCACCTAACCCTCAAGTACTGACATCCGGTCTACATCTTTACCCAACGATAGAATGAAGATATCTAAGCAAATCCATTATATCAATTCAATACTGTTCAATCTTCATATTAACAAATCCATCATATCAATTCAATACTGTTCAATCTTCAGATAAACATATTTGTTTATCAAAATAAAAATGTCTAAGATCAAAGCGAAATTCGCAGAGATCAGGTTACAAAAATCGCATCTAGCAATTTCTGCAACCACAGCAATTCCAACCCTATAAAAGAATGTGGAATCAAGAAGAAAATACACACAGAGAAAGTAAATCATAAAAGATAGAAGCATCAAATGTTTTTCTCAATCCAAGGTACAGTGGATATAATAATATAAAGGTGGAAAAAGTACAACAATGAATAATAATAAAAACTTAATCATATGCAAAAGAAACGATCGAATAATAAAACGATACAAAGAACATGTAATAGTGTTATATAAAAATTACTACAAAGTGAACGATATAGAGTTTATATATTCAAAAGTTGTAAAATAAAATTCTAATTAAAAAATACAAAAGTGAAAATGATAGCTTGTGTTTTTTTTTATAAGCTCGACCACTAGAACTTAACTGGCGCAGTCGGTAAAAATAAAATTTAGAAAAAAAACCAGTGAAAACAGTGTAATTATAACACTAAAAAAACACTAAAAAACCCTTAGCATTGAGTTCGAGCAGAATTTTAAGAGAATTCGCTTGCTGGACTGTACACTTCACATGTACTCATTCAGCTTAACAAATAAAATAACTAATCTTAGTTATTAAAAACTTACAGTGCATTTAAAAACACTAAAAAAAACCTAAGCATTGGGTTCGAGCTGAATTTTCCAAGAATTTGCTCACTGAACTGTACAAAGTACTGATTCAGTCTAAAAATAACTAACTAAAGTTATTTAAAACATAAACACTTACAGCGTAACGCTAATACACTAATATAAAAAAACCCTTAGCATTGGGAACAAGCAGTATTTTCCAAGAAATCGCTGGCTGAACTGTACAGAGTACTGATTCAGCATAACAATTATAATAACTAAAAACTCTAGCGCACCTGAACCGCTAGAAACACTAATGTTCGAAGAACAGTAGAAGAATCGTGCAGGTTTTGAGTGCATATTCCACCACATGTGCTGCTTATTACGGCCAAACTGTTTCAAATGCCACGTTTTACTTTCGTCTTAAGAATGCATTATAGCTCATATGCTGGAAGGTTTCAGATATTACCACTGGCATGAATTTCAACGTTTATGAGAGCAAAACACGGGTTAATTATATTCGTTATCAGTTGCTTATTTCACATAATTTTGAAAGCAGCATCTCATATAACATCAATGAAGAAAATGCTCAGTGCAGCACTGTAACTGAAGTTGGTGTTTGGGGCTGCGATCCGAAAAATTTGCAGAACTTTGCGAATTGTAACATCGGTTATTTATTTTCATTGTAAATGTTTCCGGTATGTATACTAACTGTAAGCATTTATTGATACAAAAGTAGCACAACCGACTCGTGCTGGCAACCTTTCGCCAGTATCAAATCCAAGAATATATCAAATCTGCTTCACGTTGTTTAATTACATTCGAAGTTATAGGAGTATAAAGAAATTTAGGGTTACCTGCAGCGAGTTTTTTCAAATGATCGAAAGCTTAATATTTGCTGTTTATTGTCACTACAATATCATTACCATTTGAAAATTCTACGATAAAACTGCTTAATAAAGATATTGCAATTAAACACAAAACCAACAATAGCTGGCAACCCTATCGTGTCTTTTCAACCAAATTTGGCCTGAATAATGTTTATGACAGGTTTCATTAATTGTATGAAATTCGTATTAATTTCATGACTGCACTGGAAGTTATGGTACAAAAAGTTTTATTTTCCTGAGCGAATTTTCAAAACCAAAGACACAAAAATTACCATAGCAGGTAGCACCAATCAAATTTTTCAACCAAATTTCCACCAAACAGAGATTAGAGTTAGGTTTAGCTTCTGTGTCAATTTCATGAAAATCTGGTAACTAATTCACATTTCATAGGGCAAAAAGCAGTTTTTTTTCTTTGTAATTTTTCAAGATGGCACCACTGACACAGACTTGCCCACAATTCAAAATCGCTTCTATCAAATCTGGTCTTACTTAAGTCCAATGCATTCTGTAAATTTTAGCTGTATCTGATTATTGGTTCGTGAGTTTCCGTGAACAGAAGTTTTTGATGCTAAAAATATAGGTTAACTGGGAGAGGGTTACCGTTCTTGTCCGACATGAAATTTCCAAAGCTTTATTTTGAACGTGTAGATAAAACATAAGATTTATATACAGATTGGCTTTATTGTAAGAAACGGACATTTTTTTGAATATTCGATGGTTTGAATGTTTTTACTTCCAAATTTTTTTTTTCAAAATGAAGACACCAAAATTATCATAGCTGGCAGCTCCAATCGAATTTTTCGACCAAATTTCTACCAAACGTGGCTTAAAGTAAGGTCCAGCAATTTTGTAAGTTTCGTCAAAATCGAACGATTCAATCAGAATTTATAGGGCTAAAAACAGTTATCTTTTTTAGTGGTTTTTCAAGATGGCACCACTGGCACAGAATTGCCCGCATTTCAAAATCACTTCTATCAGACCTGGTCCTATTTAAGGTCAACACATGCTGTGAATTTCAAATAATTCTGCTCATCGGATCGTGAGTTTCCGTGAACAGAAGTTTTTGATGCTAAAAATATAGGTAAATTGGGCAAGGGTTGCCAGGCGTGCCCGTTATACCATATCTTTTTTTTTTTTTTGGTTATGTAAACAAAGCACAAGATTTACATACGAAAGGCTTATTTTTGAAGAAACTGCATTTTTTCAAGAGAGACGATGATTTGGAGGTTTTCACTTTCAGTGCCTGCCCTAGCTACAGGGTTGCCAGCACGCTCATTAAAAGCCACATCAATCTACAACTAAATAATTTCAAAATGTCCTGAAAATTTCGTAATGATGGAATAGCTCTGTCAAAAGTTATCGAAATTTAAAAATTTTCAAATTTTCCCGTCCTCTTTTTAGGCACCCAGCGCACACATAGGGTTAAAATATTCCAAAGCATTATCCGATTCATATGTAAAACACGTTAGAAATTTATTTTATTAACTTTATTTTTGCGAAAATCATTTGTGCACGAAATAATAGGTATATTAAAAATATCACTTAAATGCCCGCCGGCGCGAAAAGGTTTACAATAACTGACATTTAAAGAGACCTGGACCTATTCTGCATATACACCAATGTATCCTGAAAAATTCAGCTCAATCGGATGGCGCGTTCCCGAGATTATCTCACTGAAATTCTTTGTACATATATATATATATATATATATATATATATATATATATATATAAAGAAATATGAATTTTTGGCCGAATCGATTTTAATACTAATGTTCTTCGAACATTAGTAAAAAGTTTTTAAAAAACTCTAGCGCATCTGAACCGCTAGAAACACTAATGTTCGAAGAACAGTAGAAGAATCGTGCAGGTTTTGAGTGCATATTCCACCACATGTGCTGCTTATTACGGCCAAACTGTTTCAAATGCCACGTTTTACTTTCGTCTTAAGAATGCATTATAGCTCATATGCTGGAAGGTTTCAGATATTACCACTGGCATGAATTTCAACGTTTATGAGAGCAAAACACGGATTAATTATATTCGTTATCAGTTGCTTATTTCACATAATTCTGAAAGCAGCATCTCATATAACATCAATGAAGAAAATGCTCAGTGCCTGCAGCACTGTAACTGAAGTTGGTGTTCGGGGCTGCGATCCGAAAAATTTGCAGAACTTTGCGAATTGTAACATCGGTTATTTATTTTCATTGTAAATGTTTCCGGTATGTATACTTACTGTAAGCATTTATTGATACAAAAGTAGCACAACCGACTCGTGCTGGCAACCTTTCGCCAGTATCAAAGCCAATAATATATTACATCTGCTTCACGTTGTTGTATTACATTCGAAGTTATAGGAGCATAAAGAAATTTAGGGTTACCTGCAGCGAGTTTTTTCAAATGATCGAAAGCTTAATATTTGCTGTGAAAATTCTACGATAAAACCGCTTATATTGCAATTAAACACAAAATCAACAATAGCTGGCAACCCTATCGTGGCTTTTCAACCAAATTTGGCCTGAATAATGTTTATGACAGGTTTCATTAACTGTATGAAATTCGTATTGATTTCATGGCTGCACTGGAAGTTATAGTGCAAAAAGTTTTATTTTCCTGAGCGAATTTTCAAAACCAAAGACACAAAAATTACCATAGCTGGCAGCACCAATCAAATTTTTCAACTAAATTTCTACCAAACAGAGAATAGAGTTAGGTTTAGCTACTGTGTCAATTTCATGAAAATCTGGTAACTGATTCACATTTCATAGGGCAAAAGGCAGTTTTTTTTCTTCTTAATTTTTCAAGATGGCACCACTGGCACAGACTTGCCCACAATTCAAAATCGCTTCTACCACATCTGGTCTTACTTAAGTCCAATGCATTCTGTAAACTTTATTGTATCTGATTATTGGTTCGTGAGTTTCCGTGAACAGAAGTTTTTGATGCTAAAAATATAGGTTAACTGGGAGAGGGTTACCGTTCTTGTCCGACATGAAATTTCCAAAGTTTTATTTTGAACGTGTAGATAAAACATAAAATTTATATACAAATTGGTTTTATTGTAAGAAACGGACATTTTTTTGAATATTCGATGGTTTGAATGTTTTCACTTCCAAATTTTTTTTTCAAAATGTAGATACCAAAACTATCATAGCTGGCAACTCCAACCGAATTTTTTAACCAAATTTCTACCAAACGTGGCTTAAAGAAAGGCCCAGCAATTGTGTGAGTTTCGTCAAAATCGAACGATTCAATTAGAATTTATAAGGCTAAAAACAGTTATCTTTTTTAGTGGTTTTTCAAGATGGCACCACTGGCACAGAATCGCCCGCATTTCAAAATCACTTCTATCAGACCTGGTCCTATTTAAGGCCAATATATTCTGTGAATTTAAAATAATTCTGCTCATCGGATCGTGAGTTTCCGTGAACAGAAGTTTTTGATGCTAAAAATATAGGTAAATTGGGCAAGGGTTACCAGGCGTGCCCGTTATACCATATCTTTTTTTTTTCTTTGGTTATGTAAACAAAGCACAAGATTTACATATGAATGGCTTTTTTTTTTAAGAAACGGCATTTTTTCAAGAGAGACGATGATTTGGAGGTTTTCACTTTCAGTGCCTGCTTTAGCTACAGGGTTACCAGCACGCTCATTAAAACCTACACAAATCTGCAATTAAATAATATCAATATGTTCTGAAAATTTCGTAATGATTAAATAGCTGTGTCAAAAGTTATCGAAATTTAAAAATTTTCAAATTTTCCCGTCCTCTTTTCAGGCACCCAGCGCACACATAGGGTTAAAAAATTCCAAAGCGTTATCCGATTCATATGTAAAACACGTTAGAAATTTATTTCGTTAACTTTATTTTTGCGAAAATCATTTGTGCACGAAATAATAGGTATATTAAAAATATCCCTTAAATGGCCGCCGACGCGAAAAGGTGAACAATAACTGACATTTAAAGAAACCTAGACCTATTCTGCATATACACCAATGTATCCTGAAAGTTTCAGCTCAATCGGATGGCGCGTTCTCGAGATTATCTCACTGAAATTTTTTGATGATATATATATATATATACATATATATATATATATATATATATATATATATATATATATATATATATATATATATATATATATATATATATATATATATATATATGGAAATCTGAATTTTTGGCCGAATCGATTTTAATACTAATGTTCTTCGAACATTAGTAAAAAGACACTACACAAAGTGATGTCAAGTGGACGAGGCAGACATAGCTGCTCATCAGAATCAGAATCAGAAACCGATACAGTAAGAACACTTATAATACTAAAAACTCTAGCGCACCTGAACCGCTAGAAACACTAATGTTCGAAGAACAGTAGAAGAATTGAGCAGGTTTTGAGTGCATATTCCACCACATGTGCTGCTTATTACGGCCAAACTGTTTCAAATGCCACGTGTTAGTTTCGTCTCAAGAATGCATTATAACTCATATGGTGTAAGGTTTCAGATATTACCACTGGCATGAATTTCAACGTTTATGAGAGCAAAACACGGGTTAATTATATTTGTTATCAGTTGCTTATTTCACATAATTTTGAAAGCAGCATCTCATATAACATAAATGAAGAAAATGCTCAGTGCCTGCAGCACTGTAACTGAAGTTGGTGTTTGGGGCTGCGATCCACAAAATTTGCAGAACTTTGCGAATTGTAACATCGGTTATTTATTTTCATTGTAAATGTTTCCGGTATGTATACTAACTGTAAGCATTTATTGATACAAAAGTAGCACAACCGACTCGTGCTGGCAACCTTTCGCCAGTATCAAAGCCAAAAATATATCAAATCTGCTTCACGTTGTTTAATTACATTCGAAGTTATAGGAGTATAAAGAAATTAAGGGTTACCTGCAGCGAGTTTTTTCAAATGATCGAAAGCTTAATATTTGCTGTTTATTGTCACTACAATATCATTACCATTTGAAAATTCTACGATAAAACCGCTTAATAAAGATATTGCAATTAAACACAAAACCAACAAAAGCTGGCAACCCTATTGTGGCTTTTCAACCAAATTTGGCCTGAATAATGTTTATGACAGGTTTCATTAATTGTATGAAATTCGTATTGATTTCATGACTGCACTGGAAGTTATAGTGCAAAAAGTTTCATTTTCCTGAGCGAATTTTCAAAACCAAAGACACAAAGTTACCATAGCTGGCAGCACTAATCAAATTTTTCAACCAAATTTCCACCAAACAGAGATTAGAGTTAGGTTTAGCTACTGTGTTAATTTCATGAAAATCTGGTAACTTATTCACATTTCATAGGGCAAGAAGCAGTTTTTTTTCTTTGTAATTTTTCAAGATGGCACCACTGGCACAGACTTGCGCACAATTCAAAATCGCTTCTATCAAATCTGGTCTTACTTAAGTCCAATGCATTCTGCAAATTTTAGCTGTATCTGATTATTGGTTCGTGAGTTTCCGTGAATAGAAGTTTTTGATGCTAAAAATATAGGTTAACTGGGAGAGGGTTACCGTTCTTGTCCGACATGAAATTTCCAAAGTTTTATTTTGAACGTGTAGATATAACATAAGATTTATTTACAGATTGATTTTATTGTAAGAAACGGACATTTTTTTGAATATTCGATGGTTTGAATGTTTTCACTTCCAAATTTTTTTTTTCAAAATGAAGACACCAAAATTATCATAGCTGGCAGCTCCAACCGAATTTTTCAACCAAATTTCTACCAAACGTGGCTTAAAGTAAGGTCCACCAATTGTGTGAGTTTAAAAACAGTTATCTTTTTTAGTGGTTTTTCAAGATGGCACCACTGGCACAGAATCGCCCGCATTTCAAAATCACTTCTATCAGACCTGGTCCTATTTAAAACCAATACATTCTGCAAATTTCAATTCATTCTGCTCATCGGATCGTGAGTTTCCGTGAACAGAAGTTTTTGATGCTAAAAATATAGGTAAATTGGGCAAGGGTTACCAGGCGTGCCCGTTATACCATATCTTTTTTTTTTCTTTGGTTATGTAAACAAAGCACAAGATTTATATATGAGTGGCTTTTTTTTGAAGAAACGGCATTTTTTCAAGAGAGACGATGATTTGGAGGTTTTCACTTTCGTTGCCTGCCCTAGCTACAGGGTTGCCAGCACGCTAATTTAAAGCTACACAAATCTACAACTAAATAATATCAATATGTCCTGAAAATTTCGTTATAATTGAATAGCTCTGTCAAAAGTTATCGAAATTTAAAAATTTTTAAATTTTCCCGTCCTCTTTTTAGGCACCCAGCGCACACATAGGGTTAAAAAATTCCAAAGCATTATCCGATTCATATGTAAAACACGTTAGAAATTTATTTCGTTAGCTCTATTTTTGCGAAAATTATTTGTGCACGAAATAATAGGTATGTTAAAAATATCACTTAAATGGCCGCCGGCGCCAAAAGGTTAACAATAACTGACATTTAAAGAGACCTGGACCTATTCTGCATATACTTCAATGTATCCTGAAAGTTTCAGCTCAATCGGATGGCGCGTTCCCGAGATTATCTCACTGAAATTTTTTGATGATATATATATATATATATATATAAAGAAATATGAATTTTTGGCCGAATCGATTTTAATACTAATGTTCTTCGAACATTAGTCAAAATGGCAGAAGAAGCACGCAAAGTAAACGAGATGAACGAAAAAAGAGCATTCAACCTATTAGGAGCACTTCCCATATACGATGGAAACCAGCGAGATCTACACAACTTTATTTTAATTATAGACAGCATATTACCTATTATAGAAACTCTTGAAACACCTGTAAAAATAGCTATTCAAATCATAATCAGATCTAAAATAATTGGTAAAGCTAAAGAAAGAATAGATGCTCATCAAACAAATAATTGGGAATCAATTAAAACATTACTAATTCAATATTTTCATAACCCTAGAAGCAAAAGTCAACTATACGAAAAAGTTGTTAACGCTAGATTCACTACCCTTTCCCAATACTATGATTACATGATGACATGCTTATACCATTTAAATAATAAAATCAAAAACGAGATTTCAAATTTAGTTCAGCAAAATGAAATTATAAATACCAATAATAGTATGGCATTAGATATATTTCGTGACAATTTACCGGAACCATTGAGAGGCATAATTGCTACCCAAAAACCTGTAACTTTAAATAGAGCATTCTCTATACTAGTAGAAGCAGGATACTTACATTTCCAAGATCATAGAAATAAAGTTAAATTCAACAAAAATCACCCTAATAAAAACCAACATAATAAAAATGCCAATTATCAAAATAATAAAAATCGACCAAACAACCATAGTTACAATACACAACATAGCAGTAACTATAATCATCATACAACAGAAATGATTATAGAAATAATAATAATCCCCCCACAAATCAAAATCATTATCAACCACGTTCATATAATGCACCCAGAGATAGAAATTACAAACAACCATATTATGCAAACCCAAACTACCCTTATAAAAATAACAAAATACATTAATAACTGTACAATTTGCATAAAAGGCAAATATGAGAGAAATCCAATTAAGGAACCCTTTAAATTAACAGAAACACCCGTAAAACCTAATCGAATTTACCACATTGATATTTGGTTCCAAAATAAAGATAACTTTTACTTAACATGTATAGATAAATTTTAGCCTTATTAAATTAAAAAGTAGACAATGGAACGACCTTAATACAGCATTAACAGACATTATTGATAGAATGGGAAAACCAATTAAGATAATAACAGACAACGAAAGCGCAATCAACTGTCAAAAAACCATAGACTGGTTCGAAGAAAATGACATTGAATATCATTTTTGCTCACCATCCTATAAAACAGAAAATTCCGATAAAGAATCCTTTCATAACACACTAAATGAAAATCTACGAATTTATACACTCAGACAAGAAGAAGAGGAAGACTTAAAATTATACAATCCTATCACAGAAATCCTTAAAATGTATAATACAACCTCACATACAGCAACCAAAGAACCTCCAATCAAGGTGCATCATAATCAGGCAGACAAAGAAAAAATCTATAAAAATCTAATTGAATACAAAACCAAACTAATAGAATATCACAATAACTCTAGCGCACCTGAACCGCTAGAAACACTAATGTTCGAAGAACAATAGAAGAATCGTGCAGGTTTTGAGTGCATATTCCACCACATGTGCTAATAGAATATCACAATAACTCTAGCGCACCTGAACCGCTAGAAACACAAATGTTCGAAGAACAATAGAAGAATCGTGCAGGTTTTGAGTGCATATTCCACCACATGTGCTGCTTATTACGGCCAAACTGTTTCAAATGCCACGTTTTACTTTGGTCTCAAGAATGCATTATAACTCATATGGTGGAAGGTTACAGATATTACCACTGGCATGAATTTCAACGTTTAAGAGAGCAAAACACGGATTAATTATATTCGTTATCAGTTGCTTATTTCACAAAATTTTTAAAGCAGCATCTCATATAACATCAATGGAGAAAATGCTCAGTGCCTGCAGCACTGTAACTGAAGTTGGTGTTTGGGGCTGCGAACCGAAAAATTTGCAGAGCTTTGGGAATTGAAACATTGGTTATTTATTTTCATTGAAAATGTTTCCGGTATGAATACTAACTGTAAGCATTTACTGATACAAAAGTACTCGTGCTGGCAACCTTTTGCCAGTATCAAAGCCAAGAATATATCACATCTGCTTCACATTGTTTAATTACGTACGAAGTTATAGGAGTATAAAGAAATTTAGGGTTAACTGCAGCGAGTTTTTTCAAATTATCGAAAACTTAATATTTGCTGTGTATTGTCACTACAATATCATTACTATTTGAAAATTCTACGATAAAACCGCTTAATAAAAATATTGCAATTAAACACAAAACCACCAATAGCTATCAACCCTATCGTGGCTTTTCAACCAAATTTGGCTTGAAAAATGTTTATGATAAATTTCATTAATTGTATGAAATTCGTATTATTTCATGACTGCACTGGAAGTTATAGGGCAAAAAGTTTTATTTTCCTGAGCGAATTTTCAAAACCAGAGACTTAAAAATTACCATAGCTGGCAGCACCAATCAAATTTTCCAGCCAAATTTCCACCAAACAAAGATTAAAGTAAGGTTCAGCTACTGTGTTAATTTCATGAAAATCTGGTAACTAATTCACATTTCATAGGGCAAAAAGCAGTTTTTTTTCTGCGAAATTTTTCAAGATGGCACCACCGGCGTAGAGTTGCTCACAATTCAAAATCGCTTCTATCAGACCTGGTCCTACTTAAGTCCAATGCATTCTGCAAATTTCAGCTGTATCTGATTATTGGTTCATGAGTTCCCGTGAACAGAAGTTTTTGATGCTAAAAATAAAGGTTAACTGGGAGAGGGTTACCGTTTTTTTCTGACATGAAATTTTCAAAGTTTTACTTTGAACGTGTAGATAAAACATAAGATTTGTATACAGATTGGTTTTATTGTAAGATAGGACATTTTTGAATATTCGATGGTTTGAATGTTTTCACTTCCAAATTTTTTTTTCAGATTTATGACACCAAAATTATCATAGCTGGCAGCTCCAACCGAATTTTTCAATCAAATTTCTACTGAAAGTGGTTTAAAGTAAAGTCCAGCTTTTGTGTTCGTCAAAATCGAAAAATATTCTAGACGAATAATTTCGTCAAAATCGAACGATTCAATTAGAATTTATAGGGCTAAAAGCAGTTATCATTTTTAGTGATTTTGCAAGATGGCACCATTGGCACAGAATCGACCGCATTTCAAAATCACTTCTACCAGACTTGGTCCTATATAAGGCCAATACAATCTCCAAATTTCAATGAATTCTGCTTATCGGATCGTGAGTTTCCGTGAACAGAAGTTTTTGATACTAAAAATATAGGTAAATTGGGCAAGGGTTACCAGGCGTGCCCGTTAAACCATATTAAATTTTATTTTTTGCCTATGTAAACAAAGCACAAAATTTACATATGAGTGGCTTTTTTTGAAGAAACGGCATTTTTTCAAGAGATACGATGATTTGGAGGTTTTCACTTTCAGTGCCTGCATTAGCTACAGGGTTGCCAGCACGCTCATCAAAAGCTACACAAATCTACAACTTAATAATACAAATATGTCCTGAAAATTTCGTAATGATTGAACAGCTTTGTCAAAAGTTATCACTGTTTAAAAATTTGCAAATTTTCCCGTTCTCTTTTTAGGCACCCTGCGCACTCATGGGGTTAAAAAATTCCAAAACATTATCCGATTTACATATAAAACACGCTCGAAATTGGTTTCGTCAACTTTATTTTTGCGAAAATTATTTGTTTACGATATAATAGGTATATTAAAAATATCACCTAAATGGCCGCCGGCGCCAAAAGGTTAACAATAACTGACATTTGGGGAACCTGGACCTATTTTGGATATACACCAATGTATCCTGTAAGTTTCAGCTTAATCGGATGGCGCGTTCCCGAGATTATCTCACTGAAATTTTCTGATTCTATATATATATATATATATATATATATATATATATATATATATATATATATATATATATATATATATATATATATATATATATATATATATATATATATATATATATATATATATATATATATATATATATATATATATATATATATATATATATATATGGAAATATGAATTTTTGGCCGAATCGATTTTAATACTAGTGTTCTTCGAACATTAGTAATAAAAACTCTAAAACTAAAACCTCGAGCTAAAATCAAAACCCGGGAAATGAAACAGAAAAACTATCATAAACAACTACACTTAAGAACAAAGAAATATCAAAATAATCATTGTATTTCATCTGTTTCCAGAAATGCATCTGGCAATAAAAATACAAATAATAACACTGTGGATACTAGCAACATCAGCACAGCAAATGGAAATAATTGATTTGACACACGGAAACGGATTCATAGCTATAAAAAGAGAAGAAATTAATCTTATAACACATAAAAGCTATATTTTCCATAATGTTAACATTACACAGTATGAAACAGCCTATAACATAATCATAAAAAATTTAAACCTAATTAATGAAAACTTTGATCATCCAAACATTCTCAGATTAAGACTTTTAATTAAACACTTAAAACACGAAATCAAAACTCTCAATCCATATTCCACAATTTCAGATCCTAGTCCAGTAAAACATAAGTTTGAAAATAAATATCTATTCACAAGTACATTGAACAAACATCAAATTAACCTAGGAAAATCAAGGGCAAAAAATATAAAACATATTATAACTTCACTTGATCTTAATCAAAAATACAAAATAGATTTACAGTTATATGAATTATATAACGATATAAATTTCCAAGATGCAAATATGACTGAAATGGAAGAACAAGCTATATTACTAATTAATAAAAGAAAAAATGAAATACAAAACGGTTATAGACATTTGAACTCTGAATATTGTCCCCGTAGTATAAATACAGACTGTACAGAACCGATAAACAAAAAAACCACAAAGAGGAATTTTCAATCCATATGGCTCATTCTTAAAATGGTTTGGCGGAGTAATGGACAACGAAGGTAGAGAAAATATAATTAATGCCATTGAAAAATTAGAAAATAATCAACAAAACCTATTGAAAAACCAAAACATTATATTCGCTCAAAACAACAAGCTTAACGAGCAAATTAAACAACTTGTAAATGAAGCATCCACAAACTTTCAAAAAATTTCCACCTATGTAAATGAAATGAACAAAAAATTCGAAGAACTAAATAAACACTTCATAGAAACAGAATATATAAAAAAACATAGAATATTATGTAAATTTAATAAATGAAAGCATAGAAAAAATTAAGGAAAAAATTTTAATGTCAAAAACAAATTACTTAAGCAGATATATTTTAGAAGATTCAGAAATTGATAGATTTAATATAACGCTTGATCAATTAAGCAATATACAATGTAATATTAAAACCCACCAGCATTATAATTGTCATTATAATACCTCATTATTTAGAAGAAACATGTACAAAATATTCCATACGACCTATACCAAATCACAACAATTATGAACTACTCACTAATATTAATACATATCTCAAATGCAATAATTCATTGTACTACTACACAGAATATTGAAAAACCTTATACCTCTAAAAAATGAATGTATCGTGCCTTACAAAACTGCTCAGAAATTCAGAATGATTAAGTAGACATTACAGAAATATCACTTGAAATAATTACAGTCACAAACAATAAAAAATTCAATATAATAGTAAATCATGATTGTAAACCACAAAAGAAACACGAAATCACACACTTACCAACACATGCATTAATAAAATTTATCAAATGCAAAGTAATAATCAATAATGTTATATTTGAAAACTACCAGGAAGAATACACACCCCATATTGTTTTACCTCAAAACATAGACAAAATATAGAAAATTATGACACAGAAAAAATTAATCCACTTACCCTAGAAGAAACACATTGGAAAAACAATGAAGAAAACAAACTTCATGAAATCGAAAACACAAACATTAGAGAAAACCTGAAACACATATATAGGAATACCCATTTTATTCATGTCAATCATCATTTTAATTATCATCAAATTTCTAATTTGGAAATACAAAACAAAAAAGTTTACCATTCAATTAAAAAATTCAAAACCCAAAATCGAGTATATACCTGAAAAAGATAACGTCAAAATTGAGGACAATTTTCATACTACGGATGGAGGAGTTATGGCACCGTCAGCACCTAACCCTCAAGTACCGACATCCGGTCTAAATCTTAGCCCAACGATAGATTGAAGATATCTAAACAAATCCATCATATCAATTCAATACTGTTCAATCTTCAAACAAACAAATCTATCATATCAATTCAATACTCTTCAATCTTCAGATAAACATATTTGTTTATCAAAATCAAAATTTCTAAGATCAAAGCGAAATTCGCACAGATCAGGTAACAGAAATCGCATCTAGCAATTTCTGCAACCACAGCAATTCCAACTCTATAAAAAAATGTGAGATCAGGAAGAAAATACACACAGAGAAAGTAAATCATAAAAGATAGAAGCATCAAGTGTTTTTCTCAATCCAAGTTACAGTGAATATAATAATATAAAGGTGGAAAAAGTACAACAATGAATAATAATAAAAACTTAACCATTTGCAAAAGAACGATCGAATAATAATACGATACAAAGAACATGTAATAGTGTTAAATAAAAATTACTACAAAGTGAACGATGTAGAGTTTATATATTCAAAAGTTGTAAATTAATATCCAAATTAAAAAATACAAAAGTGAAAATGATAACTTGTGTTTTTTTTATAAGCTCAACCACTAGAACTTAACTGACTCGTGCTCAAAACCCACTCCGATCGAAAGTCGCACGAGCTTCGGCGGGACCGTCCCCACAATCGGGCTCGCCAGCTTTCGTCTGGGCTCGGCAAATTTGTATTTTCCATATCAAATGCACTGAAAAAACCAATAGCGCCAGACGCCATAGTTTATAGAATTCTGGCGCCATGATCATGGTCTATTTGTGATAAAATATAGCACCACTCGCCATAGTACATAGGAGCAGACGCGTTGCTTTTAGCCCTCCACGTCATGTACTATAGTCCTCCACGCCATGCATGCCATGTACATGGCGTGGAGGACTGTAGTACATGGCGTCTAGGCCTATCTACTTTTCGCCATGTATTGTGGCGTGTGGCGCTATATTTTATCACAATCCCTAAATCGACTATGTACATGGCGCCAGAAGTCTATAAATTATGGCGTCTGGCGCCATGTTTTTTCTCAGTGTGGTTAAGACTAAGCTTTCTGCAGGATTCAAATCCTAAAATAGGGGTAACTTGCTCATTTATGTTAGCAAATTCAACCATTACTAGTGTCTTTTTTATAACACACGATAACTTTACTCTTCCCAAGACACTAATAGAAGCTCCTCCATAAGCTTCGACCTTCCCTTCAAATTTCTCCAATTAAGGCTTTTAATTTAACTTGTTAAAATAGCTGACGGACAACGTATTCAAATCAGATCCAGTATCGAGCTTGAAACTAATGATAGTATTATCTTCTTGTATAATTTCATACCAAGCCCGCTTGTTTCCGAAATCACTTAACTTATTTATAGCTTCTATATAAAACGATTCATTTGCGTTTTTAATATTTATTTCACTCACCAGTCTAGCTACACACACTTCTGCAAAGTGATTAAATTAACCACAAAAACCACATCTTTTCCCATATGTTGGACAATTTTTGGGGGGGTGAAACTTGTCGCAATACCGACATTTATTTCCCTGCCGCTGAACAGCGTCACTTCTCTTAACATTTGTAGTTGACTAAAATTATGGCCACAAGTATAATCTTTGCTTTATCTTTGTATATTATTTTTAGAAAAATCAGAATTAACTGCATTTAAATTACTGTTACTTTTACTGTATTTGCTTGAATTACTCATCTTATCATATTCATTTCTCTTCCGTGCTTACTGTTGCCGATTTGGTGTTCTGTCCGTGATCCCATCAACCGCTAATACTGCCGATGAATTAATTTTCTTCATTCTCCTGGTCTATGATTTGGATGCCTCTGCTGCACGCCCACGTTCAACTGCCATTTCATACGTCAACTCTTTTGTTTCTAGATATTTTTTCTGTAATCAACTATCATAAGTCCCATACACAATTCTGTCTCTTAGCATCATCTGCTCGAACTCACTTGTGAAACCGAAATTCTTTACCAGCTTTTTAAGGTCCAAAAGGAATTATATAACGGTTCTGCTTCACGTTGATTCCTCGAAAGAAACATAAAATTCTCATACACTTCATTCTTTTTTGGCATACAGAATTTCGAAAACGATTCTAATACTTTGTTGTATTTAACTTTATCTTCGTCACTCAAGTGCAATGAATTGTACACTTCCAATGCTTTCGGGCCAATGGCGTTTAAGAAGATTGCAATATTCACAGCCTCCGATTTATTTTCAATTTTTATAGCCGCTGCAAATATATCGTTATTATATCGATATATTCCCATCCAGTTTAAGAGTTTCTGGTCTTTTCAAATAATTCATCGTTTTTTCGACCACTATAACTGTGCGCTTTGCAGGTCGGCCACGTTTTGCAGGTAATTTTATACTACTTTTGTTTGCAGTTCCCATTCAATGTATAATATTTTCACTCGTAATTACAACACTTCTTTTCATTACGTTAGGAGAACACGAATACTTGATTATTTTGCGAAAAACTTTATTTGCCGTAGCGCCATGTGGTATAATTAAAAGACCAGCTTTACTCGAACATGATTTTATTACGATCCGCTTACTTTTTAGTTATAATTCAGACAGGTTCTTATCAAATAATTTCTGGTTTTTGTTAATTGTAAAGTACTGTGATACTAATATACAATCATACTATACAAGATAATGCTTACAAAGTATGAGTGTGCGTTATCATTGTGTAATCGTAGCGTCAAACTAAAACACTGTCCAGAAGTATTGACTTATCAAAAGATTCTGCTAATGGGGCATCAGACATTGTTGGATCACCTTTTTAAGAGGTGTTTTCAAAAATGCCTCAATGAATAACCTGGCAATATTTTCAGTTTTAGACACTTCAATCGGTACAGGTGTTGAACCCGTTGTTCCATCACTCTTTTTGTATGGGATGGTTAGCATTGTATCTGATTCAGTTTTTGACCACTTATCAGGTAGTATATCGGCACCGGATTCTTTAGCTGCAACACTTATGGATTGCCGAATTGATTGACCAATACGGTAAAATATTTGTTTTCGTACCAGGTATACTGTTTTGCTAGAAGTTTTAGCTCTCCTTCTTAAATCTTCGTCTGAAAATTATATTCCACTCAGCAAGAGTGCCATAAAATCCATGATGTTAATTGGAGAGAGTACAGGCAGGTCCACATGCTTCTATGTCACGTTCTCGTCTTAAGCTATGTGCTGGATATATATAATTATGAAATAAAAAAATTTTTTTTTATTAATAGTTTATTAACACCATCAAAGTGTTAATAAACTTTTTCGGCAATTTTCTCGCCTTGGTATCTCTGTAGGATCACTGATGTCGGGAATACTTTTTCATCTCGATCTTGTTCAGTACTTTTGTAAATCTTAACTGATGTTGAATAGTAATTATAATAATCAGGAAAAAAAGCCAGGAAAAATTACGTTAAAAACGTTGAAAAAATTTTATCATATTTTTCGTATCAAAGCCTCTGTAAGTTAGCAGCAATCTATCTTAAGCCAACATTACATTTTGAAAATTATTTGATTCTTACAACTATCTCTGCTACCGTAGGTTTGCTGGTTTCTACTTCAGTTGATCGTCAGCTTCTTTTCATCATACTAGTTTTTTCTTCTTCAATACTGTGAATGGAACGCTTAGCAACACTGGTGGTTGACACAGACTCTTCTTTTTTTCGTTTTGGTGAACGTCCACCACATGATCTTGAACGTTCCTGCTTTTCATTCAAGCGTTCACTTTGACGAAAGATTTTTTTTCTCTCTGGAAAGTCGAGTTCGTATTGGTGAGGTTTGAGGCACGAGGGTCTTCATATAGATGATTGCTTAGGTGATTTCAGGAACATTTCTTCCTGCTCATTTTCATCTGTTTCTAAAGTACTGACATCTTCATCATCCATACTTTCTAGCAGGTGGTTTGAGACTTTTACCTACACCACTTGCTGATAATCGTCGCTTAGCGTTGGAACTTAACTCTTACCGTGGTGGGGCTATTTCTTTTGATGATTCAAATATTTCTTCCACTGCTACGGGTGAAGTTTGAGTTGGCTTATCACCTTTAAAGATGAGTCTCGTTTGAGTGCTGTTGTCACGTAAACTTTTATTCTGTAGCATATCCACCAGATCAATTGAGAAATGGTTTTTATATCTCTTTTTTGGAACTGTCTGTCTTTTACGTCTTACATTTAAAAATTTTACTAGCTAATTTCTGTACTTATACCATTTGTCATTATCAACAAGACTTTTGCTCTTCAATACTTAACTCATAGCTTTGTCAAACATTGTCTGACTTTCTGAATTTTCCATTGTCTCTTTTAAATTACCAAATACTTCCGGAGACAGTAGAAGCATTTTATTTAAGACATTGTTTCTATACATATTTCTCAATTAGTGAGCAAATAACTTTTGAAAGAACACTTCCAAGTAAAATAAGCAGAAACACTATTTGCGGAACTGAGACTTTACGCTGCCATGGAACAGATTGTTAAGCGTTTACGTGTACTAATTTACGAGTACTCGTAAGTTTTTACGAGTAATTTACGTGTATTCGTGTTATATCTTTAGATACTTTAGATACGATGGTTTCCTTTCAAGGTAAGTGTCAGAAAGTTACAGACAAGTGTCTTTATTACCTCTGGCTCAACATTTTTAAGAACTGCTTGTTTTAAACATGGGCGGGCATTTTTAAGCCCATGCAACATATGCCGGTTGACAGTTAACCGTTTCATGGGTGACACCATCGTTCTTTTTTAAGTTTTCAAGAGAGCAATAACACGTGATGTATTTTTTTATTAAATATATCCGTTTGAAAGCGTAATGCGTCGTTTAGACCTTGAGTTAGGTCAACTTATAGATTACTGTGAGGAACCTGCGTAACTTCTTTATATATTTTCATCAATTCCAAGCTATTTTTGTGGTAAATTTGTTGAGCTATATGTTGGAATTGACTTTTGTCAAGTAAGTTTTTATATTATACAAAATATTTACAATTGAGAGATATGTCGTGATAAAACTTGCTTTGATGGAACACATTTTGAGTTACCAAAGCCACTGAGAAGTTTCGATGATGTGATCCTTTAGTAAAAAGCTCACATACTTGCCTTCAAAATGCGTTTAGCATCATGTCGTCAAGCACATTAACACTGGTTCATTCTGACAATTTGTAAATTCTTCCGGTTTAGTGTCTTTAAACCAATCCCACGACAACCCTTGTACGTGTCTAGGGGTTGAAGCTGGTAGAGAGCTTCATTACAATTTTTTTAATCATTGTGGATACGAGTGTGGAGTGATAAGTTCCACGACTCATTTTACCCCTGATTTAAATCAGGTACCTTTTCAGAGCTAGGTGAACTCAAAGCTTGGTGAGTTGACCCTCGTGCGAACCAAGATTCGAACCAGGGACCCTTCACACAAGAAGCCAGTGCTCTACCCACTAGGCTACTCAAGCTTAGGGTCTAAGCTATAGTTCCTAAGTATTCTACATTTTCAAATCGTGCTTTTGATGGAAGAATCAAAAATCAGAAAAATTATCGACGAGCTACACAAAAAGGTACGAAGAAAATTTAAACGGCGCCGTACAGTTGTACGAGGTATTGATGATTTGTGGCAGGCGGATTTAGTTGATATGAGTGCATGCTCATCTGGAAACCGTGGCTTCAAGTTTCTTCTCGAACACTTTTTCCAAGTATGCTTGGACAATGCCTGTGATAAATAAAGGCACCGGAGCTGTGGCAAAGGCAATGGAAACGATTCTAAGGCAAAGGCGTGTACCTAGAAATCTGCAAACTGATGATGGAAAATAATTCTTTAGCAAGACATTCCAACAGCTTATGAAAATATATGAAATCAACCACTTTTCAACGTTCAGCTCGTTAAAAGCAGCGATTGTAGAAAGACAAATTTGGAAATAAAGAGTTATGTTAAAGTTTAACTAAATAGCCATTCTTAATACATGCAAATTCAATGAAATGTTGGTATTAGATAGTTTTCATAACATATTGCTTGATTTAATTCCCTGGGATCCAAACAAAGTGTCAATTGCTAATTTTTTTCTCCACTGTAACTAAATTAGAAACCCAAGTCACGCTCTCGTTTTTCATTTCTTGAATAATACCGCGTTCACACAAGTTATACAATTCTTTCTTTAGGGGCTTAAACATTGCAAGGGGGACGCGGTGGGCTGGTTTGATTGTAGGTTTTGCATGATTTTTCAGGTTGAGGGAAACGTTTTTTGCAAAGCAACCTAGTCCTTCAAAAACATCCTCATATTTTTCCAGTATTCCTTTTTTAGATTGAGTACTAGTTATTTACACTCTTTGCACTGAAAAAAATCCACATAGCGCCCAGAGCCATGTACCATAGCGCATTATTTATGGCCCCATACGCCATGTACATAGTACTCTGAGCCATGCAATATGGCTGCCAGCGCCATAATGTCAGAATCTACATAGCGCGTGGTCCCATGCTACATGGCACAGCATTTATGGTGCCCCACGCTATGTACATAGTACCCTGAACCATGCAGTATAGCTCCCAGCGCCATAATTACCTGGCGCAGAAATTATGACCCCACACGCCATATAACATAGTGCCATGAGCCATGTAATATGGCTCATAGCACTACAATTATAACTCGCAGCCATGCTGTGTGAGGAGATGTATAAATATCAGCAAGCTTCTTGAGTATAGAAGAGGATATGATATGGTCTTTGATGCAGTTGATGATAGGTGAGTTCCATCACCTATCATCAACTGCTCTATCTTCAGATGCTCAGAGGTAAGATGGCTCGTGGACGACAATTGTGCAACATGTGCAACACTCGTGCTCAAAACCCACTCCGATCGGAAGTCGCACGAGCGTCGGCGGGACCGTCCCCACAATCGGGCTCGCCAGCTTTCGACTGGGCTCAGCAAATTTGTGTTTTCCATATCAAATGCACTGAAAAAACAAATAGCGCCAGACGCCATAGTTTAAAGACTTCTGGCGCCATATACTTGGTCGAATTGTGATAAAATATAGCGCCACTCGCCATAGTACAAAGGAGCAGACACGTTGCTTTTAGCCCTCCACATCTTGTGCTATAGTCCTTCGCGCCATGCATGGCATGTACATGGCGTGGAGGACTGTAGTACATGGCGTCTAGGCCTATGTACTTTTCGCCATGTATTGTGGCGTGTGGCGCTATATTTTATCACAATTCCTAAATCGACTATGTACAAGTCTATAAATTATGGCGTCTGGTGCCATGTGTTTTCTCAGTGTGGATAAGACTAAGCTTTCTGCAGGTCTCAAATCCTAAAAAAGGGTTAACTTGCTCATTTATGACAGCAAATTCCAGCATAACTACTGTCTTTTTTATAACACACGATAGCTTTACTCTTCCCAAGCCACTAATAGAAGCTCCTCCATAAGCTTCGACCTTCCCTTCAAATTTCTCCAATTAAGGCTTTTAATTTAACTTGTTAAAGTAGCTGATGGGCAAAGTTTTCAAATCAGATCCAGTATCGAGCTTGAAACCAATGATAGTATTATCTTCTTGTATAATTTCATACCAAACCCGCTTGTTTCCTAAATAACTAAACTTTTTTATTTCTTCTATATAAAAAGATTCATTTGCGTTTTTTAAATTTATTTCATTTACCAGTCTAGCTACACACACTTCTGCAAAGTGATTAAATTAACCTCAAAAACCACATCTTTTCCCATATGCTGGACAATTTTTGGGTGGGTGAAACTTGTCGCAATACCGACTGTTTATTTGGTGCTTTGATGCTAATAAGGCACTTGAACCTACTAAGCGCGCACAATTTACAGAGCACCAGCACTTGAAGTGGTACCTTTAAAAAAGAATTATCACAAAAGCACCAGCACTTGAACGATAAAACAACTCACAAATCACAAACCTGAATCTTGTTTTTGAACTGATGATTTTATTCATAATGTAGTCCGTATTTATGCGAAATAATTGCTTACATTTCAAACTTATGATCAATGTTTAGTATTTACAAATATTTACATTTCAGCTTATTAAAACTCAATTGCTACAATTAATACAATCAGCAAAACAAAAATACAAATATTAATTAATGAGAGAAATCGAGAGATCATAAACCGCCATTCTATGAGTTCATGTGAAGTACGCAAATATGTATATGCAAGCATATCGGATCACGCGTGTATGAGCGTATATCGCACATACATGAGCTTGCATAAATGCTGTTAAAGTTGAGTTGCGTACGATGATTCTGAACATACTCCCCCCGTTGAACAAGTGTTCAACTTTAGTGAACTGCAACGGTGAAAGAATAGCTTGTTTCTGTTTTTCTCGGTAATTGTACTGGTATCGTCCTTGGGCCTGTAGTATGATATTGTTGATAGCATGATGATTGATAAGCAGAGGCTGATGTATCCTACAGTGTAATGGTGTATGTTGTGCTCGTACATATTGGTTGGTATGTTGGTTTGAAGTTTTAGCACCTGTTCCTTCAGCATTGAAAGCTGTTCATGTTGCAAATGGAACTGATGCTTGTGCTCAAGCTCGGGCGAGATAGTTTTTTGACTGGTGTTTAAGAAGGATTCGATGTCGTCTTCTGGAATGTATGAAGTATGCCGTCTAGTTCCTATAAGGCTATGTTCTTGAATGGTAATCAGTGGTGGCTTGATGATGCAGTTTCCTTCAATAGTTAAAACACCAGATCCTTGAAGCGTCATTCGAGAAAGTATGTTGTTGCAGACTACATTCAATGGTGTTTCCCCGTCTAGTGTGTAGATCCATGCGTTTGGTTCGTGAAGTTGAATCCACTGAGGTGCTGGACTGACCGGTTTGGTGGTACATGATGGTGTATTTGTATGAGACAACAAGCTTATCTCGCAGCTACTTTGACCAGTGTTCGAGCACAACAAATAAATGTATTTTATTTTTTTTGCCAACTTCATGTTAAAAACTTGTAAATTTAGACGTTAGCCGTTTTCTTAGCAAGCTTGTTTTTTATAAAAAATGATGACGGTTGAAGTAAAATTTTTATGTCAGAGAGAAACAATTGTAGGTTGAAAAGAATTGTAGAGAAAGGATTGAGTCGTACGGAAAATAAATAGTTTCTTTTTCAATTTTGACAAATGTGATTTTTACATTTTAGCGAACCCAAAGACAGTGTCAAGCGACTCATTTAATTGTTCATGGTGCCCCGAGTGTGGAATTCACATTTGTCTTGCTTGTGAGGAAATATCAGATCGATCCCTAGATAAAGGTGCAATCATCAAGTGCGTTTTCAACTAGTGATTTTTCTTGCTTCGGATTTCGTATCGTTCCGGTCGAACTCTCAATTGTTCAAATACATTTGACATCGCATTTAGACAGCTTTTTCGAGTGGTACTGGTTGTTCTTCATTCCATCGTTTCGATCATCGCACCAGCTAAGATGTCTGTCATTGAGGAAGATTTAGATGGTTTAATCGCTCTTCAAATTGATGCTTTGCAACGGGTCGCCAAATGTTTAACAAATCATAAGACTACCGGTGATTTTCGTCGCACAAGGTCCTACTTTGAAAGAAGGCTCAATACACTTAAAGAACTTCGCTCTCAATTCAATCATCGGCATCAGCAGCTTGTTCAAGGTGATTTAGAGGCAAGTAATGGTTATTATACACAAGATTATACCGATCAATTTGAAGAGAAGTATCTTGAGGTTTATACTGAATTAATCGAGGATTTTGGTACGAAATTTTCACAACCAAAACCGACTGCAACAACAACTGAGGCGTCGATTGATTTGAATTCCACTGTGGTAAATAGATCAACATCACAAAAGTTTGTTGCGATGCTGGAAATATGTAAAATTATAGAAAAATAAAAACAGAATGCAAATATAAATAAACCATCACTCAGCACGTCTGGTAGTCTCCGCAGGTGACAGTTGCAGGCTGTCAACAACGGACAGACGAAACGTTCCATTATCGCATGTTCCACAATCTGTCTGATCGAGTACTCTATCGGCTAAGAGTTGCGATCCGGGACTGTACAACTGGAATGAGTAATGCCCTACAGCTATGATAAAAGATGTTCAGGAAAAATACCGGAAAACTCCGGTACTTGGAAAATTTCGGTTCTTTTTTTTGGGAGAAGAAAGGATTGGGTGATAGAAAGTGAAAGTAGAAAGTTGGAGAATTTGAACAATTAAAAATTTAGAATAAAACCGTTGAGTTTTTATTAATAGTGAATTTAAATATTGAATTTTCGTTAAGAACATAATATCAGTTGTGAATTCATTGAAAATCAAAAGTGAAAGTTGAGTCAATGTATCTTATATTCAGTGAAAGTAAAACTTTCTATGAAGAAACAAATTAAAAATTAAATTTACAATTTAATCGAGTTGAATTTTCGTTAAGAACATAATATCAGTTGTGAATTCATTGACAATCAAAAGTGAAAGTTGAGTCAATGTATCTTATACTCAGTGAAAGTAAAACTTTTTATGAAGGAACAAATTAAAAAGAATGTATAAACTTGGGGGAAGCAGGAATTTCAAATATTAAAGGAAAAAAAAAAGGAGGAAAGGGGAAAGGAGATCCAGCTGTGAATTGGAAAGAACAAGAGTGTTGTTTTTGGGAAATAAATTATTTCTGTGGGAAGAAAAAAAAAAAAAAAAAAAGGATTGAATGGGCGAAATTTTATCTCTACATATGGGTTCGTGGAAGATGAAGCACTGCTGGGACTAACTTGGATTGATCGGGTGAAAACTTGGAATCAGGCAGTTGACTGGTGAAACTATTTGGACGGTGCGCAATTTCAATTATGGACTATACCAGATAAGTACAGCAACTTTTGGTTTTATGTTATCTGTAATTCTATCAATTCAATTGTTAAATTTTGGAATTTATGTTTTTTTTTGGTTTTTTTTTTATTCTTCTCTCTCAACTTGTACATTTGGGTGTGAAATTCGATGATATAAGTGGTAGGCTCTCATTTTTGGTGCTTGGATGTTGCTATAATCATAATAATAATACTAGTAAACTGTATGATTGATGTAAACTCCACTCCGGCCGGGGTCGTGTATAACTTCTCCACCCAAATAATTACCCATTTCTTTATGATTATTTTTGTTTATTTTGCTATTGTTTCACGAATTTATCTGCTTTAGTGATTAATTTTTTTGTTATGAAATATTCTAGTTATCTCATATTTTGAATTTTATATATTATAATTTTTATTATATTCTTTTGTTATAATTAACGTTTCATTTCTTGGATCTTATTTTGTTTTGCATTTTTTTTTCTTCGTTTTATAAGTTAAGACATCCAACATGAATTCTGAATAATTGAATAAATATTGATTCTTACGGAACTTCTTCGTTTCCCTTCCTTTCACGTTTGTGTCGGTTATAGGAATGTGTGTACCGTGCTGTACAGTCTGCGTGCCATAGCACGGAGAAATCTTCCGCCCGCAATCCCACGCCATGCTGAGCTAGTCGGCTGGGAAAAAGGCACGCCGGGCAATAGAAAGAAGATTTCTCAAGAAATATATGCTGCACTGACGACTGCTCGACAGAGTTTAGTCGGTCGCAACAAGTTGCCTGCAATGTCATTCACACGTTTTTTGGGCATGCCGGCGCCAGAATTTTCTGGCAAGTACACAGATTGGCCAGCATTTTACGACTCATTTTTGCGTTTGGTGCATAATAACAATCAAATCCGAACGACTGAAAAGTTTCATTTACTCAAACAGGCTTTGAAGAACACTTTAGATAGTGATATTCGTGAAATGCCGCTTACCACAGCAAATTATGATGAAGCTAGGAAATCCGTTATCGAACGCTATCACAATAGTCGAGTGTTGTTCACACATTTTATGCACCTATTCACTTTGCAACCGGTCGTTACAAGGGAAAACGCGACTGATCTGAAACAGTTAGTCGAAACATCCCGTACATGTTTGAATGCATTGAAGCAACTGAAAGTCGAAGTGGATGATTGTGGCCATGTTTTTGCACATTTATTGATTGAGAAATTGCCAAAATCTACAATCCAATTATGGGAACAAAAATTGGGAGTGTCTACTGAAATTCCTACATTTAAAACTCTTACCGATTTTCTAACCGCTCGATATCGCACACTCGAAGCTATTGATTTACGATCACAACCCATTGATTTAAATCGAACAGCCTCGAATTCGCACCCTAAAACTATACAAAACAATCTAAAATCGAGTCAAAATCATCGCTCCCACGCGTCGCATCGATCCGAGACTCGCATTCATCATATGTCCACTGTAAATGACCGCCCAGCAACCGTTATCTGTGTGTTCTGTCAAGGCCCACATATTCTTCGTAAGTGCCCATCGTTCCGTCAGAAGGACAACTTTGCACGCAAGGCTTTCGTCGATACAACAAGTCTTTGCTCAAATTGCCTCAGTTCCTCGCACCAGTGAAAGTCTTGTGTCAGTGAGAGAAATTGCAATGTATGTGGCCAACGACATCACACTCTTATTCATCAGCCAACACAATCAACATCCAATTTTAGTGCGAATTCATCGAAACAAAACAAAAGCATTGAGGGGCTTTGCACCGTAACTAATCACATACAACAGGTAGCACCAGTGCTTTTCAATTCAACAAAGTTCCATTCTGCAGCCAATGTTTTGCTACCAACAGCAATAATCAAAATCATCAAACCAGATGGCTCAAAGTTTTTGATTCGCACTCTCGTTGATCAAGGCTCCACTGGAGCTCTAATTTCTGAACGTGTTTATCAAACACTACAATTGAAGCGCCTTCCATTCAACACTGTTATACAATTTCCAAATGAACAGAAATCAGTGGGAAGGTCAATTGTGCACATTATATACCAATCACGCCTCAACGAAAAAAAATTTGAAGCTTTTGCGTCAGTTGTTAAAAATGTTACCATTAATTTGCCAACATCGACTTTAACGTACCATGATTGGCCACACCTTCGAGGTTTGGAATTGGCCGATCCAGATTTTCACCGCTCAGCTCCGATTGATATGCTCATTGGATCTGATTCGTATGCTGATATTTTGCTTGACGGACTTCGAAAGGGTCATCAAAACGAACCAATCGCTCAGAATTCTCATCTAGGTTGGCTCGTTTCTGGCAAGGAATTTGAAAAACCAATACAATCATAGACTGAACCAGCTACAGTTCATTGTTCACACGTTTCGCTGGAACAATTGGACACATTGGTGAAACAATTTTACTAGCTGGAAAGTATTCCAGCCGATGAACAATATACATCTGAACAGCAATGGTGTCGTAAATTCTACAATCGTACAACCGTGAGACAGCCAAATGGGAAGTATTTGGTTCGCTTACCACTTAAAACACTATTTGATCCCAGCCAAATCATCGGCAAATCGCGTCAAATAGCTAAAAATCGTTTTCATCAGCTCGAAAGGAAATTGAATCGTCATCCCGAAGTGCACGAACAATATCATAAGACGATTCGAGAGTATTTTGATCTGAAGCAAATCATACCTGTCTCAACAACTGAAGACATGCATTTGCGGTTCAACGAATACAACCGACCTTTTTACACATGCTGCACGTTACCACACCATGCCGTCATTAAAGCTGATAGTCTCACCACAAAATGCCGTGTGGTGTACGATGCATCAGCCAAATCATCCAATGGGAAATCATTGAATGACATTCTGTGCACAGGTCGACGACTTCAGAACGATTTATCCGCTGTTTTATTAAACTGGCGTTTACACAAGTACGTCATCACCGCTGATATTACTCGAATGTATCGATGCATCGATGTGCACGAAGACGCTGCTGAGTATCAGCGCATTTTATGGTATAATCCGGACGGATTGTTGCAAGAATACAAGCTTACTACCGTTACCTTTGGTACAGCCAGTGCACCGTACACTGCCATCGAAACTTTATGATCATTATCATGATCATTATCCTTTGGCTGTCAAGGTGCTCCAAAATGAAGTATATGTCGATGATATTTACACCGGCAGTCATACGATTGACAATACACTTGCCATTCGTGATCAAACTGCAGCGGCTTTAGAGTCAGCTGGTATGGCATTACACAAATGGGCTAGTAGTGCTTCCGAACTTCTCAAGTCAATTCCAACCGAACTTCAAAGCAGTGCAACCGCATTAGAATTGAATAGTGATGAAATGCTCAAAACATTAGGCATGCGATGGCAACCGTCAGCTGATTTATTTCGATATAAAATCAACTTCGACTTGGTTCCAGAGAAAGGAAACATCACAAAACGGACTGTTCTGTCAACCACCGCAAAGTTGTTCGATCCAATGGGATTGATCAATCCAGTTGTACTCGTAGCAAAAATTTTTCCAAAGCGAATCTGGACCCGCAACTTGGAATGGGATGAACAGTTGCCAACAGATTTGCGTATTGAGTGGCTCCGATTTTTGAAAAGTTTAACGATAATTAACGAAATTCAAATTCCACGTTGGTTACATTCTTCACCAAATGTACGGCGAGCTGAGTTGCATACGTTCTGTGACGGATCATTACATGCATACGCTGCCGTTTCATATATTCGCATCGAAGATGAAAAGGATAACTTTCACACTAATATCATTGCTGCAAAAAGTTAAGTTACCCCGAAACCACCTATAAACATTCCACTCATCGAATTATGCGCTGCCGTGCTTGGTTTAAAGTTGGCTAAGTGGATAACTAAGCATCTTTCTATTCCCAAGGATACGATTTCAATATATTACTGGGTTGACGCGACGATAGTATTATCCTGGATTCGGGGTGACATAAATCGTTGGCCAACCTTTGTCGCCAATCGAATTGGGCAGATTCACACCGATTCCCATATAAAACAATGGCATCACATATCGACACACGATAACCCAGCCGACATTGCATCACGTGGTTCCTTACCAGCACAACTTCTCGAATCAAAATTGTATTGGAATGGGCCCGACTGGCTGAGTCAATCACAAAGCAATTGGCCAGTCACAGATTGGACATTTTTGGAAAAAGAAAATGTCGAGCAAATAATCAACGTCGCCATCAATGGATCTGAGCCACTATTTCTGGCAAAGTATTCTTCATTTTTGCAACTTCGTCGTATCGTAGTTTTACTCTTCCGATTCAGATATAATTGTACAGTGCCACAAAACCACCGTCGTTATGGAGCCAGCACTGTAGAAGAGCTTAACTCCAGTTTGTTTGCACTGATTCGAATAGTTCAACGAGAATGCTTTTCATCAGAGCTTAAGACCATTTCAAAAAATGGAACTGTGCCAAATAACAGTGTTCTTACAAGCTTAGCTCCTTTCTTCGATCAGGACGGCATTTTGAGAGTGCTCGGAAGAGGGCGGAATTCACGTTTGCCTTACAATCAAAAGCATCCAATCATCCTACCTAAATACAATCGTTTCACTGAATTACTCATTGATTACGCTCATCAAGCCACTCTTCACGGTGGACCAACGTTAACATTAACGTTTCTACGAAAACGATTTAGGATAGTTCATGCTAGAAAAGTCGTTGCGATTCAATTGAGAAAATGCGTGAAATGTGCCAGAGCCGATCCAAAACCAGTGCAGCAGCTAATGGGTGACTTGCCACAGCATCGTGTCATCGGTTTCGTACGACCGTTTCTAGCTACTGGTGTTGACTACACTGGGGCATTCGAATTGAAAGCATCGAGATACCATGGTCACACCACCTACAAGGGTTACATCGCTCTTTTTGTGTGTCTAGCGACTAAAGCTATTCACCTTGAAGCTGTTATTGGTATGGACACATACGCATTTTTAAATGCCCTTCATCGTTTCGTCGGTCGACGGGGTTTATGCCATGATATATATAGTGATTGTGGCAGTAATTTTATTGGAGCTGATAAGGTTTTAAAAACTATAGCTATTGAATTTGCTGCTGGCGTCAAAAAGGGTATTGCACCAATTTTAGCTGATAAAGGAATCCAATGGCACTTTACTCCACCGTATTCACCGAATTTTGGTGGCATTTGGGAAGCTAATGTCAAGATAGATAGTCTGGAGTTTAAACAGCTCAACTTGTAGCTGTCCTGGTGGCAACAGGATTGGATTGTCTATGTTGGGAATCCAATACAATATCGAGCAGTGAATTTTGTATCCGCTGATGCTTTATTAATGCCATAGATGCTTGAAAAGTGATTTCTGTGAGCTTTTCAGATACTTGTTCCGAAATTTCAAGTTTACTTAGCCAAGTTGTCGTCCGGTTTATAGCGTTCTCGACTGCTTGAAATTCATCTTCAATCTCTTGCTGATCTTCCTTCATGATGTAAAGTCTACTGTCAATGAAGGAAGTCTGATTGTGTAGGGTCGAAACAAGCTGATTGTTGTTTTCGCGAAGCTTATCAATAGTGCCAGAGAGTTTATCTGCATATTCTGAGTCTAGTACTCCAAAAAGGTAATGAGCTACGTTTCCAACAAAATTAAAGGCAGCTCGCTTGCTGCGTTTGTTGTCAGCCGGTATCAGAAATTTGTTATTAATTTCCAAATCTTGAATATTACTTTCGAGCTGTGATCCTATTCTAGAGCACGTGTTGGTTTGGGTTCTTTTTTCGCAGAGCTGTCTTATGATGTTTGGATATCTTTTAATGTTTTCGAAATGTTTCCAATATGGTTGCAAGTCAAAATAAATTACCAGATTCCATTCGCTCGTGATAATTCCAGCATAACCCAATTTTTCAAAATATATGCCTGGATTATGGTCGAAAGATTTGATTTCGACAGATTCAACGCTCGGTGGTACAGTAGCCAAGCAAATGCAAAGTAGGGTCATTACCATCGATCCTGCGGTTAAGCGAGGGCGCTTGGCTACGTGTTGATGTTTGGTATCCTTCGGTCTAGAGTGATTTTGGTTAGGCAGTAGTAGTTTTTCTTTGTCTTTCTGCCCGCAATCATCTGTGTAAAGTTATGAGGCATTGTCTTCAGGAAACAACGGTGCTAGTCGATGTATGGGACGTTTTAGTGTGCCAGTGGCCGTTTTTACATCGGCTATTCGAATTGCTCCATCCTGACCAGGATATACCTTAACGATTCTGCCTAGTGGCCACCGAAGCGTCGGTACGTTATCTTCCTTGATTATCACTAATGTTCCTTCTTTGGCATTTGGAGCTCTTGTTTTTCATTTGTACCACTGATGTAGTTCATTCAAATACTCGATGTGCCACCTTTTCCAAAATTCATTTTTATATATGAAACAAGTTTCCATCTGGATAGGAGGTTTGGGGTTGCTGGTTTGGTAGCCTCATCTATTTGAGCAGTAAGAGGTTCTCCAATTAAAAAGTGTCCTGGAGTTAGTGCGGATAAGTCGTTAGGGTCACTAGACATTGGCGTGATGGGTCTAGAATTCAAAATAGCTTTAATTTCAATGCTGACAGTTTCTAGTTCCTCGTACGTAAGTGAGGCAGTAGAAACGCTTCGAGTCAATAAGTACTTGGCGGATTTCACAGCTGCTTCCCATAAGCCTCCAAAATGAGGGGCTCTTGGAGGGATAAAAGTAAAGTTGATACCTTTGTCGCTGCAGGTTCTAATTATTTTTTCCTGAGCTGGTTTGTTCTGGATTGCCGTTTCGAGCTCTGCTAGCTGATTCCTAGCACCCACTAAGTTAGTCGCATTGTCGCAGTACATGTTTTTGCAATGGCCCCGGCGAGCGATGAAACGTTTGATCGATCCGATGAATGCATCTGTCGTGAGATCACTGACGACTTCCAGATGTACTGCTTTTGTTGAAAAACAGCAGTATACACAGATGTATGCCTTTTGTGGACGTTTTCCGCGTACTTTATAATGCACCCAAAATGGTCCGCAGAAGTCAACACCTGCATTGACGAATGGCCGAGCCGGTTGGACTCTTGTTGGTGGTAAGTTGCCCATTACTTGTTGGAAGGTAACGGGCTTAGCTCTAGTACATCGTACACAGTGTTGAACTATGGATCTGGCCATTAGTTTGCCTTTTATTGGCCAAAAACGTTTTCTCTTTTGTGCCAGTAACATCTGTGTACCACAGTGTAAATTCTTTTGATGCACGTCTTCCGTAATTAGTTTCACTATTGGGTCGTTATAAGATAAAAGTATTGGATGTTTAGCGTCATAAGGTAAAGACGAAGATTGTAGTCGCCCTCCTACCCTTATTATCCCATTGTCATCAATGAAGGGGTTCAAACTGGCCACTGAGCTTGCTGCTTCAACTTGTCCACTACAGAGTAGTTGATTTATCTCTGCTTTAAAATCGGATCGTTGAATCGTTCTTAAGATGTAGTGTAGTGAGTCATCCAACTCTTGTGAGCTAAGAACAATCCCAGTGCAGCGAGAGTTAGATGCTCCTTTTGCGTTTTTTATAAATCTTAGTATATAAGCAACAGTTCTTCGTAAGGTTGAAAATGAGTTTCTTGAATTTATGTTGTAGAGAATGTCTTCAGAAATAACACTGCTTGTAGCCACAATCGGCTACATCTGCGACTTTTTCCTTTCCGGAGGGTCTTGGATTAAATAATGCTTCTGAATAGAAGTAGGCCAGTTTAATTCTTTATCATGCAAAAAGATAGGTCCGTGGAACCATAGGTTGCATATGTGCATCTCTTTAGGTCGTAGTCCACGGGACAACACATCCGCAGGATTCTGTTTCGTATCTACGAATTTTTGCGACTCGGTGAGCCACGAACGTCTGATAAGATGTGGAGCAAGAATTAATCCAACTTAATACAACCTGTGAGTCTGTCCAGAAATGAGACCTTTGATCTTCATATTTCAAATCCATTTTTACTCTGAACATGAGTTGTGCGCCCAGTAATGCTGCACATATTTCTAGACGTGGTATTTTTTGTTTTTTCAGTGGAGCGATTCGTGATTTAGCACATAGTAATCTTACTGCTATGCTGTTATCTTTGAAAATTGCACGAATGAAGACTGCGGCACCATATGTTTTTTCTGATGCATCTGTGAAGCAGTGCAATTGTGTACTGCACGGAATCTTGTGACTAAATACATGTCTGGGAATTATCAGGTTATCTATGCTTTCCAAATCTTTTCGGAGTCTTTTCCATTCTTGCTGATATTGTTCTGGCAGTACATCATCCCAATCTAGTTCCAGTTGCCATAGTTTTTGTATGAAAATCTTTGCGGCCACTACAACAGGTGCTAGTAGCCCTAGAGGATCATATATTCGTGCTAAATCAGATGCTACCGTTCGCTTGGAAATGTGTGTAGTTGTTTCTCTGTGTATTTTGACGAGCAGATTGTCTGTGTGTGGCATCCAAATCAGGCCAAGGGTTTTTATAGTTTTATTGTTGTCTGAAGCAAGCTCTAAATTGACTTCCAGGTCTTTTTCTGGTATCACTTGTTGCAGCTGTGGATGGTTGGCGCACCATTTGCGTAACTTAAAGCCAGCTTCCTGTAATAGTGACGTCAATTCATGCTGAATTTCAAGAGCTTCGACTAAGCTATTGGATCCTGTCAGGGCATCATCAACATAAAAGTCTCATTCTAATGCTGCCGCGCCAAGTGGGAATCTTGCCTTCTTCTCTTTAGCTAGCTGTTGTAGGCATTTTGTTGCTAGATCCGGCGCTGAACGAGTTCCGTACGTAACAGTTTTCAAACCGTAGTACTTTAGTGAATGCGTTGATTTTTTTCGCCAAACGATTAGCTGCATCATTTCGTCATCTAGATGGATGAGTATTTGCCTGTACATTTTTTCCACATCAGTGGTGAATGCAAATCGTGGCAAGCGGAAACGGAGTAAAATGGAGAGTAATTCACTTTGCACTGTGGGTCCTTTGTGTAATATGTGGTTGAGTGACAGGCCAGATGTTGTTTTTGCAGAGGCATCAAAGACCACTCGAAGTTTCGTGGTACTGCTTTTAGGCCTTAGTACCATATGGTGTGGGATGAAGTAATGCGGTGATGAAATGTCTGCACGGTCAATTTCTTTCATGTGACCGAGCCTTTCATATTCGTCCATGAAGTCAATGTATTGCCTTTTCACATCAGGATTGTTATCCAATCGTCTTTTCAGATTTGAGAATCGATTGGTTGCTTGTGTTAATGATTGTCCGAGTGATGTTGGCTCGTTTATGAATGGCAGTTTGACGATAAATCGACCCTCTGATGATCGTTGCGTGTGTTGTACAAAGTGGGTTTCACATTGCTTCTCTGCTTCAGAGAGTGTGGTTGTATCTTGATAATTCTCCTCAATCTCCCAAAATCGAGTGAGAAGATTGTCGATTGAATCGTCGTCATTGATGCCAACTCCACAAAATGCATTGCCTTCTGGATCCATGTTCACTTTTTCAGTCGCAACCCAACCAAACATAGTATTTTGCAAGATCGGAAGATGTTCTGTTAAGTGTATTTGTCCGTCTGACAGAATTCGAGGATAAAGCTCAGCTCCTAGTAATAAGTCGATCTGCTCTGGTCGATAAAAGTTTGGGTCAGCTAACTGAATGTTTCTTGGTAGCGGCCAAGTTGCAATATCCAGCTCTTTTGAAGGTTGTGGTGAAATGATCTTGGGCAGTACAAAGGCTTCAACCGGTGCTGTAAATTGGCTTATCCTGGATTGGATGCTCAGCATGACTTGGTGATGAGACTTCTTTTTTTCCTTTCCAATGCCTTCTATGGTGAGCGATGTCGATTTTGAAGGCAATCCTAACTTTTTCACCAGCTTTTTGGTGATGACGTTGATTTGGGATCCAGAATCAAGAAGCGCTCGACATTCGAAAATTTCTCCATTGTTAGACATAATTTTTACACGTGCAGTGCCTAAAAGTATATATCCAGCTGCAGATTTTTTCATTGAGGCGGTAAGTGTGCTTCTCAAGTTGGTTGATCCTGGTTTCTCCTGAGATTCCGTTCGGGCTGCTAAATTCTGTTTATGTTTGTTATAACTGCCACTGGTTGTTTGATCGGACGCACTTGCCTTCATGTGAAGCAATGTGTGGTGTCTTTTATTGCATCTGCTGCAACTTCGTGACGAGCACAAGTTTACTCCGTGACCTGGGTTCAGACAGTTAAAACAGAGATTTTTCTTCTGCACATGTTGTTTTCGATCGATAGCGTTAAGCTGCAGAAATTTCTGGCATACGTGCAATGGATGCATACCTTCCTGGCAGAAGTTACAAGTGGTACCTTTTCCCTTTTAGGATGATGATGTTGCCGAAGTGCACGTCTTTATGCTGGCAGACTGTTTTGTTTTCTGTGTGATTGCCTCTAATGACTGAAACCGCAGCTCCAAGAACTTAAGAAAATCATTCATAGTTTGAAGTTCTCTGGGATTCTTTAAAGACTGCTCATACAACACTCGTGTTTATCTGTCTAACTTCTTTATCAGAGTGTGCAATAGCAATGGTCCCCAGCTATCGGTCGATACTTTCAGCGCATTGAGCGCCAGCAAAGACTCCCTTGTTGTGTCATGTAAAGCTTTAATGGTCACCGCATTCGTTGATTCGGAATTGCTGGTGGGTTGATCGAGGAGCTTTTGAATCAATGAAGATGTTAGCATCGTTATATTGTGGTACCTGTCTTTCAGGATTTCCCATGCCGTGACGTAGTTGTCTTTCGTTAGTGACAAATGCCTGATAAGCCTTTCCACTTCTCCAGTCAGGTTTGTTTTTACATACCACATCTTCTGAATATAGTCCAGTGGTTTTTTATGAATCATTTCTGAAAACAAATCGAAGAACTGCAGCCACTTTAGATTATCGCCGTCAAACTTTGGAATTGTAATTTTTGGCAATTGCACGTCTTCGTTCTGACGATTAGCCTCAGTTGATTGACTTTCAGTTTTTACTGAAATCATCACTAGTAAGTCTTGAACTTTCTTTTCAAGCTCAATGTAATTATTTTGGTTGTACCCTGCTGCTTCAGGGTCTTCCACATATTCCCATATTGAATAGTTGTTGGCTTCGATTTGATACCAAAGGTGCTCTATTGCTTTCATTTTGCGTTCGTAGTATTGCCTCGGTTGGTTTTCTTCAACTTTTGAGGAGAGAATTCTGAGCATTGATGACATTAGTGCGTGTTGTTTTCTTACAAAGCCAGCAACGTTTGGAAGTTTTACCGCCAGACCTGACTGAGGGACAGTTGTCTGCCGTCCACCCTGATCAGCTTTTTCGAATGCTTCTGATTCCTCCATGTTGCCGTCTTTGTCATCAGAGCTCAATTCTGTCAAAAATAGCTTGCGATAATGATTTATTAGGGCCATTATTTCTACAAAATAATCTTTTGCAAAATAATCATGCAGCTGTGGAACAGTTTCTAATCGTTGAATCTGGCAATTATTAGCCTCAAAACGTTTTGAAACTTTATCTAGACGGTTCAGCCTCTCTTCAAAGTATTTCCTCGTTTTCCGCGAGATGGGGTCCTTTTTGAAATTTGTTATTAATTTCTGAACCTCTCCACCTGCTAACAGCTGCTGCTGCACAAGCTCTTCAAATTGAGACATATTTGGTCTTTAACTCTTGTAGATGGGTAATCTGGTCTGTCTAGTATACAGTTCGCCTGGTTGAACTATGAATTGTTCAATTCACCCTTGTATGTTAATTGTCGATCACGAAACAGGTTAATTGTCGATGACGAAACAGGTACGCTTCAGTTAGCCAAGTTGAACTATAAGGCGCTTTTCGGAGACAGGATACCTTGCAATAGCGTTGTGTAGTCTTGTTGGCTCTACACTTGCAGTGCTGTGATAAGTTCGCCTGGTTGAACTATCACGTCGGGGTCACCAATGTTTATTTGTGGCTTTGATGCTAACTAGACACTTGAACCTACTTAGCTTGCACAATTTACAAAGCACCAGCACTTGAACTGGTACCTTTAAAAAAGAATTATACAAAAGCACCAGCACTTGAACTAATACTTTAGAATAATACTTAGCTGAACGATAAAACAACTCACAAATCAAACACCTGAATCTTGTTGTTGAACTGATGATTTTATTCGAAATGTAATCCGCATTTATGCGAAATAATTGCTTACATTTCAAACTTATGATCAATGTTTAGTATTTACAAATATTTACATTTCAGCATATTAAAATTCAATTGCTACAATTAATACAATCAGCAAAACAACAATACAAATCTTAATTAATGTGAGAAATCGAAAGATCATTAACCGCCATTCTATGAGTTCATGTGAAGTACGCAAATATGTATATGCAAGCATATCGGCTCACGCGTGTATGAGCGTATATCGTACATACATGAGCTTGCATAAATGCTGTTAAAGTTGAGTTGCGTACGATGATTCTAAACACCGACATTTATTTCCCTGCCGCTGAACAGCGTCATTTCTCTTTACATTTGTAGTTGACCTAAAATTATGGCCACTAGTATAATCTTTGCTTTATATTTGTATATTATTTTTAGAAAAATCAGAATTAACTGCATTTAAATTACTGTTACTTTTACTGTATTTGCTTGAATTACTCACCTTATCATATTCATTTCTATTCCGTGCTTACTGTTGCCGATTTTGTGTTCTGTCAGTGATCCCATCAACCGCTAATACTGCCGATGAATGAATTTTCTTCATTCTCCTGGTCTATGATTCGGATGCCTCTGCTGCACGTCCGAGTTCAACTGCCATCTCTTACGTCAACTCTTTTCTTTCTAGATATTTTTTCTGTAGTCGACTATCATAAATCCCATACACAATTCTGTCTCTGAGCATCATCTGCTCGAACTCACTAGTGAAACCGCAATTCTTTACCAGCTTTTTAAGGTCCAATAGGAAATTATCGAACGGTTCTGCTTCGCGTTAATTCCTCGAATGAAACATAAAAGTCTCATACACTTCGTTCTTTTTCGGTACACAGAATTTCGAAAACGATTCTATTACTTTGTTGTATTTAACTTTATCTTCGTCTTTCAAGTGCAATGAATTGTACACTTCCAATGCTTCCGGGCCAATGGCGTTTAAGAAGAATGCAATTTTTACAGCCTCCGATTTCTTTTCAATGCTTATTGCCGCTGCAAATATATCGTTATTATATCGATATATTCCCATCCAGGTTTAGAGTTTCTGGTCTTTTCAAACAATCCATCGTTTTTTCGACCACTATAGCTGTGCATTTTGCAGGTCGGCCACGTTTGACAGGTAATTTTATACTACTTTTGTTTGCAGTTCCCATTCAATGTATAATATTTTCGCTTGTAATTACAACACTTCTTTTCTTTACATTAGGAGAACATGAATACTAGATTATTTTGCGAAAAACTTTATTTGCCGTAGCGCCATGTGGTATAATTAAAAGACCAGCTTTACCCGAACATGATTTTATTACGATCCGCTTACTTCTAAGTTATAATTCAGACAGGTTCTTATCAAATAATTTCTGGTTTTTGTTAAATGTAAAGTACTGTGATACTAATATAGAATCATACTACACAAGATAATGCTTACAAAGTATGAGTGTGCGTAATCATTGTGTAATCCTAACGTCAAACTACAACACTGTCCAGAAGTGTTAACTTATCAAAAGATTCTGCTAATGAGGCATCAGGCATTGTTGGATCACGTTTTTAAGAGGTGTTTTCAAAAATGCCTCAATGAATAACCTGGCAATATTTTCAGTTTTAGATACCTCAATCGGTACAAGTGTTGAACCCGTAGTTCCATCACTCTTTTTGTATGGGATGGTTAGCATTGTATCTGATTCAGTTTTTGACCACTTATCAGGTAGTATATCGGCACCGGATTCTTTAGCTGCAACACTTATGGATTGCCGAATTGATTGACCAATACGGTAAAATATTTGTTTTCGTACCTAGTATACTATTTTGTTAGAAGTTTTAGCTCTCCTTCTTAAATCTTTGTCTGAAAATTATATTCCACTCAGCAAGATTGCTATAAAATCCATGATGTTAATTGGAGAGAGTACAGGCAGGTCCACATGCTTCTATGTCACGTTCTCGTCTTAAGCTATGTGCTGGATATATATAATCGTCGGTCATCCGAAATAACTTTGCATGATTTCTTTTAGCCCTCGGAATTTTCCTAATTATGAAATAAAAAAAATTTTGAATTAAGTTTAAATGTTTATCAAAGTGTTAATAAACTTTTTCGGCAATTTTCTCGAATTGGTATCTCTGTAGGATCACTGATGTCGGGAAAACTTTTTTCATCTCGATCTTGTTCAATACGTTTGTAAATCAGCTCCTTAACTGATGTTAAATAGAAGTTATAATAATCAGGTAAAATAGCCAGGAAAAATGTCGTTAAAAACGTTGAAAAAATTTTATCATAATTTTCGTATCAAAGCCTCTGTAAGTTAGCAGCAATCTATCTTAAGCCAACATTACATTTTGAAAATTATTTGATTCTTACAACTATCTCTGCTACCGTAGGTTTGCTGGTTTCTACTTCAGTTGATCGTCAGCTTCTTTTCATCATACTAGTTTCTTCTTCTTCAATACTGTGAATGGAACGCTGAGGAACACTGGTGGTTGACACAGACTCGTCTTTTTTTTCGTTTTGATGAACGTCGACCACATGATCTTGAACGTTCCTGTTTTTCATTCAAGCGTTCACTTTGACGAAAGATCTTTTTTCTCTCTGGAAAGTCGAGTTCGTATTGGTGAGGTTTGAGGCACGATGGTCTTCATATAGATGATTGCTTAGGTGATTTCAGGAACATTTCTTCCTGCTCATTTTCATCTGTTTCTAAAGTACTGACATCTTCATCATCCATACTTTCTAGCAGGTGGTTTGAGACTTTTACCTACACCACTTGCTGATAATCGTCGCTTAGCGTTGGAACTTAACTCTTACCGTGGTGGAGCTATTTCTTTTGATGACTCAAATATTTCTTCCACTGCTACGGGTGAAGTTTGAGTTGGCTTATCACCTTTAAAGATGAATCTCGTTTGAGTGCTGTTGTCACGTAAACTTTTATTCTGTAGCATATCCACCAGATCAATTGAGAAATGGTTTTTATATATCTTTTTTGGAACTGTCTGTCTTTTACGTCTTACATATCAAAATTATACTAGCTCATTTCTGTACTTATACCATTTGTCATTCAATACTTAACTCAATACTTAATATTTCAATACTTAACTCATAGCTTTGTCAAACATTGTCTGACTTTCTGAATTTTCCTATGTCTCTTTTAAATTATCAAATACTTCCGGAGACAGTAGAAGCATTTTATTTAAGACAGTGTTTCTATATATATTTCTCAATTAGTGAGCCAATAACTTTTGAATGAACACTTCCAAGTAAACACTGTTTGCGGAACTAAGACTTTACGCTGCCGTGGAACAGATTGTTAAGCGTTTACGTGTACTAATTTACGAGTACTCGTAAGTTTTTACGAGTAATTTACGTGTATTCGTGTTATATCTTTAGATACTTTAGATACGATGGTTTCCTTTCAAGGTAAGTGTCACAAAGTTACAGACAAGTGTCTTTATTACCTCTGGCTCAACATTTTTAAGAATTGCTTGTTTTAAACATGGGCGGGCTTTTTTAAGCACGTACAACATATGCCGGTTGACCGTTAACCATTTCATGGGTGACACCATCGTTCTTTTTTAAGTTTTCAAAAGAGCTATAACACGTTATGTATTTTTTTATTAAATATATCCGTTCGAAAGCGAAATGTTTCGTTTAGACCTGGAGTAAGGTCGACTTATAGATTACTGTGAGGAGCCTGCGTAACTTCTTTATATATTTTCATCAATTCCAAGCTATTCTTGGGGTAAATTTGTTAAGCTATATGTTGGAATTCACTTTTCTCCCGTGAGCTTTTAAACTATACAAAATATTTACAATTGAGAGATATGTCGTGATAAAACTTGCTTTGATGGAACACATTTTGAGTTACCAAAGCCACTGAGAAGTTTCGATGATGTGATCCTTTAGTAAAAAGCTCACATACTTGCCTTCAAAATGCGTTTAGCATCATGTCGTCAAGCACAATTAACACTGGTTCATTGTGACAATTTGTAAATTCTTCCGGTTAAGTGTCTTAATAGCAATCCCACGACAACCCTTGTACGGGTCTAGCGGTTGAAGCTGGTAGAGAGCTTCATTACAATTTTTTTAATCATTGTGGATACGAGTGTGGAGTGATAAGTTCCACGACTCATTTTACCCCTGATTTAAATCAGGTACCTTTTCAAAGCTAGGTGAACTCAAAGCTTGGTGAGCGGACCCTCGTCCGAACCTAGATTCGAACAAGGGACCCTTCACGCAAGAAGTCACTAGGCTACTCAAGCTTAGTGTCTAAGCTATAGTTTCTAAGTATTCTACATTTTCAAATCGTGCTTTTGATGGAAGAGTATTACGCTCAGTGTTACACCAAATAATTTTCTTAATTTGAGGCTGAATAAATGATTCGTTTTCGAGAAGATTTTCTATAAATGTCGTCTTTCCGCAGCCAGATGGCCCTGTAACCATCATTGTAAACGGGTGTCTGAATTGTGTTATTTCCTTAATTTTTTTTCCACATAGTCTAGTATCAAATTAGTACACAGGGCTATATTTATACATTAGCCAAGATGAGTAGGAGACAAATTGTCGACGAGCTACACAAAAAGGTACGAAGAAAATTTAAATGGCACCGTACAGTTGTAAGAGGTATTGATGAGGTATTGATGGTAGGCGGATTTAGTTGATATGAGTGCATGCTCGTCTGAAAACCGTGGCTACAAGTTTCTTCTCACAATAATCGACACTTTTTCCAAGTAGGCTTGGACAATGCCTGTGATAAATAAAGGCACCGGAGCTGGGGCAAAAGCAATGGAAACGATTCTAAGGCAAAGGCGTGTACCTAGAAATCTGCAAACTGATGATGGAAAATAATTCTTTAGCAAGACATTTCAACAGCTAATGAAAAGATATGAAATCAACCACTTTTCAACGTTCAGCTCGTTAAAAGCAGCGATTGTAAAAAGATTTAATAGAATTCTCAAAGAAATCATGTGGAGGGAGTTTAGCTTAATGGGACGTAGCACCTTCAAATTGAAAAAAAAAATTTTTTCAAAGGCTTGTTTTTAATTGAATAAAAAAAAAAACATGTCTGAATGAAACTTTTTACATATACTTAACACCTTTTATACAACATTAAAAAAACTGTAAAGAATGTTTTGTGGCCCTCTGTCATCTGCTACAATTTTTTGAAAAATACACCAAAAAAACCTTGTGTGCATGATAACTGCCCTCAGAGAAATCTGAAAAAACAAACAAAAACGTGGTTTTAATCAACATCAAAGCGGCCTTGGAATGAACTAAAAAAAAATTTGGTTGAAAAATAACAAAATGGCGGGGTTTTTTTTTCGAAAATCGAGTTTTTTTTCCTCAGAAATCGGTTATAACTAAAAAAATTTAGTGCCGATTTTTTCATCCGTAGTTCATTCTGAGCATCAACATGTGCAAATTAACGTGTTAAAATTTCAGAACGATTGAATAATATTGTTTTTCTTATTCATGCACGCCAACTTGCAAAACGTTGTTTCGAGAAAATCGCGCTTAAAGTTAAAATTCAATATTTTTTTGAATAAATCTTACCAAAAATTAATTTGCGATGCCTGGACCATACAATGTACCTTCTTCTTGCTCATACTTTTCCTTTTCAAAAGATTTTTGCTCCCTTCGAGCAGTTCTGGCCTCTTTAGATCCCTCAGTCGAGTGTTTTTCCGCCTAGTTGATTCTTGCAGCATCTCTATGTTTTGCATGTTCCAGCGCACATTCGCTAATCGTAACTCCCATTACTTGCATTATTTTCAAGATAGCCATAAATCCTTCATTAATTGTACATGCAGAAATATTCGCAGCCATATTTAGCACGTTTTTCCCATAAAAAGTATGTTTGGGGGCCAAATTCCAAACACAAGAATTATAGCTTTCGTTATTATTCTGGGTAAAATTGCCCAAGCAGCGCTTTAATAAATCTTTTGATAATAAGTCATCATAAATAGGCTTTAAAATTTCTTGTACCTCATCATCTTAAGGTGGAGGATGCTTGACATTTTTTAATGCATTATCACCAGCTGCCTCCGTCTTGCGCCAGTTACACCAAGTCGTTTCTCCAACAGGACAAGAAGAGTGTTGAGGGTTCTCATCAGTTGAAATTTTGTGGTGATATGCTGCCCAAATTTCGTCGTAATCAGGATTTCGTCGTATAGCTAGGCCATAATATGTGGCAAAATTTTTCATTAATTTTAGTGTCAGTTGAACTTTTTTCGGACCTTTTTTTGGAGACTACACTTTTTTTACAGCAATTTTTTTTGTTTTTTTTTTTTTTTGCCAAGGCTAACTGTTTTTTGCTTCTTTTAAAGGAGATGACTCACTTATCTTTGTCTACACTTTGGGTTAAGTCGATGTAGCGATATAGCGAAGTCAACGAAAATCATAAAAAAAATTACCTTGGAGCGCTTCGCTATATATACTCACAAAATTTTTTTTTTTAGAATTTCAATTTTATATTATTAAAATCATGTTTTTAATGCTTCATTCTAACATATTCAATCAAAAAACAAAAATCGATTTTTCAAAAATTTGGAGGTGCTATGTTGCCTTAAATAGCCATTATAACTGGATAAGTTTGTTAGATAAATTAGTCAAAAAATTCAACAATACGAAGCATAGGGTAATAAAAATGCGTCCAAAAGATGTAAACACATCAAACAAAGTGTATATACTCTCAACAGTGTATTCTAAGGACAAAGTTACTTCCAAGCCTAAATTCAAAGTCGGTGGTCTAGTGCATATAAGCAAGCACAAATATGTTTTTGAGAAAGGCTACCAAGGCACCAAACTGGTCAACAGAAATTTTTACAATTGTTGAAGAGAAGAAAACACAACCGCGCACTTATACACTTCAAGATTATCAAGGAAATATAATACAAGGGGCTTTTTATGAGCCAGAACTAGCGTTGACCAAACAGTTTGATGTGTACCTTGTCGAAAATATTTTCAAACGGCGTAAAAATAAAGTTTTTGGTAAATGGCTAGGGTTTCCATCATTTCACAACTCTTGATTGATATTAAAGATGTATTATAAAATGAGAGCATGTGTTTTAAATCAAAATGAGTTTAATTGGCTCATTTCACAGCTGAGTGAAATCTCTGTACACAGACACACACGCCCACATGCAAACTGTTCAGGTGTGCGATGAAACTTTGTTAGAGTGATCTGAAAAACTTTGAAGATTTTAATTACTTGTATGGGTAATTTGGCTGCTACTCTGAACTATGCGGAATCTTCTTCGAAGGCTTTGGTAGCTTGTAAGAATAGTTCGGGAAGTTCTGGCAGCCTCACCAAGAACAGTCGAAAATAAAAGGCTTATATTCCCAATATTCTGAACGATAACTGACATTTATTATACATATGCTTCATGATACAATGAAAACAAGGTAGTCTATTCCGAGTACCAAAATGCGTTCGTTCTGCGCTGGTGACAATTGTGAGTGATTTGCCTTTAAGCCAATGTAAAATTGGGCAACTTCAAGGAGGGCGTTTGGGGTGTTAATGGAGCGATATTTTGATTTTAATGATTGGATTTGAATGATTAGTCCGTGCTTTTAAATGTCCTAGAAAATCTCAAGGAAAAAGCTATTGCACAAAGCACAATAATGAAAAACTCAACAGCTTATTTTTCCCAAGAAAATGTTGAATGCACTCAGTTTAACGAATCATTTAGAGTGTTTTTATGGGTACGATGCTAGTTGTTTGTACGTGCGATGTTGGGTTGCAGATTCATGCAGCTCAATAGGGTAATAGATGCAAATGTGCAATGGAAAATTATGATGTGATTGATAGATAATAATTTTGTTAATTGCGGTTGTTGGTAAGCTGCGTTTTGAAGATATCGGAAAAGTTTGAAACAAAGTTGATATTTTGTTATTAGCATTGCACATTTGAGAAATGCTTTATTGAAAAAAGTAAAAAAGTTGATGTTAAGATGGGGATTGTTGTGTGCCCAGTAGAGTAATAGATGTAAATATGGATTGAGAAATAATGATTCATTGAGATATATAATGTATGTGCGTTCGCATATAAGACAATGCGAATGAGCTAATTGAGGATTTAAGGTTGTTGAATTATGCGCAAAGTGCATACATATGATTTAATTTTAGTATAGTAATTCTGTTGATAGAGGTTTTGTGTGAGCTGAATTTTGAAGATACAGTTCGAAAATAGATTTGTATTGTGTTATTAACACAACTGTTATTAACATTGCTTGTGTTATTAATTGATGTATAACAATTATGTTGATTAAGGTTATTCGTGAGCTGCATTTTGAAGATATCGGTACAGTTTAAAAATAGATTTGTATTATGTTATTAACACCGGACAGTCTGGAAATGCTTTATTGATAATAGATATATAAAAGATAGAAATAAGCATTTTAATGGCCACCGAAAGGAAATTGATAGCGAAAAAATTATTAATTTAATGCTAAGATGCGGATTTATGCAACCGGGGAGAGTCATAGATGTTAATATGCATTTATAAAGAATGCTTCAGGCATTATCATGTATGTGCGTGTACATACAAGACAATGCCGATGAGCTAATTGAGGATTTAAGGTTGTTGAATTAGGCGCAAAGTGAATTCATATGATTTAATTGATGTATAATCATTATGTTATTGATGTTATTTTTGAGGTGCATTTTCAATATATTGTTAAAGTTTGGAAAAACATTTGAACTGTGTTATTAATACCGCACAATATGGAAGTGCTTAGTCGACATAAAAATAAGCATTTGAATGGCCACCGGAGGGAAATGGATAATGGGCACAAAAATTAATATTGTCAATTATGTAGATTTACAACATTTGATTTTTTTGGCTGCACTGAAAGGAATATATGCCCGCGAATGCAACAAAGTATTTACTTGTTCAGTTGTGAATACGAGCAACAATTTACTTGTTTATTTGTCAATAGAAGAATTTTTTTGTTTCTTTAAAATTACATAGATCAGTCCCCATTATAAAACAGTCTAGGAAACAAAGACAAGTTTTATGTTGGAATTGACAACATAAACATGTCTTGTATGTTATATACATGTTCAATATTGACATGGTTGTATCGTACGGCATTAATGTTTTCTAACAGCAAAATATGTTTTGACCGTGTTTTGAATAATATATTGTATTTTTTTGTAATAAACATATACAAAATAAAATTCGAAGATAAACTGATTTATTTTGAATAGGTTAATATTTCCTTTTAACCCAAAACATGATAACGCCAAGTGAAAAACGCATTTCTCTGCGTGAAAAAATTTTTACCAAATGATTTGATCTGATAGGATTCTGCATATTTGCAGACATCAATTAAAATGCTGAGGTGACTAAAGAATAAACTTTTGATATTCATGCAACAATAATCGTTGCATTTTCTTTAATTAAAATAATATGTACTTGAACAATTTCAATCGATTTGATATAAATCGAGCAAAGTTTTTGTTTGGGGTCACACCATATTGCTTAAGTAAATGCAACACATGTGATTGATTGAAAAGAAATTCTTGACAAAAACACGGAATGTTTTTTTAATTTTCTCGAAATAAAATACATTTTACTATTATTAAGTTCAACATTTATTTGAGGTCCGAGCATATTGCTGTAATACATGTAAGATATTGGCTTGTTCCAAAGTTAAATATCTAAGAACAAAATAATATTGCACATTATTTAATATCAGTGACTTGAAATTAATAAATTACATTGTTTTCAATGAGAAAAAATTTCTTGGTCGCCAGGTTATAAATTTTATTTGGTAACATGTTAATTTTTCCTCCAAAACTATAAATATTTATCGGAGTGTATGCTCTCAATATATAAATAAGTTAAAAACTTTTGGAAATTATTGACAACGTTAGTCTATAAAAAAGAATGTTTTGGGGTGAATTGTTAGATTTTTATCAGAGATATTTGAAGTTCCATCCACTTGAACATCATTTATGGGTAAGTTTAGGTTAAATTGACGAATATATTAATAATGATTAATACCTTGGGATAGTGAAGAATGTGTTGCATTTGTGATCATTAGAACTATCACAGCCCAAAAATCGAGCTGTTTCTTGATATAGTTGGGGGTGTGACTTTTCATATTTTCCAGACATATATTCAGATTTCCAGGCACCTGAACATCTTTTCAGGCCAAGTTCAGGTAAAATTAACTAATATTATAATAATATTTTATGCCTGGGGATATAGAACTGAAGATCCCAACGTATGGTGCAAAGGGGATTTTTTTTTTTTAAAAAATCATGTCTAGAAGATCAAAATAGCCTCGCACCGATAAATTGCAGCTGATGACTCTGCCTCCTTATCCTTTTGGCGCAAAATAATATATTATTCTGAAACTTTGTTTATATTGAAAACGTGTAAAGCATACAAGATATGCAGAAGTTGTCGAATGAAACTGAGAACGTGTCTTTGTTTGCTGATCTCTTCAATTCAAGTAATAATAAAAAAATGTTTCTTTCATCCATAAGTATGCAGGTAAATAGGCTCTCGCATTTTCCAATAAATAAGTAAATACTTTGTTGCATTCGCAGACATATATTCCGCTGACTGTTGCCAAACAAATCAAATATTAAAAATCTATACTATTGGCAACATTAATTTCTGCGCCCATTATCCAATTCCCACCGGTGAGCATTCAAATACTTATATATATGTCAATAAAGCATTTCCATACTGTGCGGTGTTAATAGCTCAATCCAAATATATTTTCAAACTGTGGCGATATCTTGAAAATGCACCTCACAAATAACATCAATCAACATAATGATTATACATCAATTAAATCATATGAATTCACTTTGCGCATAATTCAACAACCATATATCCTCAATTAGCTCATCGGTATTATCTTGTATGCACACGCACATACAGGTATATCTCATTGAACATAATTTATAAATGCATATTAACATCTACGACCCTTTCTGGTTACATAAATCCCCTTGTTAAAATCAAATTTATGATTTTTTCGCTCACTATCAACTCCCTTTTGGTGGCCATTCAAATGCTAATTTCTATGTCAACAAAGCATTTCCATACTATGCGGTGTTAATAACACAATACAAATCTATTTTCGAACTGTACCTTCAAAATTCAGCTGACACAAAACCTCTATCAACAGAATTACTATACTAAAATTAAATCATGTGTATGCACTTTGCGCATAATTCAACAACCTTAAATCCTCAATTAGCTCATTCGCATTGTCTTATATGCGAGCGCACATACATTATATATCTCAATGAAGCATTATTTCTCAATCCATATTTACATCTATTACTCTACTGGGCACACAACAATCCCCATCTTAACATCAACTTTTTTACTTTTTTCAATAAAGCATTTCTCAAATGTGCAATGCTAATAACAAAATATCAACTTTGTTTCAAACTTTTCCGATATCTTCAAAACGCAGCTTACCAACAACGGCAATTAAAAAATTATTATCTATCAATCACATCATAATTTTCCATTGCACATTTGCATCTATTACCCTATTGAGCTGCATGAATCTGCAACCCAACATCGCACGTACATACAACTAGCATCGTACCCATAAAAACACTCTAAATGATTCGTTAAACTGAGTGCATTCAACATTTTCTTGGGAAAAATAAGCTGTTGAGTTTTTCATTATTGTGCTTTGTACAATAGCTTTTTCCTTGAGATTTTCTAGGACATTTAAAAGCACGGACTAATCATTCAAAAATCAATCCTTAAAATCAAAATATCGCTCCATTAACACCCCAAACGCCCTCCTTGAAGTTGCCCAATTTTACATTGGCTTAAAGGCAAATCACTCACAGTTGTCCCCAGCACGAGAATGGGATAGTGATAGACATGCGCAATGGATTACCTTGTCTTACCTTGTTCTCATTGTGTCATGATATGCTTTGTCTTATATACGTTTTTTAGTTTGCTTACATGATAATAATTGCAATACGATTTGTACATTTGCTGACTTAATATATGAACAAAGGTTAATTTACAATTATGATTGAATTGCTTAATGTGCTTAGTGCGAAAGAATATTCGATTGGTTTTTCGTGAGTTTGTTGTCCTTTGTTGGTTGTACCAAGAGACATCCGGATCTTATAATTGATGAATATCAGACCAAGTTGGCGTTGAAACGGTGGTAGCACGGTTTTCTTCTGGCCGGTGACGATGCTTAAACTTGCGCTGTGTGTAGAGAAAAATACTGATGAGAAGCAGAATTGATGATATTGAAATTCCAGTTATCCAAGCATGGTGTTTGATCTGTTTCCATTTGATCGTCTCGAGAATTGACATAAACATTTCTTGATGTGATGCTACAGAAGCAAATGTTTCTGTAGATTTGATGAATTTTGTTGTGTTTATGGGCAGGAGGTCTGTTGTTGCTAATGTCGAGTTGATGGTTATTTCCTTCGGTTTCATGTAACTAAGAAATTGATCATTGGTGTGAGTATGGTCTGGTACTAAGATGAATTCCTTGCTAAAGAGCGTGCAGTCTTGTAATAATAGTATAACACCTGTCCCGTTAAGTAACAAGTCAGATTTTGATCCATTACATAATGTCTGGAAACCTGTTGGGTTTGGGGAAATAAACATCCACGTGTTCCGATTGAGAAGCTGTTTCCAAATGAGACTCTGGAGATGAAATGCATGAGTTGTACAGGTTTCCGTCGAATGCGAATTATATAATAGGGTTATAATACAGTTTGGATGTTTCCTCAGGTCATATAGTATGGACACTGGTAGTATGTACCAGCCGGAGATAATTTCCTTAGACTGCAGTACTGTCTGCTTATTTGTTTTGAAGTACAGTTGATTGTTGTAGTTGACACCTAGTATAGAGGATTCGATGTCGATAGCTGTGCAGGTGTTATTCCTATGACATACAGGAACAGCGGTAGTTTTTGAGAGCTCGTAGTCACGAATGTCGATGATAGGTAGTTTCCCGTCGATATCCAAGAAATAATTAGTTCACCAGAAATAATTAGGAGATGATCTGTTGTTGTATGTTAGACGGACAGATGAGGTGGTAAAGCTGATTGAGTCTTATTAATAGTGGCTTCTAGTTCAGCTATTTTTATAAACTCCCAAAGGCCAGTTTTTGCATACATTGAGTTTGAAATTCTTGAATATCTGTTAAATAATTTTTGAATATAGTTAAGCGCGCATTGGTAAGTACTCAAAAAATGTAAGTTTATTTTGTTGTGATCTGTTATTTTATACCAACGCGAATAGTCGTTAATACGATTTAATTCTTGGTTGAGCTGATCTGTACATCTCTGTAGCTGTGCATCGACCCGAGCAGATGTTATGTTTAAGACTCTTGTCGCTTGCAGAATAATTTTCCCTTTTTCATTGTATTTTGATTTTCTTCGAGATTGTTCACATCTGCTATTATTTTATCATTGACTCCAAACACGGCAGTGAGCATACGTCTTAATATTCCTCTTTTAGTACGAGTCTTCATGAATCACAGTTTATGAATTTTTTGCTGAATGTCTTCGTTCAGTTCATGTATGTGTGATACTAAGCTTTCGCAATTGATCTCGTTTGATATACTTAAGCCTTTTTTACACATATCTGCTACACGGTTGGATACCTGTGTTAGTGTGGTTTGATCTTTATTTATTTGTTTCCAAGGCAATCTAATATGGAGATTCAGTGATCCACGTTCAATGTTGGCTAGGCCTGCGTGTTCGGTATACAAGCCTGCTGGTAACTGCATCACGTTTACAGTAGCGTGTGACCCGATTCCAAATATCATCAAAGCGGTGAAGAGAGCCGTGGTTACAGGGGTTCTGCTAGTTGATATATGCGCTACTCTTCGTTTCTTGGTTTCTGGAGGAGTGATTATCTCAGCCGGGTCTGCCATTCTTTTAGCCTCAGGCTCAGTAAGGTCCACAATAACTTTGGTATCCGTGGAGTGCGTTGTTGGGTTGTCTTTTTCCTTTTGATGGTTGAATGGTAACGGACAAATTTTAGTAATTGGTCGTTTGGTGAATTTACCATTCATTTTCAGTGTGACAACTCTTACTAAACCGTCTGGACCTGGGTGAGTTGCCACCACTCTGGCTAGTGGCCATTTAAGTGATGGAAAGTTATCCATCTTTACTAATATTAAATCTCCAATCTGAACGTTGGGTTGCTGTTTCAACCATTTAGGTCGTTCTTGTAACTTCTGGAGATATTGTTGGCTCCAACGCCGCCAAAAGGATTGTTTCATGAACTGGATTAGTTTTCACCTGTTGATCACTGTGTGTTTCATTTCAGCGGGATCAGTGGTAATTTCGAACAAATTACTGCCAGTTAAAAAGTGTCCAGGTGTTAATGCGAGTGGATCTGAGTGATCAGTGCTGACGTCAGTTAAAGGTCGCGAGTTCAAACAAGCTTCTATTTGTGCTAATAGAGTGTAAAGTTCCTCTACATTTAAAATTTGACTTCCGATTGTCTTCAGTAAGTGTCGTTTCATAGATTTTACACCTCCTTCCCAGAGTCCTCCAAAATGAGGACTCCCGGGAAGTATGAAGTTCCATTGTATACCCTCGTTGACCAATTCAGAACTGCTTTCTTTTAATACTTTGCTGTATTCTTGGCTGAGCTGTTTATTTGCTCCAATAAAGTTTGTACCACAATCGCTAAAAATTGTTCGACATTTACCTCGTCGAGCAATGAATCGCCTAATGGCTGCAATGCATGTTTTTGCGGATAGATCACTAGCAAGCTCTAAATGAAACGCCTTGGTTGCCATGCAAACGAATACTGTAATATATGCTTTCGTCGTCTTGGCTCCTCGTCCATTGTTCCATTTCATGGTGATTGGGCCTGAATGGTTTTTCAAGTTGAACTCTTGAACGTGGTGGATTCCTAAAAAGTTGCTCTTATGGTTTTGCTGTTAGTTTAAAACATGTTGGACACTTACGGACTGTTTCTTTAGCTACGGAATGTCCACTGACGATCCAATACTGCAGTCGTGAAGTAGCAAGCGTTAACTGTGCTCCTCCATGTAATGTCTCCTTATGAGCTTTTTGCATAAGCTGCTTCCCCAATGTACCCTTTGGAATTATGGCTGGATGTTTCATGGTTTCGCCTATCATTGCAAGGTGAATTCTTCCCCCTACCCTGAGGATTCCCTCAGGAAAAAGTAATCTGATGTTACTGCTTTGTGGAACCTCTTTATTTTTCCTTAATGCGTCTATTTCGGATGAAAACGCATGTTGCTGGCTCAATCGTATACATATTGTTTCAGCCGAGTTTAATTTAGCTATTGTTAAAGGACCAGATAATTTTGGTCCTGCTTTCATCATGTTATTAGCAAAGCGACGGCTATATGCAATGACTCGAAACAGTTTCGTTACGTTTGAAAATCTGCTGAGGATTTCAGGCTGCGGTGCAGTAAAAAATGTAGTTAGTGGAATTTTCCGTTCCTCGTCTTCCAAATTCACATGTGTTGGGTATACGGGTAACTTCCAATCGCTAGTAGGTACTTTCAACCACTCTGGACCATACCACCACAAGTTTGCTGAAAGTAACTGAGTTGGTGTAATTCCCCTCGTGGCTAAATCTGCTGGATTACTGCGCGCGGTCACGTGATACCAGTTACAGGGTGAACTTTCTTGCTGAATTGTACTCACTCGATTTGCGACGAATACCTTCCACTTTGACGGACTGCTGTGTAGCCATGATAACACAATAGTGGAGTCCGTCCAATAATATTTCGGCACGTGTTGCCAATTATGTACTTGAGCAATTTGTTTCATCAATTCGACCAGTAAAACAGCTCCACACAACTCCAACCTCGGGATCGATATCGTTTTAAGCGGAGCAACTTTCGATTTCGCTGCCAATAACTGAACTTTAGTGTTGGTAGTATTCCACACTTTTAAATAAACGACTGCAGCGTAAGCGTTACAGGAAGCATCGCAATATCCATGAAGTTCAATTTTATTGTTGTTGGAGTACCCAATCCACCTGGGAATGTTCAGTGTTTTCAATGAGATTAAATCACTGCGTACCTCAAGCCAATTTTGTATAAGTGCTGGATCGAGAGGTTCATCCCAGTGGCATTTAGATAGCCAAAGTTTCTGCATTGTTATTTTGCCGACAATGATACAGGGTTGCAGCCATCATAGCGGGTCAAAAAGTTTGGCTATTTCTGAAAGTATGCTCCTTTTGGTAAGAATTCCGTCAGTAGAAATGTTTTGAAGATCGAATGTGAATACGTCCTTTGCTGAATGCCACTGAAGTCCTAGTGTTTTGATATTCTCTGTTGTTGTTATATCAAGTGGCACATTAATTTCTTGATCTTCAATTGGGATTGACGTTAAAAGGCGCGGATGATTACAGGCCCACTTTCATAAATGAAATCCACCTCCAGCTAACAGGTGTCGCAAATCTCTCTGGAGTTTTTCTACACTTGCAGCCTCTGGATATAAACGTCCATCATCTTGTGCTAACTGATAGAGCGTCCTTATTGCCAACAATAGAGCACTTGCTGTTCGAGCACAACAAATAAATGTAGTTTTTATTTTCAAGCCAACTTCATGTTAAAAACTTGTAAATTTAGACATTAGCCGTTTTCTTAGCAAGCTTTTTTTTAGAAAAAAATGATGACGGTTGAAGTAAAATTTTTATGTCAGAGAGAAACAATTGTAGGTTGAAAAGAATTGTAGAGAAAGGATACGGAAAATAAATAGTTTCTTTTTCAATTTTGACAAATGTGATTTTTACATTTTAACGAACCCAAAGACAGTGTCAAGCGACTCACTTAATTGTTCATGGTGCCCCGGGTGAGGAATTCACATTTGTCTTGCTTGTGAGGAAATATCAGCTCGATACCTAGATAAAGGTGCAATCATCAAGTGCGTTTTCAACTAGTGATTTTTCTTGCTTCGGATTTCGTATCGTTCCGGTCGAACTCTCAATTGTTCAAATACATTCGACATCGCATTTAGACAGCTTATTCGAGTGGTACTGGTTGTTCTTCATTCCATCGTTTCGATCATCGCACCAGCTAAGATGTCTGTCATTGAGGAAGATTTAGATGGTTTAATCGCTCTTCAAATTGATGCTTTGCAACGGGTCGCCAAATGTTTAACAAATCATAAGAAAACCGGTGATTCTCGTCGCACAAGGTCCTACTTTGAAGGAAGGCTCAACACACTTAAAGAACTTCGCTCTCAATTCAATCATCGGCATCAGCAGCTTGTTCAAGGTGATTTAGAGGCAAGTAATGATTATTATACACAAGATTATACCGATCAATTTGAAGAGAAGTATCTTGAGGTTCATAGTGAATTAATCGAGGATTTTGGTACGAAATTTTCACAACCAAAACCGACTGCAACAACAACTGAGGCGTCGATTGATTTGAATTCCACTGCGGTAAATGGCTCAACATCACAACAGTTGCCTGCAATGTCATTCACACGTTTTTCGGGCATGCCGGCGCCTGAATTTTCCGGCAAGTACACCGACTGACCAGCATTTTACGACTCATTTTTGCGTTTGCTGCATAATAACAATCAAATCCAAACGATTGAAAAGTTTCATTTACTCAAACAGGCTTTGAAGAACACTTAAGATAGTGATATTCGTGAAATGCCGCTTACCACAGCAAATTATGATGAAGCTAGGAATTCCGTTATCGAACGCTATCACCATAGTCGAGTGTTGTTCACGCATTTTATGCACCTATCCACTTTGCAACCGGTCGTTACAAGGGAAAACGCGACTGATCTGAAACAGTTAGTCGAAACATCCCGTACATGTTTGAATGCATTGAAGCAACTGAAAGTTGAAGTGGATGATTGTGGCCATGTTTTTGCACATTTATTGATTGAGAAATGGCCAAAGTCTACAATCCAATTATGGGAAGAAAAATTGGGAGAGTCTACTGAAATTCCTACATTTAAATCTCTTACCGATATTCTTACCGCTCGATATCGCACACTCGAAGCTATTGATTTACGATCACAACCCATTGATTTACATCAATCAGCCTCGAATTCGCACCCTAAAACTATACAAAACAATCTAAAATCGAGTCCAAATCATCGCTCCCACGCGTCGCATCGATCCGAGACTCGCATTCATCATATGTCCACTGTAAATGACCGCCCAGCAACCGTTATCTGTGTGTTCTGTCAAGGCCCACATATTCTTCGTAAATGCCCATCGTTCCGTCAGAAGGACAACTTTGCACGCAAGGCTTTCGTCGATACAACAAGTCTTTGCTCAAATTGCCTCAGTTCCTCGCACCAGTTAAAGTCTTGTGTCAGTGAGAGAAATTGCAATGTATGTGGCCAACGACATCACACTCTTATTCATCAGCCAACACAATCAACATCCAATTTTAGTGCGAATTCATCGAAACAAAACAAAAGCATTGAGGGGCTTTGCACCGTAACTAATCACATACAACAGGTAGCACCAGTGCTTTTCAATTCAACAAAGTTCCATTCTGCAGCCAATGTTTTGCTACCAACAGCAATAATCAAAATCATCAAACCAGATGGCTCAAAGTTTTTGATTCGCACTCTCGTTGATCAAGGCTCCACTGGAGCTCTAATTTCTGAACGTGTTTATCAAACACTACAATTGAAGCGCCTTCCATTCAACACTGTTATACAATTTCCAAATGAACAGAAATCAGTGGGAAGGTCAATTGTGCACATTATATACCAATCACGCCTCAACGACAAAAAATTTGAAGCTTTTGCGTCAGTTGTTAAAAATGTTACCATTAATTTGCCAACATCGACTTTAACGTACCATGATTGGCCACACCTTCGAGGTTTGGAATTGGCCGATCCAGATTTTCACCGCTCAGCTCCGATCGATATGCTCATTGGATCTGATTCGTATGCTGATATTTTGCTTGACGGACTTCGAAAGGGTCATCAAAACGAACCAATCGCTCAGAATTCTCATCTAGGTTGGCTCGTTTCTGGCAAGGCATTTGAAAAACCAATACAATCATAGACTGAACCAGCTACAGTTCATTGTTCACACGTTTCGCTGGAACAATTGGACACATTGGTGAAACAATTTTACTCGCTGGAAAGTATTCCAGCCGATGAACAATATACATCTGAACAGCAATGGTGTCGTAAATTCTACAATCGTACAACCGTGAGACAGCCAAATGGGAAGTATTTGGTTCGCTTACCACTTAAAACGCTATTTGATCCCAGCCAAATCATCGGCAAATCGCGTCAAATAGCTAAAAATCGTTTTCATCAGCTCGAAAGGAAATTGAATCGTCATCCCGAAGTGCACGAACAATATCATAAGACGATTCGAGAGTATTTTGATCTGAAGCAAATCATACCTGTCTCAACAACTGAAGACATACATTTGCGGTTCAACGAATACAACCGACCTTTTTACACATGCTGCACGTTACCACACCATGCCGTCATTAAAGCTGATAGTCTCACCACAAAATGCCGTGTGGTGTACGATGCATCAGCCAAATCATCCAATGGAAAATCATTGAATGACATTTTGTGCACAGGTCCACGACTTCAGAACGATTTATCCGCTGTTTTGTTAAACTGGCGTTTACACAAGTACGTCATCACCGCTGATATTACTCGAATGTATCGATGCATCGATGTGCACGAAGACGATGCTGAGTATCAGCGCATTTTATGGTATAATCCGGACGGATTGCTGCAAGAATACAAGCTTACTACCGTTACCTTTGGTACAGCCAGTGCACCGTACACTGCAATCGAAACTTTGCACCGAATCGCTCACGATATGCATGGTCATTATCCTTTGGCTGTCAAGGTGCTCCAAAACGAAGTATATGTCGATGATATTTACACCGGCAGTCATACGATTGACAATACACTTGCCATTCGTGATCAAACTGCAGCGGCTTTAGAGTCAGCTGGTATGGCATTACACAAATGGGCTAGTAGTTCTTCCGAACTACTCAAGTCAATTCCAACCGAACTTCAAAGCAGTGCAACCGCGTTAGAATTGAATAGTGATGAAATGCTCAAAACATTAGGCATGCGATGGCAACCGTCAGCTGATTTATTTCGATATAAAATCAACTTCGACCTGGTTCCAGAGAAAGGAAACATCACAAAACGGACTGTTCTGTCAACCACCGCAAAGTTGTTCGATCCAATGGGATTGATCAATCCAGTTGTACTCGTAGCAAAAATTTTTCTAAAGCGAATCTGGACCCGCAACTTGGAATGGGATGAACAGTTGCCAACAGATTTGCGTATTGAGTGGCTCCGATTTTTGAAAAGTTTAACGATAATTAACGAAATTCAAATTCCACGTTGGTTACATTCTTCACCAAATGTACGGCGAGCTGAGTTGCATACGTTCTGTGACGGATCATTACATGCATACGCTGCCGTTTCATATATTCGCATCGAAGATGAAAAGGATAACTTTCACACTAATATCATTACTGCAAAAAGTTAAGTTACCCCGAAACCACCTATAAACATTCCACGCATCGAATTATGCGCTGCCGTGCTTGGTTTAAAGTTGGCTAAGTGGATAACAAAGCATCTTTCTATTCCCAAGGATACGATTTCAATATATTACTGGGTTGACGCCACGATAGTATTATCCTGGATTCAGGGCGACAAAGGTTGGCCAACGATTTATGTCACCCTGAATCCAGGATAATACTATCGTGGTGTCAACCCAGTAATATATTGAAATCGTATCCTTGGGAATAGAAAGATGCTTAGTTATCTACTTAGCCAACTTTAAACCAAGCACGGCAGCGCATAATTCGATGCGTGGAATGTTTATAGGTGGTTTCGGGATAACTTAACTTTTTGCAGTAATGATATTAGTGTGAAAGTTATCCTTTTCATCTTCGATGCGAATATATGAAACGGCAGCGTATGCATGTAATGATCCGTCACAGAACGTATGCAACTCAGCTCGCCGTACATTTGGTGAAGAATGTAACCAACGTGGAATTTGAATTTCGTTAATTATCGTTAAACTTTTCAAAAATCGGAGCCACTCAATACGCAAATCTGTTGGCAACTGTTCATCCCATTCCAAGTTGCGGGTCCAGATTCGCTTTAGAAAAATTTTTGCTACGAGTACAACTGGATTGATCAATCCCATTGGATCGAACAACTTTGCGGTGGTTGACAGAACAGTCCGTTTTGTGATGTTTCCTTTCTCTGGAACCAGGTCGAAGTTGATTTTATATCGAAATAAATCAGCTGACGGTTGCCATCGCATGCCTAATGTTTTGAGCATTTCATCACTATTCAATTCTAACGCGGTTGCACTGCTTTGAAGTTCGGTTGGAATTGACTTGAGTAGTTCGGAAGAACTACTAGCCCATTTGTGTAATGCCATACCAGCTGACTCTAAAGCCGCTGCAGTTTGATCACGAATGGCAAGTGTATTGTCAATCGTATGACTGCCGGTGTAAATATCATCGACATATACTTCGTTTTGGAGCACCTTGACAGCCAAAGGATAATGACCATGCATATCGTGAGCGATTCGGTGCAAAGTTTCGATTGCAGTGTACGGTGCACTGGCTGTACCAAAGGTAACGGTAGTAAGCTTGTATTCTTGCAGCAATCCGTCCGGATTATACCATAAAATGCGCTGATACTCAGCATCGTCTTCGTGCACATCGATGCATCGATACATTCGAGTAATATCAGCGGTGATGACGTACTTGTGTAAACGCCAGTTTAACAAAACAGCGGATAAATCGTTCTGAAGTCGTGGACCTGTGCACAAAATGTCATTCAATGATTTTCCATTGGATGATTTGGCTGATGCATCGTACACCACACGGCATTTTGTGGTGAGACTATCAGCTTTAATGACGGCATGGTGTGGTAACGTGCAGCATGTGTAAAAAGGTCGGTTGTATTCGTTGAACCGCAAATGTATGTCTTCAGTTGTTGAGACAGGTATGATTTGCTTCAGATCAAAATACTCTCGAATCGTCTTATGATATTGTTCGTGCACTTCGGGATGACGATTCAATTTCCTTTCGAGCTGATGAAAACGATTTTTAGCTATTTGACGCGATTTGCCGATGATTTGGCTGGGATCAAATAGCGTTTTAAGTGGTAAGCGAACCAAATACTTCCCATTTGGCTGTCTCACGGTTGTACGATTGTAGAATTTACGACACCATTGCTGTTCAGATGTATATTGTTCATCGGCTGGAATACTTTCCAGCGAGTAAAATTGTTTCACCAATGTGTCCAATTGTTCCAGCGAAACGTGTGAACAATGAACTGTAGCTGGTTCAGTCTATGATTGTATTGGTTTTTCAAATGCCTTGCCAGAAACGAGCCAACCTAGATGAGAATTCTGAGCGATTGGTTCGTTTTGATGACCCTTTCGAAGTCCGTCAAGCAAAATATCAGCATACGAATCAGATCCAATGAGCATATCGATCGGAGCTGAGCGGTGAAAATCTGGATCGGTCAATTCCAAACCTCGAAGGTGTGGCCAATCATGGTACGTTAAAGTCGATGTTGGCAAATTAATGGTAACATTTTTAACACCTGACGCAAAAGCTTCAAATTTTTTGTCGTTGAGGCGTGATTGGTATATAATGTGCACAATTGACCTTCCCACTGATTTCTGTTCATTTGGAAATTGTATAACAGTGTTGAATGGAAGGCGCTTCAATTGTAGTGTTTGATAAACACGTTCAGAAATTAGAGCTCCAGTGGAGCCTTGATCAACGAGAGTGCGAATCAAAAACTTTGAGCCATCTGGTTTGATGATTTTGATTATTGCTGTTGGTAGCAAAACATTGGCTGCAGAATGGAACTTTGTTGAATTGAAAAGCACTGGTGCTACCTGTTGTATGTGATTAGTTACGGTGCAAAGCCCCTCAATGCTTTTGTTTTGTTTCGATGAATTCGCACTAAAATTGGATGTTGATTGTGTTGGCTGATGAATAAGAGTGTGATGTCGTTGGCCACATACATTGCAATTTCTCTCACTGACACAAGACTTTAACTGGTGCGAGGAACTGAGGCAATTTGAGCAAAGACTTGTTGTATCGACGAAAGCCTTGCGTGCAAAGTTGTCCTTCTGACGGAACGACGGGCATTTACGAAGAATATGTGGGCCTTGACAGAACACACAGATAACGGTTGCTGGGCGGTCATTTACAGTGGACATATGATGAATGCGAGTCTCGGATCGATGCGACGCGTGGGAGCGATGATTTGGACTCGATTTTAGATTGTTTTGTATAGTTTTAGGGTGCGAATTCGAGGCTGATTGATGTAAATCAATGGGTTGTGATCGTAAATCAATAGCTTCGAGTGTGCGATATCGAGCGGTAAGAATATCGGTAAGAGATTTAAATGTAGGAATTTCAGTAGACTCTCCCAATTTTTCTTCCCATAATTGGATTGTAGACTTTGGCCATTTCTCAATCAATAAATGTGCAAAAACATGGCCACAATCATCCACTTCAACTTTCAGTTGCTTCAATGCATTCAAACATGTACGGGATGTTTCGACTAACTGTTTCAGATCAGTCGCGTTTTCCCTTGTAACGACCGGTTGCAAAGTGGATAGGTGCATAAAATGCGTGAACAACACTCGACTATGGTGATAGCGTTCGATAACGGAATTCCTAGCTTCATCATAATTTGCTGTGGTAAGCGGCATTTCACGAATATCACTATCTTAAGTGTTCTTCAAAGCCTGTTTGAGTAAATGAAACTTTTCAATCGTTTGGATTTGATTGTTATTATGCAGCAAACGCAAAAATGAGTCGTAAAATGCTGGTCAGTCGGTGTACTTGCCGGAAAATTCAGGCGCCGGCATGCCCGAAAAACGTGTGAATGACATTGCAGGCAACTGTTGTGATGTTGAGCCATTTACCGCAGTGGAATTCAAATCAATCGACGCCTCAGTTGTTGTTGCAGTCGGTTTTGGTTGTGAAAATTTCGTACCAAAATCCTCGATTAATTCACTATGAACCTCAAGATACTTCTCTTCAAATTGATCGGTATAATCTTGTGTATAATAATCATTACTTGCCTCTAAATCACCTTGAACAAGCTGCTGATGCCGATGATTGAATTGAGAGCGAAGTTCTTTAAGTGTGTTGAGCCTTCCTTCAAAGTAGGACCTTGTGCGACGAGAATCACCGGTTTTCTTATGATTTGTTAAACATTTGGCGACCCGTTGCAAAGCATCAATTTGAAGAGCGATTAAACCATCTAAATCTTCCTCAATGACAGACATCTTAGCTGGTGCGATGATCGAAACGATGGAATGAAGAACAACCAGTACCACTCGAATAAGCTGTCTAAATGCGATGTCGAATGTATTTGAACAATTGAGAGTTCGACCGGAACGATACGAAATCCGAAGCAAGAAAAATCACTAGTTGAAAACGCACTTGATGATTGCACCTTTATCTAGGTATCGAGCTGATATTTCCTCACAAGCAAGACAAATGTGAATTCCTCACCCGGGGCACCATGAACAATTAAGTGAGTCGCTTGACACTGTCTTTGGGTTCGTTAAAATGTAAAAATCACATTTGTCAAAATTGAAAAAGAAACTATTTATTTTCCGTATCCTTTCTCTACAATTCTTTTCAACCTACAATTGTTTCTCTCTGACATAAAAATTTTACTTCAACGTTCATCATTTTTTTCTAAAAAAAAGCTTGCTTAGAAAACGGCTAATGTCTAAATTTACAAGTTTTTAACATGAAGTTGGCTTGAAAATAAAAACTACATTTATTTGTTGTGCTCGAACAGCAAGTGCTCTATTGTTGGCAATAAGGACGCTCTATCAGTTAGCACAAGATGATGGACGTTTATATCCAGAGGCTGCAAGTGTAGAAAAACTCCAGAGAGATTTGCGACACCTGTTAGCTGGAGGTGGATTTCATTTATGAAAGTGGGCCTCTAATCATCCGCGCCTTTTAACGTCAATCCCAATTGAAGATCAAGAAATTAATGTGCCACTTGATATAACTACAACAGAGAATATCAAAACACTAGGACTTCAGTGGCATTCAGCAAAGGACGTATTCACTTTCGATCTTCAAAACATTTCTACTGACGGAATTCTTACCAAAAGGAGCATACTTTCAGAAATAGCCAAACAAACAAACAGATTTGCGTATTGAGTGGCTCCGATTTTTGAAAAGTTTAACGATAATTAACGAAATTCAAATTCCACGTTGGTTACATTCTTCACCAAATGTACGGCGAGCTGAGTTGCATACGTTCTGTGACGGATCATTACATGCATACGCTGCCGTTTCATATATTCGCATCGAAGATGAAAAGGATAACTTTCACACTAATATCATTACTGCAAAAAGTTAAGTTACCCCGAAACCACCTATAAACATTCCACGCATCGAATTATGCGCTGCCGTGCTTGGTTTAAAGTTGGCTAAGTGGATAACTAAGCATCTTTCTCTTCCCAAGGATACGATTTCAATATATTACTGGGTTGACGCCACGATAGTATTATCCTGGATTCAGGGTGACATAAATCGTTGGCCAACCTTTGTCGCCAATCGAATTGGGCAGATTCACACCGATTCCCATATAAAACAATGGCATCACATATCGACACACGATAACCCAGCCGACATTGCATCACGTGGTTCCTTACCAGCACAACTTCTCGAATCAAAATTGTATTGGAATGGGCCCGACTGGCTGAGTCAATCACAAAGCAATTGGCCAGTCACAGATTGGACATTTTTGGAAAAAGAAAATGTCGAGCAAATAATCAACGTCGCCATCAATGGATCTGAGCCACTATTTCTGGCAAAGTATTCTTCATTTTTGCAACTTCGTCGTATCGTAGTTTTACTCTTCCGATTCAGATATAATTGTACAGTGCCACAAAACCACCGTCGTTATGGAGCCAGCACTGTAGAAGAGCTTAACTCCAGTTTGTTTGCACTGATTCGAATAGTTCAACGAGAATGCTTTTCATCAGAGCTTAAGACCATTTCAAAAAATGGAACTGTGCCAAATAACAGTGTTCTTACAAGCTTAGCTCCTTTCTTCGATCAGGACGGCATTTTGAGAGTGCTCGGAAGAGGGCGGAATTCACGTTTGCCTTACAATCAAAAGCATCCAATCATCCTACCTAAATACAATCGTTTCACTGAATTACTCATTGATTACGCTCATCAAGCCACTCTTCACGGTGGACCAACGTTAACATTAACGTTTCTACGAAAACGATTTTGGATAGTTCATGCTAGAAAAGTCGTTGCGATTCAATTGAGAAAATGCGTGAAATGTGCCAGAGCCGATCCAAAACCAGTGCAGCAGCTAATGGGTGACTTGCCACAGCATCGTGTCATCGGTTTCGTACGACCGTTTCTAGCTACTGGTGTTGACTACACTGGGGCATTCGAATTGAAAGCATCGAGATACCATGGTCACACCACCTACAAGGGTTACATCGCTCTTTTTATGTGTCTAGCGACTAAAGCTATTCACCTTGAAGCTGTTATTGGTATGGACACATACGCATTTTTAAATGCCCTTCATCGTTTCGTCGGTCGACGGGGTTTATGCCATGATATATATAGTGATTGTGGCAGTAATTTTATTGGAGCTGATAAGGTTTTAAAAACTAAAGCTATTGAATTTGCTGCTGGCGTCAAAAAGGATATTGCACCAATTTTAGCTGATAAAGGAATCCAATGGCACTTTACTCCACCGTATTCATCGAATTTTGGTGGCATTTGGGAAGCTAATGTCATGGCTACCAAACGTCATCTGCATCGTGCGTTTACTGGTTTGCGTTTAACGTACGAAGAACTTTCAACTGCGCTTGCCCGCATTGAATCCTGTTTAAATTCACGTCCAATTTGCCCGTTAAATGCGAATACTGACGATCTTGAGGTGTTGACTCCAGGCCATTTCCTTATTGGATATGCCTTATTAGCACCACCTGAACCATCGATCATGGATCTATCGCCAACACGCCGTTATTGCATCATTCAGCGTATCATCCAACAATTTTGGTCCAAATGGTCATCGGATTGGCTTAGTCATTTGCAATCCAGACCAAAATGGGCGTCTCAACACGAAAACTTGATGGCAAATGACATGGTAGTAGTAAAAGACGATCGTTTGCCACCAAACAAATGGACATTAGGCCGCATAGTTAAAACTCATCCTAGCGATGATGGTTTAGTTCGTGTGGTAACTGTGCGAACGAAATGCGGTATTCATAAACGATCAATTTCCAAGATTTGCAAGCTGCCTGTCCAAAATCAAAGTACCGAAGACAACCAACAAGCATAAGCAAAGGACTTCAACCTACTCTTACAGCATTTGCATCCAACTCAATGAAAGTCATGGCAAATGGTTGATTCGTATACAACGATTGTTGCACAGTGGGCCGGCATGTTCGAGCACAACAAATAAATGTAGTTTTTATTTTCAAGCCAACTTCATGTTAAAAACTTGTAAATTTAGATATTAGCCGTTTTCTTAACAAGCTTTTTTTTTAGAAAAAAATGATGACGGTTGAAGTAAAATTTTTATGTCAGAGAGAAACAATTGTAGGTTGAAAAGAATTGTAGAGAAAGGATACGGAAAATAAATAGTTTCTTTTTCAATTTTGACAAATGTGATTTTTACATTTTAACGAACCCAAAGACAGTGTCAAGCCACTCACTTAATTGTTCACTTGCAGTTCCATAAGTAACTGTTTTCAACTGGTAATGCTGGATAGGTTTCCGAGGATCGAATCTCCACAATATCCGTTGATGATTTTGATGAACATCAGCTATCCAGATTTGGCGATACATCTTTTCGATATCTGCCATCCTTACTAATTTATGCTGCCTCCAACGCATTATTATGTGCAAAATGTTGTTTTGAATACTAGGGCCAACCAGCAACAGGTCGTTTAATGACTTCCCTTGTGGTGTTTTTTGGGATGCATTGAACACCACCCGAAGCTTTGTCGTTGAACTGCTATCTTTAAAAACGGCATGATGGGGTAGGTAATATGCTCCAGGCGTTTCAATGTTATGGTCAGGAACAAGTTGCATGTGACCCAAATCAAGATACTCTTGCATAAAATTGGAATACTTCTCGTATACGATTTTGTTCTTTTGAAGTCGCTTCTCGAGTTGCCTAAATCTGATAAATGCGACTTTTTCTGATTGACACAAATTGGTTATATCAGCGTGGGGTTCATATGGCAAGTTAACAATGTATTTGCCACTCACCTCCCGTGACACTGATTGCTGGTATATTTCTTCTGCCAATTTCTCGTTGTGTGAAAATGATTTTTTGGATGACAGCTTATCTAAATCTTCTGAGCACACATGAGAAGATAATTTTGGATTTTTAGTAGTGCATTGTGTGGCACTAATCAAAACCTATCCTAGTTTTGTCTGCTGTGCACAGGGATGCCCTATTTTGGTGCCTGGTAGCATGAATAAATTATACGTATCAGCTCCAATAAGAACATCAACCGCTGAAGGTTGGTTGAACAGTGGATCAGCTAGATCCGATCGCGTCATGCTATCCGGTAGCTCTAGTTTGATGAGCTCCGAAAGCAATGGAGCAGTAACCGTGGATAACACGTAAGGGTGTATTTCTATTATTTCTTCTTCGCCAGCTAAATTTCTTACTGCCGCTTCTATTTTTACGATTCTTTTGGTCGTAGGTCCAGTTGTACTTCCGATCCCACTTATTTGAAATTTCGCATGTTTGCAAGAGATCCCTAGTTACTGAACTGCAGATTTGCTTATGAAGGAATTTAGTGAGCCAGAGTCAAATAGCACGCGTAAAGAAATGAATACTCCAGATATGGACTTTACCTTCATTAGCGCTGTCGCTAGCAGTACTTGTTTTGAAGAGCTTTTTCCGTTGATGTGATGACTCAGAAGACTATCCAAAGTCTCTTCATGTAGCAGCGTGTTGTGCCGTTTTTTGCATATTTTGCATTGTCGCTTCGATGGAGATTGGTTCAATTTGTGATTTTTGCTCAAGCAATTGGAGCATAATTTATGCATTGCCACTATAGTCTGCTTATCTTTCACTTTACGAAATTGCTCGCATTGAACGAGACTATGTGGCCCCTGCCACAAAACGCAACTCATATGTTTTGTTATATGAGAAGTGTGTGCTGACACTGATGGTCGCTTTTCGACCTTGCTCAGTTTATTTTTGCGAGTCATCGCTAACGACTATCCAATGATGGCATATCGTTGTTGACGCTGAGCTTTTTTTGCCATTCTGAACGAGCGTCGTCATCAATCTTACAATTTAAAATGAAAATCGTCATGAGATCGAACTCATTTATTTCTAGTTGCTTGATACTTGCCAAGAATTGGTTCGTAGTATCAAGCAACTGTTTAAGTCCATGATGGTCGTTCGGTGCAATTGTGCGGATATCAAACAAGCACTGGATTGCTTCTTGTGCAATGGCACGATCGTTGTCGTACCGTTCACTTAGCAAAGTCCACGCTTCTTCGTAATTAGTGTCTGTGACACTAAGATGCCGGATTAAAGCACTTCGTAAATACTGCATCTTCTGCACCGGCGCCAATTGGCTGTTCGTGTGAACTATACTCTGGTATAGATCCCGGAACGAACACCACTCCGAATAATTTCCATCGAATGATGCAACCTTTATTCGCTCAAGCTTGAGAGAGTGTTGGATTGCTGCAGACGTTGGCTGAACTGTAGCTGGCTGGTATAACTCGTGTAATTTAGCTTTGAAGAACGTCACGTAATCTAAAACTAACTCCTCCAACTTCGTGTAGTCTGCCATGTATGAACTAAGAAGTTCTGCATTGTGGCTCCAGTGGCAATGCGTTTCGGTATGCTGCTTCTCGCATTCCTTCCATGCGTCTCGTTACTTCTCCAGACGAATCTCGAAATAGGCAACACTGTAACGGCTTGCACTGTCTCTCTTGTGGTTGCCGATGATGCGTTGAACAGCTTCCATGTTCAGTTTCTGCTTTACGTCTGCTGCATATGACATGTTGAGCGATGATACAATCCAAAATCCGGCTCGACAGACCAATGTTCAGGTGTGCGATGAAACTTTGTTAGAGCAATCTGAAAAACTTTGAAGATTTTAATTACTTGTATGGGTAATTTGGCTGCTACTCTGAAGTATGCGGAATCTTCTTCGAAGTCTTTGGTAGCTTGAATAGAAATTGCTTGAATAGGTAGAATAGTTCGGGAAGTTCTGGCAGCCTCACCAAGAACAGACGATAATAAAAGGCCTATATTCCCAATATTCTGAACGATAACTGACATTTATTGTACATATGCTTTGTCTTTTATACGTTTTTTAGTTTGCTTATATGTTAATAATTGCAATACAATTTGTACATTTGCTGACTTAATATATGATCAAAGGTTAATTTACAATTATGATTGAATTGCTTAATTTGCTTAGGGCGAAAGAATATTCGATTGGTTTTCGTGAGTTTGTTGTACTTTGGTCAAGTATCAAACACAAGCATTCTAGCACAAGGTCAGCATAAATAAGGAAAAGGGCTACACTTTACAGTCAGTAATCAGCGGAATAAGATAACTAGCATTATGGAAATTCAAGAAATTCAGGTTTTTTTTGAAAATTTCAAGGATTTTCTACTTAACGATCATCGGGAGCAGCTACCACCTATTCTCCACAAGGACTCGAACGTGCACTTTAACTCATACCTATGGTAAAGAGACGATGCGAAATCAAGCCCGAATACATGTGAATGCCATTACGTTAGAAAAGCAGCCAGCAGAGTTCACACATTAATGTGTTTTTATTACAGACTCAGAAATGTATTGTTTTGGAATTATATGAGCGTGATGCTAATAAAATTTCATGTGAGGGTTTTTGCAGCGATATGTGGTTTTACATTGCTTGTGTTAATATCACTTACCAAGAATTCAATAATATTGTAAAACTAGGGGACAAAATAAAGTGGATATGTAATAAATGCGATGCTGCTCTAAAAAAAGTCGTGACGACAGAATAATGTTGCAAATTGAGTCAACCCACCGGGGAAATAAAAAAAATTGAATAGAAAAAAAAAATAGAAAATATAAAGAACGAACCAAAAATATCGTATGCAAGTGTTGTGAAAATGTAAGAGCAAAAAACAAAATACATTTAACAGAGGAATAATAATTAAGCCTATAAAAACCAGGACTCTACAAAAACAAGTCGAGAAGTCAAGGAAAAAATAAAACCAAGCTTATTAAAAACTCCAATTGAATTTGCTAAACCACTACGTAATGGTGGTTTTTTAATCAAATCGAATTCAATAGAAAATACTGAAGTTAAAGCTAAAAAAAATATAGGAGACACTAGAAAACGAATATAATGCTGAAATAACGGAGCAAAAACTTCCGCGATTATTAATTAGAGGCTTACAAAAAAAATATACAACACAGGAACTAATGGATGAAATTACCAACCTTAACTATTCGATTGAACCTCATGGTAAATTTGAAATTGTCCACATGAGACAGGCATATAAATCAAGTAAAAGGATTGCTTTTGTTGAGGTAGGAGGAAAATTATTTAAACGAATGGTCAACCAATTTATCAATATCGACTTTAGATCTCATTACATCATTGAAGATCACAATGTTATGAGATGTTGCAAATGTAAAGGATTCAACCACAAAACATCCTCTCGCAAGAACAAAAATATATCTGCTAGTTTGTTACCGTTTTATTCATGCGATAATGTACCACGAAACTTGAGCCCTCGATGAGACCAGGAATGTAAATTCCGGGCGGCCTTCGCTCACGGAGAAAGGGGTGGGTAGGCGCCACTTTACCGGAATTTACCGAAGTTCCGAAGTTCCGCGATTGACCCGAAGTTCCGCTATTGTATCACAATTCTAGCTCACTGAATCTTTTCTTGACTAATTCATTCTTTATTCAACTTCACTTATCTACTACAAACACGTTTGAGCCGCTCTACCACTGCTGGTAGGATGATTTACATTGACACCTTACTTTTGTTTTTCTTTAATCTCTACCGCGATACTCTAACATTTCATCATCAATTCGAATAATCGTACATAATCAACTTAACGTATGGCTCAATATATAAGATTTTCTTAAACTAACTAACCTTACTTTATCGTTTCGGCGCTGACGATTCTTGAGCTGGTCCGTTAACATCCCGCGCTGGGACCCTTTCGCTTGATGTTCAATTATCCTCACGTACCGCGTTATTCCAATTACAATCCCGTAAAAAGGAAAAAACTAATATCAGTAGGATTCTGACGGCATCTACAATTCGCTTCACCGGCTCTTCAAACTTTTGCTTCCTTAATTTAGTCTCGGTTATCGCAGATCTATCTCGATGCTCTTGCCGAATTTTTCGCCAGTCTCCTCTTACCACTAATATGTACCGAGAATAAAATATATTAGAATTGTTTCTCTGCACTATCCACACCGTCCGACTCCTTACCAGTCTCAATCCAAAAAGAAGCTCTTCACAGAGCTTTCGCCCAAAACTCAACTATTTTCCGCTAAAGCGGCTTTTCCTCGACCGTTGCGGGTATCAACATTTGACTTTATCTGATTTGAAAATTCGTACTTTCCAATTCCAATTCAATTCACATCGAATGTTTTGGTATCATTATCGTGCCGCCTGTTTGGTACTATTTTCCCCTGATCTGTCATTTGACATTCCAACCGGTGACATTCTGGAATCCGAATTGTCAACACTTCAACTGCATGGTGACAGTATAAATTATAATAAAATCGCTGAAATTGTGATGAAGCTAACAGACTATCCAAGTCGTTCGGCGAAACTTTATTCCTCAGGTGAGTACAATGCTTATTATTGTGTGTGCATCGATCAGAAGTGTCGCGCGTATGCCTTTCATTTCGCAATTTTTCCGCCGGTAGTGTGTGCGCTTTCCGCGATTGATTGCGCTATTTTTCCGATTGGTTCGCCGTCGATCAATCATCCCGTGTTGTTCTGGGTATCTCTCGAACTAATTTCTGAGGCATCTCTTGCATCCTGTCTTAGTTTGAGTAGTGCATACACTGCTTGACCTATCTGGGTCAAATGTTGGCCCAGGTCAGGAGCCGCCAGCCCGGGCAATTGTGCGATGCCCCGCGTGCTCATGCGCCGAAATTACATTGTCGCTTTAGATATGCAACTATCTATGGGCCGTTTATTCCCGTCTTAGTTTGACCGCAATTGTGTACATTTGAGTTGTCTCAATTGATTCGTCTTCAGTTATCTCGGGTGTCTTGAGTTTTCATTGATCTGTCGCTTAGCTGCCAACGAATTTCGCGTCCTAAGCTACTGCCCTAACCCTTAAGTTAATAATTAGACCCGGTGAGCTGCTTCTTGGCACTTAACTACCCTCTACCATCCTTTCCTGCGAAGATTGGTAGAGGGTATTTTTACTAATGTTCGAAGAAGAGCATTAGTATTAAAATCACTTTGGCCAAAAATTCATATATATATATATATATATATATATATATATATATATATATATATATATATATATATATATATATATATATATATATATATCATCAAAAAATTTCAGTGAAAAAATCTCAGGAACGCGCCATCCGATTGAATTGAAATTTTCAAAACACATTGTTGTATATGCAGAATAGTGCTAGGTCTCAGAAAAAGCTAAAAATCTTTAACCCTTTGGCGCCGGCGGCCATTTTAGTGATATTTTTAATATACCTATTATTCCGTACCCACATAAGTTTTGCAAAAATAAAGTTAAGAAAATAAATTTCGAACGTGTTTTACATGCGAATCCGATAATGTTTTGGAATTTTTTAACCCCATGTGTGCGCTGGGTGCTTAAAAACAGAACGAAAAAAATTAAAAATTTTTAAATTGCGATAACTTTTGACAAAGCTGTTCAATCATTATCAAATTTTCAGAACATATTGGTATTATTTAGTTGTAAATTCGTGTAGCTGTTGATGAGCCTGCTGGCAACCCTATAGCTAGGGCAGGCACTGAAAGTGAAAACCTCCAAATTATCGTCTCTCTTGAAAAAATGCCGCTTCTTCAAAAACAAGCCACTCATATGTAAACTCCGTGCTTTTTTGACGTAGACCAAAAAAAAAATTTGATATGGTATAACGGGCACGCCTGGTAACCCTTGCATCTAGTAACCTAGCATCAAAAACTTCTCTTCACGGAAACTCACGATCCAATGTGCAGAATGAATTGAAATTTGCAGACTGTATTGGTCTTTAATAGGACCAGGTCTGATAGAAGTGATTTTGAAATGCGGGCGATTCTGTGCCAGTGGTGCCATCTTGAAAAATCACTAAAAAAGATAACTGCTTTTAGCCCTATAAATTCTGATTGAATCATTCGATTTTGACGGAATTCACACAGTAGCTGAACCTTATTTTAGGACACGTTTGGTAGAAATTTGGTTGAAAAATTATGTTGGTGCTGCCAGCTATGATAATTTTGGTGTCTTAAATTTTGAAAAAATTAAAATTTGGAAGTGAAAACATTCAAATCATCGAATATCCTAAAAATGTGTTTCTTACAATAAAACCAATCTGATTACAAATTTTATGCTTTATCCACACGTTGAAAGTAAAACTTTGAAAATTTCATTTCGGACAAGAACGGTAACCCTTTCCCAGTTAACCTATATTTTTAGCATCAAAAGCTTCTGTTCACGGGAATTCACGAACCAATAATCAGATACCATTGAAATTTACATAATGCATTGGACTTAAGTAGAACCAGGTCTGATAGAAGCGATTTTGAATTGTGCCATCTTGAAAAATTACAAAGAAAAAAACACTGCTTTTTGCCCTATGAAATGTGAATTAGTAATCAGAATTTCATGAAATTGACGCAGAAGCTGCACCTTACTCTAAACTCTGCTTGATAGAAATTTGGTTGAAAAATTCGATTGGTGCTGCCAGCTATGGTAATTTTCGTGTCTTTGGTTTTGAAAATTCTCTCAGGAAAATAAAACTGTTTGCCCTATAACTTCCAGTGCAGTCATGCAATCAATACGAATTTCATACAATTTATGGAACCTATTATGAGCATTATTCAGGCCAGATTTGGCTGAAAAGCCTCGATAGGGTTGCCAGCTATTGTTGGCTTTGTGTTTGTTTGTTATATCTTTATTAAGCAGTTTTATCGTAGAATTTTCAATTGGTAATGATATTGTAGTGACAATAAACAGCAAATATTAAGCTTTCGATTATTTGAAAAAACTCGCTGCAGGTAACCCTAAATTTCTTTATACTCCTATAACTTCGAATGTAATATAACAACGTGAAGCAGATGTGATATATTCTTGGCTTTGATACTGGCAAAAGGTTGCCAGCACTAGTCAGTTGTATTACTTTTGTATCAATAAATGCTTACAGTTAGTATTCATACTGGAAACATTTACAATGAAAATAAATAACCGATGTTTCAATTTCCTAAGTTCTGCAAATTTTTCGGATCGCAGCCCCAAACACCAACTTCAGTAACAGTGCTGCAGGCACTGAGCATTTTCTTCATTGAACTATATGAGATGCTGCTTTCAAAGTTTGGTGAAATAAGCAACTGATAACGAACATAATTAACAAGTGTTTCTCTTTCATAAACTTTGAAACCCATGCCAGTGGTAGTATCTGAAATCTTCTACCATATGAGTTATAATGTATTCTTGAGACCAAAGTAAAACATGACATTTGAAACAGTTTGGCCGTAATAAGCAGCTCATGTGATGGAATATGCACTCAAAACCTGCACGATTCTTCTACTGTTCTTCGAACATTAGTGTTTCTAGCGGTTCAGGTGCGCTAGAGTTTTTTTTTTATACGGACTTACATTTGAAGCTCGGGCGTCCTACATACGACCGTGACAAGTTGTCCCGGAAATCATCCAAACAAAACAAGTTCTGAAAATATTCTGAAATGCAAATTGTACGCAAAAAAAGCATAAACAAACAAATCATCGAGCAGATAGTTACGAACGCCAACAGTATAAAAGAATGGTTATAATAAATCAATGCAAAATTGATTATAGTTACTAAAAGTATAATGAGTCAAATAACAAATACTCTAAAAATAATGTTTGCTATTATAAGAATTATTCGCAACAAAATTGATGACCTAAATATCCACCTTAATTCAAACAACATCGATGTGGTTGTCTTAAATGAAATATGGATATACAATAATCAAATATAAATATATACACCAAATGATTATATTGGCTACTTTTCCTGCAGATATTTAGGGCGTGGTGGCGGCACAGCAATAAATCCAATCCAATCTCGATTCGAGACTTATATATATGTAATAACTTTAATACTATAATAGTTGAACTTAAGCTAAATTATGAAAAAATTAGAATCTGTACATTTTGCAAAGCGCCTTTTGAAGATAACTATGAATTTGTAAGTCATATTGATTTACTCTATTCATCTTATGAAAAAATTATAACAATAGCTGACACTAACATTGATATACTGACGACATCCAATATAACTAAAGCATACTATGATATTTTAACATACAATAATGGAATTTTGCTAAATTCGAATAAATCCACACGAATAACACAAATATCGAAAGCCTTAATAGATCATGCCGTTGTAACAAATACTTGTTTAGCTGATCGAACCAAATATGAAGATGATGAATGGCCAGACTTCGATCAAAGAATAATAAATTTGGCAATAAAGAGTAATGTTAAAGTAAAACTGCCTCCAAAAAAAATAGCCATCAATAATACATGCAAATTCAAATTTAAAAAAATCTAGCGCACCTGAACCGCTAGAAACACTTATGTTCGAAGAACAGTAGAAGAATCGTGCAGGTTTTGATTGCATATTCCACCACATGTGCTGCTTATTACGGCCAAACTGTTTCAAATGCCACGTTTTACCTTGGTCCCAAGAATGCATTATAACTCATATGGTGGAAGGTTTCAGATATTACCACTGGCATGAATTTCAAGGTTTATGAGAGCAAAACACTTGTTAATTATATTCGTTATCAGTTGCTTATTTCACATAATTTTGAAAGCAGCGTCTCATATAACATCAATGAAGAAAATGCTCAGTGCCTGCAGCACTGTAACTGAAGTTGATGTTTGGGGCTGCGATCCGAAACATTTGCAGAACTTTGGGAATTGAAACATTGGTTATTTATTTTCATTGTAAATGTTTCCGGTATGAATACTAACTGTAAGCATTTATTGGGACAAAAGTAGCACAACCGACTCGTGCTGGCAGCCTTCTGCCAGTATCAAAGCCAAGAATAAATCACATCTGCTTCACGTTGTTATATTACATTCGAAGTTATAGGAATATAAAGAAATTTAGGGTTACCTACAGCGAGTTTTTTCAAATAATCGAAAGCTTAATATTTGCTGTTTATTGTCACTACAATATCATTACAAATTAAAATTTCTGAGATAAAACCGCTTAATAAACATATTGCAAACAAACACATAACCAACAATAGCTGGCAACCCTATCGCGGCTTTTCAACCTAATTTGGCCTGAATAATGCTTATAATAGGTTCCATTAATTGTATGAAATTCGAATTGATTTCATGACTGCACTGGCAGCTATAGGGCAAAAAGTTTTATTTTTCTGAGCGATTTCTCAAAACCCAAGACACAAAAATTACCATAGCTGGCAGCACCAATCGAATTTTTCACCCAAATTTCTATCAAACAGAGTTTAGAGTAAGGTGCAGCTTCTGTGTCAATTTCATGAAAATCTGGATACTAATTCACATTTCATAGGGCAAAAAGCAGTTTTTTTTTCTTTGTAATTTTTCACGATGGCACCACTGGCACAGAGTTGCCCCCAATTCAAAATCGCTTCTATCAGACCTGGTTCTACTTAAGTTCAATGCATTCTGTAAATTTGAATGGTATCTGATTATTGGTTCGTGAATTCCCGTGAACAGAAGTTTTTGATGCTAAAAATATAGGTTAACTGGGAGAGGGTTACCGTTCTTGTCCGACATGAAATTTCCAAAGTTTTAGTTTGAACGTGTAGATAAAGCATAAGATTTGTATACAGATTGGTTTTATGGTAAGAAACGGTAATTTTTAGGATATTCGATGATTTGAATGTTTTCACTTCCAAATTTTTATTTTGTCAAATTTAAGACACATAAATTATCATAGCTGGCAGCTCCAACCGAACTTTTCAATGAAATTTCTATCAAACGTGGCTTAAAGTAAGGTCCAGCTACTGTGTGAATTTCGTCAAAATCGAACGATTCAATCAGAATTGAAAGGGCTAAAAACAGTTATCTATTTTAGTGATTTTTCAAGATGGCACCACTGGCAAAGAATCGCCCGCATTTCAAAATTGCTTCTATCAGACTTGTCCTAGTTAAGGCCAATACAGTCTGAAAATTTCAATGAATTCTGCTCCTCGGATCGTGAGTTTCCGTGAACAGAAATTTTTGATGCTAAAAATATAGGTAAATTGGGCAAGGGTTACCAGGCGTGCCCGTTATACCATATCAAATTTTATTTTTTGTCTATGTAAACAAAGCACGAAATTTACATATGAGTGGCTTGTTTTTTAAGAAACGGCATTTTTTCAAGAGAGACGATAATTTGGAAGTTTTCACTTTCAATGCTTGCCCTAGCTTCAGGGTTGCCAGCAAGCTCATCAAAAGCTAGAGGAATTTACAACTAAATAATACAAATATGTTCTGAAAATTTGGTAATGATAGAATAGCTCTGTCAAAAGTTATCGCAATTTAAAAATTTTCAATTTTTCCCGATCTCTTTTTAGGCACCCAGCGCACACATGGGGTTAAAAACTTCCAAAACATTATCCGATTTACATGTAAAATACGTTCAAAATTTATTTTTTTAACTTTATTTTTGCAAAACTTATTTGTATACGGAATAATAGGTATATTAAAAATATCACTAAAATGGCCGCCGGCGCCAAAGGGTTAAAGATTTTTAGCTTTTTCTGAGACCTGGCACTATTCTGCATATACATCAATGTGTCCTGAAAATTTCAACTCAATTGGATGGCGCGTTCCTGAGATTTTTTCACTGAAATTTTTTGATGATATATATATATATAAATATATATATATATATATATATATATATATATATATATATATATATATATATATATATATATATATATATATATATATATATATATATATATATATATATATATATATATATATATATATATATATATATATATATATAGAAATTTGAATTTTTGGCCAAAGTGATTTTAATACTAATGTTCTTCTTTGAACATTAGTAAAAACTCTAGCGCACCTGAACCGCTCGAAACACTAAGGCCGCTCCCAGACATGACCAGAAATATTTCCGGAAATATTTCCAGAAACATTTCCGAAACATTTCCAGAAATATTTCCGACACTATTTCTCTCGCCGTCCTACACATGAACGGAAAGTTCGTTCATGGTTACCGGCAATCGTAGCTCAAATCAAAGCTGCCGCTTCTGAAGCTGCATATCCCGTCAAAATTAAATAGCAAGACGGCTCAATGTGACCATCTATGCAGCTCCATTCTATTTTTGCCATATGTATCACAGCCATACCTAGCTACAATACCATTCTCGGCCCTTCAAAAGCTCCCTTTTCACCCAAATAATGCAAGTCTCATTAAACTTGCACTCACAACGGCAGCTCAGTGCCGAAATTACGTCACACCCTTGCGACTTTCCGAGACTTTCCCATCGTCGAGCGGAAAGTCGCGGAAATATTTCCGACACCTCGGGAAAGTCCACTGCGCAATAAAGCGATCAGATGTTGAACTTTCCGACTGATCGACGGAAAGTCTCGGAAAGTGGCATAGCTGTGACGAAATTTCGGGACTGTGCTGCCGTTGTGAGTGCAAGTTTTATGATACTTGCATTATTTGGGTGAATAGGGAGCTTTTGAAGGGCCGAAAATAGAATGATAGCTAGGTATGGCTGTGATACATATGGCGAAAATAGAATGGCGCTTTATAGATGGTCAAATTGAGCCGTCTTGCTATTTAATAATGACAAGATATAAAGCTTCAAAAGCGGCAGCTCTGATTTGAGCTCTGGCTCACGCGAACCATGAATGAACTTGCCGGTCATGTGTAGGACGACGAGAGAAATATTATCGGAAATATTTCTGGAAATGTTTCGGAAATGTTTCTGGAAATATTTCCGGAAATATTTCTGGTCATGTGTGGGACGGGGGTAATGTTCGAAGAACAGTAGAAGAATCGTGCAGGTTTTGAGTGCATATTCCACCACATGTGCTGCTTAGTACGGCCAAACTATTTCAAATGCCACGTTTTACTTTGGTCTCAAGAATGCATTATAACTCATATGGTGGAAGGTTTCAGATATTACCACTGGCATGAATTTCAACGTTTATGAGAGCAAAACACGGGTTAATTTTATTCGTTATCAGTTGCTTATTTCACATAATTTTGAAAGCAGCATCTCATATAACATCAATGAAAAAAATGCTCAGTGCCTGCAGCACTGTAACTAAAGTTGGTGTTTGGAGCTGCGATCCGAAAAATTTGCAGAACTTTGGGAATTGAAACATTGGTTATTTATTTTCATTGCAAGTGTTTCCGGTATGAATACTAACTGTAAGCATTTATTGATACAAAAGTAGTACAACCGACTCGTGCTGGCAATCTTTTGCCAGTATCAAAGCCAAGAATAAATCACATCTGCCTCAGATTGTTTAATTACATTGGAAGTTATAGGAGTATAAAGAAATTTAGAGTTTCCTGCAGCGAGTTTTTTCAAATAATCGAAAACTTAATATTTGCTGTTTATTGTCACTACAATATCATTACCATTTGAAAATTCTACGATAAAACCGCTTAATAAAGATATTGCAAACAAACACAAAACCAACAATAGCTGGCAACTCTATCGTGGCTTTGCAACCAAATTTGGCCTGAATAATTTTTATGATTGGTTTCATTAATTGTATGAAATTCGTATTAATTTCATGACTGCACTGGAAGTTATAGGGCAAAAAGTTTTATTGTCCTGAACGAATTTTCAAAACCAAAAACACAAAAATTACCATAGCTGGTAGCACCAATCAAATTTTCCAACCAAATTTCCACCAAACAAAGATTAGAGTAAGGTTCAGCTACTGTGTTAATTTCATGAAAATCTGGTAACTTATTCACATTTCATAGGGCAAAAAGCAGTTTATTTTCTTTGTAATTTTTCAAGATGGCACCACTGGCACAGAGCTGCCCACAATTCAAAATCGCATCTATCAAATCTGGTCCTACTTAAGTCCAATGCATTCTATAAATTTAAGCTGTATCTGAAAATTGGTTCATGAGTCCCCGTGAACAGAAGTTTTTGAGGCTAAAAATATAGGTTAACTGGGAGAGGGTTACCGTTCTTGTCCGACATTAAATTTTCAAAGTTTTACTTTGAACGTGAAGATAAACCATAAGATTTGTATACAGATTGGTTTAATTGTAAGAAAGGACATTTTTTTGAATATTCGATGGTTTGAATGTATACACTTCAAACCTTTCTTTTTTTTCAAATTTAAGACACCAAAATTATCACAGCTGGCAGCTCCAACCGAAATTTTCAACCAAATTTCTATCAAACGTGACTTAAAGTAAGGTCCAGCTATTGTGTGAATTTCGTCAAAATCGAATTATTCAATCAGAATTGATAGGGCTAAAAGCAGTTATCATTTTTAGTGATTTTTCAAGATGGCCCCACTGGCACAGAACCGCCCGCATTTCAAAATCACTTCTATCAGACCTGGTCCTATATATGACCAATACATTCTGCTAATTTCAATTATTTCTGTTTATCGGATCGTGAGTTTCCGTGAACAGAAGTTTTTGATGCTAAAAATATAGGTAAACTGAGCACGTGTTACCAGGCGTGCCCGTTATACCATATCAAATTTTATTTTTTGTCTATGTAAACAAAGCACAAAATTTACATATGAGTGGCTTTTTTTGAAGAAACGGCATTTTTTCAAGAGAGACGATGATTTGGAGGTTTTCACTTTCAGTGCCTGCCCTAGCTACAGGGCTGCCAGCACGCTCATTAAAAGCTACACAAATCTATAACTAAACAATACCAATATGTCCTGAAAATTTCGTAATTATTGAATAGCTCTGTCAAAAGTTATCACAGTTTAAAAATTTGCAAATTTTCCCGTTCTCCTTTTAGGCACCCAGCGCACACATGGGGTTGAAAAATTCCAAAACCTTATCTGATTCACATGTAAAACACGTTCGAAATTTATTTCGTCGACTTTATTTTTGCGAAAATTATTTGTTTACGAAATAATAGGTATATTAAAAATATCACTTAAATGGCCGCCGCGCCAAAAGGTTAACAATAACTGACATTTAGTGAGACCTGGACCTATTCTGCATATACACCAATGTAAATTGAAAGTTTCAGCTCAATCGGATGGCGCGTTCCCGAGATTATCTCACTGAAATTTTTTGATGATATATATATATATATACATATATATATATATATATATATATATATATATATATATATATATATATATATATATATATATATATATATATATATATATATATATATATATATATATATATATATATATATATATATAAATATATATATATATATATATATATATATATATATATATATATACATATATATATATATATATATATATATATATATATATATATATATATATATATATATATATATATATATAGATATATATATATATATATATATATATATATATATATATATATATATATATATATAAATATATATATATATATATATATATATATATATATATATATATATATATATATATATATATATATATATATATATATATATATATATACATATATATATATAAATATATATATATATATATATATATATATATTTTTATATATATATATATATATATATATATATATATATATATATATATATATATATATATATATGTCAGCATGACTCATCATCTAGCCTCAACGACCTATCATCAGGCTCTGGACAAGAAAGAAAAGTCAGTCTACCGTTGACCGCCGCCGAAACCGAACAGCCAACCGATCGTTGAATGATATTCGTTTGATTTATAGTCGTAAGAAGTTTATAATTAGTTTAAATAAATTACTTAAAACTTTGATTCCGTGTTTGTGACAGTTTCAGAAGTGGGATTCTACCTTAATAATCGTTTCGTGCCACCGTTAAAGTTAAAACTGTATTGTTATCGTGTTTGCAAATGTCGTCAGTAAAAGTAGACTCGCTCAACGTTAAGCAGCTACGAGCCATGCTGCAGTCGCGGAATCGCTCTACCGCCGGAACGAAAGCCGAATTAATCAGCCGCCTAATCGAGGAACAAGGATCAGATGAAATAGGTTCTGACGAAGTTTCCATTGAACCAGTGTCACGCGGTGAATTCGAAAAACTTCGAGAAGAAATTTCCGCCATGTCGGCTGCGACTACCACCGATGCTTCATCCAATGTTGCCGATACGCCATCAGCAATATCACCCCGAAATACCGATCGCAACCACCACTACGGACACTCCGCCGTTGTCAACCGCAAGACCTATCTCGTCATCTAATACCACACCGTTAAACGTAACCACTGCTACAATTTTTCCGACCAACGACGCTAGTTGTGTACATTCAAACACAAGAGATGCGACCTCGAATCTGTTTCCACTATCTGCGACAGCCGTTCCAGTATCGCAAACTCACACGGGACATTCGCAAATTAGTGGTCGTATGCATACGGGAAGTGAGTGAAACGTTGCCTAATTTCGACCCGTCGTCGGAGCTATCACTCACATCCATCCAGTTCGTAAAACGCGTTGACATGCTTCAACAGACATTTGGATGGGAAGACGGCCAAGTACTTTTAGCTGTCTCAGCAAATTTGAAGGGCCCAGCCAAACTGTGGTTCGATAACCATCCAGAACCACTCACAACTTGGCAGTCGCTTGCTGGCGATTTAGTCGATGTGTGCAATCGCTCGTCGGGGCAATGTGAGTGAAATGACAACCGTCAAATACATTCAAACGAACCTTCGGCATACCACATTGCAGAATTCAATTGCCAGCCTCGACTTTGCAACTACCAACTACGACGGAACTTCTCGCACCCATCCGACGATTCTTCGCTAATGCTTGCAGCCGTGCAAGCGATACACGTGATCGTGCAAGCGTAATGCGTGCGCCCCGAGAGAGTAAAAGCAGTGCAACTACAGGCACGCAGCAACAGGAGAATATGGTACGATCTACCCTCAGATCAAGCGATAGTCGTACGGCTCGTCGAGGAGAGATTGTATGCTACAACTGCTGGGGAACGGGTCACATTTCCATTAACTGCACACAACCTCAGCGACGGGAACGATGCGCAACATGTTCTCGGACAACTCATACTACTGATCAATGTGTGGAAAGAAGAAAGCCGCCTACAGGAAACATTCGCCGAATAACAACGCAAAGTTCGAACGTAGCAGCCGCTTGCTACAAAGATGTGAAGATAAACGGACACGCGATGAAAGTATTTGTGGACCCAGGGAGCGACCGGTCACTGATTTGATCAAGTGTTGCCGATGCATTACTTGATGTGCGCACAGCAGAGTGTGTGACGCTCAAAGGGTTTGCCGGCGGTGTATTTCAGAGCAGAAAACGAGCCGAAGCCACAATCGATGTAGATGATCACCAACAGGTCGTTGAATTTGTGTTAGTAGACGATGCGCTCATCCCGGCTCCAGCATTACTGGGAAGTGATGTTTTATGCTCTGAAGACAACCGCCTAGTCATGGAGTCAGGCGAATGTCGGCTTGAAAAAATTGACTCGGACAAAGTCCGTATTGGAAACGAACTCACTAAGGATGATCAAACGGCGTTGTATGTACTTGTTGAAAAATTTTCAAAATGTTTCTCGGAAGGAATTGCTGAATTGGGAAGATGTCAGGATGTCGAGATGATCATCGAGGTGAACCCAAACATTAAAATCGAGCATAGGCCATACCGAATACCGTTTGCTAAGAGAGAGACAGTCGAAAGGATCACAGCTGAATTACTAGAACATGGCATTATCCGACCAAGTACGTCCGAGTACTCTTCTCCAATTGTGCTTGTGAAGAAAACAAACGGAGAAGATCGCCTATGTGTCGATTATAGGGCGCTTAATACGATCACGACTAAGCAGCCATATCCGATGCCATCGGTGGATGAACAGCTTTCTTTAATATCTGGTAATTCGTACTTCACAACGCTAGATTTGATGTCCGGGTACTATCAAATTCCCATCAAGGAACCGTCAAAAAGATTCACTGCATGTATTACTCACGAGGGTTTGTTTGAGTTCAATGTGATGCCGTTTGGCCTCGTAAACGCACCCGCAGTGTTTCAAAAGATGATCACACGACTGACGAAGAAGATGAAATTGGGTGAAGCCGTACCTTATGTCGATGAAGTCATTATTCCGAGTCGAACAGTTGCTGAAGGATTAGAACGCCTACGGAGATTTCTTTCATTAATCGAAGAATCTGGTTTGACATTACGTTTGTCAAAATGTGTATTTCTTGCGACTGAATCAAATTTTTTGGGCCATCGAATTATGGAAGATTTAATAAAGCCAGGCATCGAGAAAACCATTGCAATCGAACAATTTCCCAGACCAAAATGTGTCACTGAGGTCAGACGTTTCGTTGGACTAACCGGATTTTTTTCGGAAATTCGTGAAAGATTACGCTTTAATTGCACGACCACTGACCACATTACTGAAGACGAAAGGAAATCCAAGTTTCGTTTGGGAGCAAGAGCATGAAAACACCTTCTAAAATTTGAAGCGACTACTATGCAGTGACCCGGTCTTAGTAATGTACGATCAATCTAAAAAACATGAGCTACATACGGACGCAAGTTCAAAGGGACTTGCAGCAGTGCTAATGCAGCATTTGTCAAAATGTGTATTTCTTGCGACTGAATCAAATTTTTTGGGCCATCGAATTATGGGAGATTTAATAAAGCCAGGCATCGAGAAAACCATTGCAATCGAACAATTTCCCAGACCAAAATGTGTCACTGAGGTCAGACGTTTCGTTGGACTAACCGGATTTTTTTCGGAAATTCGTGAAAGATTACGCTTTAATTGCACGACCACTGACCACATTACTGAAGACGAAAGGAAATCCAAGTTTCGTTTGGGAGCAAGAGCATGAAAACGCCTTCTAAAATTTGAAGCGACTACTATGCAGTGACCCGGTCTTAGTAATGTACGATCAATCTAAAAAACATGAGCTACATACGGACGCAAGTTCAAAGGGACTTGCAGCAGTGCTAATGCAGCAAACCGAAACCGGTCAATGGAAGCCAACCTTTTATTTCAGTCGGTTGTGTACAGAGAACGAAAAAAACTTTCACAGCTATGAGCTGGAAGTTCTTGCCATTGTGGAAGCACTCGAGAGATTCCGACTCTATTTACTCGGAAAACATTTTCAACTAATCACCGATTGTTCTGCGATTAGTAGTATGAAAAATTCGAGACCATTAGTACCAAGAGTAGCTAGATGGTTCCTTAAGTTACAAAAATATGATTTCGAGCTCGTTCACAGACCAGGAAACATAATGACGCACGTTGATGCCTTAAGCCGAGCGCCTGTCGAAAAACCAAAGGAAGCCTCAGGAGTCGCCGAAAACATTATGATTATTGCCGCTACAACTGAAGATTGGATAGCTGCTATGCAATATCAAGATTAAGAGCTGACCAAAATCGTTAGCATCATTCAGGATGAACAATCATTCCCACAGCAGAAGCAACTACGAACAGAATACAATATAAAGGAAAAACGGCTTTATCGAATCGTTGAAGGTGTGGACACACAAACACCTACACTTATCTCACTTACATTCCACAACTCACCACACTACTTGACATCATACACAACACATAAAAATTCACACATCAAGTAGGCTAAGTTTGAAAATGAAAAAAATTGTAAAAAAGAGAATTGAATATGAAGTGTCAAAATAAGATTGTTACGAGTTTAAAAAAAGGTTGATTGTAAAAAATCGGTAGAACGTTCTTGACTTCTTCCAAGTAAAACTTTATTAATTCAATATTGTAAAAACAAAACGATAATTCATAAAACCATTGTATCCTACTAAATCTATGTTTACTTTTGGGATTTAGAAAGGAAACACTAAACCAATATCTGAATATATTGATTTGCTTGGGATGGAGATATTGCAATGTAAAATATCTTCATTGGTGACCCCGATAGGAACACGCCGAAGCCTGGACCGCTGAGACTTGACAGACGAAAACAGAAAAATATCGAATCATTCTGCCGGAAATCACATTTCTTTGCTTTATCGAAGAACTTCAACAATCAACAATTCAAAAATCAACTTCAAGGCGTTGACGCAGACGGTCCATCGCAGCACGTCCAATTGCCACTTGCTCGTCTACGATTCTAATCATTGCAAAAGAGCAACAAGTCAAACGAGACTACGCGGAAGTCAGCGGCAACAAGCAACAGCGAAATCCGCACGGAGCAGGAAATTGCACAAGCACTCCCAATACTATGAGGTATGTGATAATTAGCAATTAAAACGAAAAAAGCGCTTGAATTTCGGGATAAATATCGTCCTGAAATTATCCTATGACAAAATTCTGTCCTTCTGTGGTTCGAATCCTCCGCATCAGCTCAGGCAAAATTGCGTTTTGTAGCAGCACTCGAAAATAAATCGACGAACTATGGTTAAAGCAATCGCTCTGTAAAATTTTAGATTGCTTACAGGACGCATTGAATCTAGTCCCAAACGATCAGGATGTCTAAAAATCACTAGACGTTACTCTCAACAGATAATACAAGCAGAAAATTTTTTTATTAAATGATTTTGCACTGAAATTCACGCAAACTTATCAAAAATTAAAAAACCTCGTGCCTTTTAAAACTGAAATAGCTCATTGGCAAATCCGAGCTTCACTACTTGTCAAAATACCTTCAAAAAGAATTTCAACGCTGCTACATCTATCACCGACGTCAAAAGCTCCATAAATTAAATTTGGATATATTGTTATAATTATAATTATACAAGATTCTTAGCTATAATTACACACATTACACCTTCCTATATTTACACACTTTTCAGCCATAATATTTTTCTGCCGCGTTTCGTTCGTTTCGTCGCGTAACTCCGTATAATGTCGTTGGACAATGAGGATGCGGTTCCCCCAGGCGCGTCATTCGGTGCTGAAATTTTCGCGACATCCGTCAAACCACCCGTTTTTTGGCAAGAAGAGCCAGCTTTGTGGTTCTCCCAACTGGAGAGCCAGTTCGCAAAAGCTGGTATTAAGAGCTCGGAGACCAAATACCACTACGTGATCTCCTCGCTGGGTTCGGCAGAGCTGAAGGTGGTCAGGGACGTGATTGCGAGCCCGGATCCTGATTCGCCTTACGAGGTCCTCAAGAGGGCGCTTGTATCGCGGCTTTCAGCCAGCGATTCTGTGAATCTCAAGCACCTCTTGGGGAACCTCTCGTTAGGTGACAGACAGCCTTCCCAGCTGCTTCGGGATATGAAGCAGTTGGGAGGTGCTAAGGTCGGAGACGACCTGTTGAGGACCCTCTGGCTGCAGCGGCTTCCGGAACAGACGCAAGCCATTTTAGCCTGCTCTCCGGAAGCCAGCCTCAACAAGTTGGCGGAAACAGCCGACAAAATTGCTGAGGTATTCGTTCACCCACAAATAAATTCAGTCGCTGTTTCTCACCAGCAGTCAGAGGTGGCCGAATTAACGAAACAGGTCGCTGTGCTGACGAAACTTGTACATCAACAACTAAGATCGCGTTCGAGGTCCCAAGGAAGATCTCGCTCGCAGCCGCGTCGCCGAAGCCAGTCACGAGGGACTGGTGTTTGTTGGTACCACAACATATATGGCTCAAACGCTATTAAATGCGTCTCTCCATGCGCCTTCAAGGCTGGTTCATTAGAACCAAAAAACTAAGTCGCTGTTCTCTTCAGACGGTAAGAAAACGCGACTTGTCACCTAGCCGTCGTCTAATTCTTCATGACAACTTGTCTAAACGACACTACTTGATTGACACAGGCGCAGATATTTCGGTGCTTCCAGCACCTACTACCGGAAAACTTCCACCTTCTGGTATGTGACTTGCCGCGGCAAACCAGTCGACCATCAATGCCTATGGACGAAAGGTGATCAAACTAGATCTGGGACTCCGTCGTGAGTTTTCATGGGATTTTATCATTGCCAATGTCTCTAGACCCATTTTAGGCGCAGACTTTCTCTGCCACTATGGGCTAGTCGTCGACTTGGCAAATGCTACCCTTGTGGATCCTCTTACTTCTCTTTCATCGAAAGGCACGTACACTTCGTACAAAGGTCCAAAACTTAGTGTTTTGTTTGAGCAAACCTCAGATCCACGGATACATGCCCTTCTCAACAAATACCATGCCATCACGGTCAACACAGGGCTCTCACAACCCTGTAAACACAAGGTGACACACCACATTTTGACTACAGGCCCTCCGATAGTATCGAGACCACGTCGACTTGCACCAGATAAGCTCGCGGCGGCTAAGAAAGAATTCGATTTCCTGCTACAACAGGGAATTTGCCGCCCCTCAAATAGCAGCTGGTCTTCTCCGCTGCACATGGTACGCAAGGCTATTGGGGAATGGCGTCCTTGCGGCGATTACAGACGCCTTAGTGCCATAACCGTCCCGGATAGATATCCAATCCCCATTATTCGACTTCCGAAGAAGAGCATCTTGTTCACTTAGAACAAATTTTTAAAAGATTAGCGGACCATGGTCGTATTATCAACATGGAGAAATGCCATTTCCTTCGACCTTCAATCAAATTCTTAGGTCATGAGGTTTCGCCGAAAGGCATTTAGCCCTCCCCAGATCGGGTTGAGGCAATATCAGCTAAACTCCCCAAGACGATTAAAGACCTAAGAAGATTTTTGGGGATGGTCAACTTTTATCGTCGCTTTCTTCCTCACACAGCTGAGATGCAGCGACCACTCAACGCCTATCTTTGTGGCTCTAAAAAAGATGGTGCTAAGACAATCGACTGGTCAATGGAAGCTAGCAAAGCTTTTGACCAAGTCAAGACTGGCTTAACAGAAGCCACTCTATTGTCCTTTCCGGACTCAAACACCGAGCTTGGTCTATTCGTAGACGCTTCGGATTCTGCCATCGGAGCTGCTCTGCAGCAAAAATGTCAAGGCTCTTGGCAACCCCTTGGTTTTTACTCGGCCAAATTAAGCGACGCACAAAGAAAGTATAGTGCATACGACCGCGAACTCTTAGCGGCTTATCAGGGCATTCGTTATTTCCGATACTTTTTGGAAGCCCAAAGGTTCACTCTATACACCGACCACAAACCACTGACTTTTGCTTTTAACCAAAAGCCAGAAACGGCCACACCTCGTCAACTTAGACATCTAAGTTACATAAGTGAGTTCACTTCTGACATTCGGCATGTCTCTGGTTGCAACAACGTTGTTGCTGACGCACTCTCTCGTCTAGAAGAAATCATTCTTCCCAGTACTCTCGATTTTGCCGCAATCGCCACGTCCCAAAAATCGGACGCGGAGTTTCAGAAGATTCTAAAGGACTCTAAATTTCTTTTAAAAAAACAACCAATATTTGGCACCAACGTCGACATTTTTTGTGAAGTGTGTTAAGATATCAGTATTTATTCATATATATACTTGAGAAAATCAACCAGTTGTCAGAATGTCTATATAAAAGCAAAAACTATTTTCAGTTGATCGTCGTCCGTTCGCCTCGCTGTCTCGCTATCGACTCCTTTGATTTATTCTAGGCTAACGTTCGCTGTCTCGCTATTGACTCCTTTGATTTATTCTAGGCTAACGTCAGTGTTGTCGCTCACAGCTCGACCATCCTGATATTGTGGCGTCCTCGCCACTGGTTCATCATCCCCTGTTCCATCGTCATCACTTTCATCCCCTGTTCCATCGTCATCACTTTCGTCTTCTGGTGGTAAGCAGCACCACTGCTTCATTTTGTCCGATGCGTATACTGCTGAATATTTCCGGGTCGTTCTCGGAGCGTTTGGAATATCCTCGAGCAAATATCTGTCGTTACCTAATTTCTTTCTAACAATGTATGGTCCCTTGTATCGTGTTTCTAATTTTCTTGAATAGCCTGTACTCACTGGCTCGTTTTCAACTACTACTAAATCGTCAATTTCGTATTGTTTCGGAGTTTTGTGCTTCTCATCAAATCGTCTTTTCCATTCCTGCCGTTTTGCATTTATTTCACTCGCTGTCTGAATTCGTATTTCTTGAAGATTTTCTTTAGTTGAATTTTCTAGCTGCAGAACTAAAATTAGTTTATTCTTCAAAATGTCTCGAGGTTCGTAATCGAAAACAACTTCGTGTGGACTTCGCTTCGTGGTACTGTTTTTTGAGGTGTTTATAGACCACTGCAAAGCTCGTAGATGAATATCCCATTTTTTTTCTTCACTAGTAGATGTTGTTAGCATTTTTAAGAGAGTTTGGTTCACTCTCTCAATCTGCCTGTTCGCTCTTGGGGTTCTTACTGCAACTTTCACGTGACGTATGTTGTTTTCGCTGCAATAATCTTCAAAGGTTTTAGACGTGAATGCGGTTCCACGGTCCGTTATCAATCTGGCTGGCATTCCGAATATAGATGTCAATTCATCAAACATCTTCAACACCCCTTTCGTTGACGTCGTCTTTACAGCTCGTAATATAGTATATTTGCTGAATGGATCGCTGACTCCTATCACATATTGGTTTCCCCGTGTACTCTTCGGAAAAGGCCCAAGGTGATCCACGTGCAACGTCCGAAACGGTATTGGGTCTACCTCATCATAATGAAATTCACCTTCTACTTTCCCTCCCGGTCTTGCATTGTAGCAACACTCAACGCATGCCCGAATATATTTTCTGACGTAGTCTCGCATTCGTTTGAACCAAAAGGTTTGCTGGAGACGTTGAATTGTCTTATCCAGACTCAAATGTCCGACGCTGTCGTGACAACCTTGTACCACACGCCATCGCACTGCTTTCGGAACCACCCATCGCTGATCATTCCCTATTCGGCGAAACAATCGTCCTTTCGTTAATATATAATCTTGCTTTATTTGTTTATCGTTGCAATTGGGATCGTTTAGCTCCGCCACAATACGTTTGAGCTCGGGATCATCAAGTTGCATAGTTAGCAGCCAATCATCTTGATCGATTGTGATTTTGTAAACTGTCAAAGGTGTTTCATCCATTTCTTGTGGTGTCTCGTTCGGTTGGCGGCTAAGAGCATCAACATGCTCGAGCTTTTGTCCTGCTCGATGCTCCAAATTAATGTCGAATTCCTGTATTCGCAGCCACCATCTCGCTATTCGTGGAATGAGCTCCTTTTTCGACATCGTTGTTTTTAGAGCTGCACAATCCGTGACAACTTTGACAGGTCTCCCAATTAAATAAAAACGAAATCGCTCCAAACTAGCAACAACAGCTAGGGTTTCTAACTCAAAACTATGGAAATTTCGTTCGGTATCAGTGGTCGCCCGACTAAAATAAGCGACTGGTTTGAGTTGCCCTTCGCTGTTAGATTGAAGAAATACACCCGCTAGACCTCGACCACTGGCATCAGTATGGACTTCAGATTTTTTTGTGACATCATACGCTGCAAGTAACGGTGCAGATGTTAATCGCATTTTCAACTCCTCGAATGCTTTTGTTTGTGCATCACTCCACTCGAATGGTTGGTCCTTCTTCAGTAACATTTGAAGCGGTTGGGCTATCGTGGCGAAACCCGGAACAAATTTCCGGAAATAACTGGTTAAACCAATAAATCGTCTAACATCGCTAATGCACTTAGGCTGAGGAAAACTCATGATCGCTTGAGTCTTCACATACCCAGGTTGTATTCCAGATGGCGTTATTTTGTGACCCAAGTATTCGATGGTATGTTTCGCAAAACTACATTTTTGCAAATTTAGTGTGAGATTTGCTCTTCTTAAGGCAATCAAAACTCGTTCCAACTTTTCAATCATCACTTCAAACGTCTGCGCACCAACTAGGATGTCATCCATGTAAATTAAAGCATCGTCTTTTAATAAAGTTTTCTTCCATTTCGCCATTAGCCGTTGAAATTCCATCGGAGCATTTTTCAGCCCGAATGGCATTCGTAGAAACTCGTATGAACCACTCTGAGTGATAAACGCGGTATACTTTCTGGACTCGGGCTCAATCGGCACCTGATAATATCCACTGTTTAAATCAAGCACACAGAATATTTTATATTTTGCTGCTTCATGTATCTGCTCTTCGATATTAGGTGTCGGATACATCTCTTTTGCCGTCTCACTATTCAATTTTCGAAAATCGATACACAATCGATCTTGGCCATTCTTCTTTTTCACTAAGATTGCAGGACTTGCAAAATCAGACGTTGATTCTTGTATTATTCCACTGTCACATAACTCTTGTACGATTTCATCCATTACCACTTGCTTCGCGTAAGGAATACGATACGGTTTTTGTTGTACCACCTTATCTGTTTTCATCGTTATTTTCATCGTTGTTAATCCAGTACACCCAATTTCATGAAAATTTGATGCAAAGAGATCTCGATAAGCATTTAGAAGTTTCGTCATCATCCTAACACACTCGCAGGGATACACTTACTGTCTCACCATAATCGACCGTTTCACACGTTGGCCTGAAGCAATTCCTTTAGCCAGCATTACTGCCAATGACTGTGCTACTGCTTTACTAAGCACCTGGATTGCTAGATTTAGAGTTCCCCAATACATTGTCACCGATCAGGGTAGACAATTCGAGTCAGCGCTCCATGCTGAGCTTGGTCGACTCTTGAGCTTCGAACGCAATCGTACCACAGCGTACCACCCTCAGGCCAACGGTTTCTTAGAAAGATGGCATCGTACTCTAAAATCGGCTATCATGGCTCACAACGATGCGTTCTGGACTAGAACACTTCCACTAATTCTTCTTGGATTACGATCTCTAATCCGAGAAGAATTCACAGCATCACCGGCACAACTCCTGTACGGAGAAAACCTGCGTCTTCCTAGTGATTTTCTTCAAGAAAATCCTAGGAAGATTAGCCAAACAGACTTTGCCTCCGAACTAACGGCTACAATGGCAAAACTTCGACCAGTTGATGCTCAACACCACACAACACCGAAGATATTCATCTTCAAGCAACTCGACTCTTCCTCACACGTCTTCGTCAGAGTCGATTCTGTTCATCCACCACTCATTCCACCGTACGACGGTCCTTTCAAAGTCCTAGCCAGACATACGAATTATTACACTCTGGAAATCAGCAAATCCGTCAACGTTTCCATTAACAGGCTCAAGCCTTGTTACACGTCATCCTCTACGGAACCTGTCGACAATTCTTCCGAAAACCAACAAGCATCGGCAACCTCGGCCGCACCATTACTGCCTCCAGCTCCCGAAAAGAGACCAGCGAGGAAAGTTACATTCGCTCCGTACGTCTCTCTAGCTGGGCGAACCACAAAGGTGCCACTCTCCTACGCCTCGCGATAACGCGTAAAACGCTGGCAGGGGAGTATTGTGGATACACAAACACCTGCACTTATCTCACTTACATTCCACAGCTCACCACACTACTTGACATCATACACAACACATAAAAATTCACACATCAAGTAGGCTAAGGTTAGAAATGACAAAAATTGTAAAAAAGAGAATTGAATATGAAGTGTCAAAATAAGATTGTTACGAGTTTAAAAAAGGTTGATTGTAAAAAATCGGTAGAACGTTCTTGACTTCTTCCAAGTAAAACTTTATTAATTCAATATTGTAAAAACAAAACGATAATTCATAAAACCATTGTATCCTACTAAATCTATATTTACTTTTGGGATTTAGAAAGGAAACACTAAACCAATATCTGAATATATTGATTTGCTTGGGATGGAGATATTGCAATGTAAAATATCTTCAAAGGAAAGGAAAAATTTGTTGTGCCCAAAGGCATTCGTTGGAGAATCGTGAGACTTTATCATGACAACATGGGTCATTTCGGAGTTGACAAGACGATTCAACGCATTCGAGAGCACTTTTGGTTTCACAGAATGCGAAATTATGTCAAGTCATATATAAACTCATGTATCGAGTGCTGTTATAATAAAGCTACTCCCGGAAAACCAGAAGGACAACTTCACATCTACGAAGTGGAGCCTATCCCGTTCCGTGTTATGCATCTCGACCATTTAGGTCCATTCCCACGAAGTACAAAGGGGAACTTATATATCGTCGCCGCTTCCGATCCGTTCAGCAAGCATCTCATCCTTAAAGCAGTGCGAACTACAAAATCAAAACCCGTGATAGATATGCTGAACGATTTAACCGTTTATTTTGGCCTTCCACAACGCCTTATTACCGATCGTGGAACTGCTTTCACATCCCGCGAATTCGAGACGTACTGCCGTGACAACCAAATTGAGCACATTAAAACTGCTGTCCGAACTCCACGAGCCAACGGGCAGGTGGAAAGAGCGAACCAGAACATAATCCAATTCCTTCGAACCTCAACCGCTGACCGACACAAATGGGACCAGTTATTACGATATATGCAGTAGAGTCTGAATTCCATGGAAAACTCGACAACAGCGTTTAGTCCGAACGAAATTGTTTTTGATTTTCCGTTAAGAGATGTCATCCATAACAGCTTACTTTTAGCCCTAAGTGAAGAGCACCACAATGATGGTACGCAATTAATGACAATCAAAGAAAAACGAGAAGATGCTGCCAGGAAGATATTAGTAGAAAGAAACCGGTGGAAAAAGCGTTTCGACGAACGTCATCGAAAACCTCGAACTTATGAGACCAGAGACCTCGTGCTGATTGAAAATGTATTAGCCTCAACTGGTGATTCGAGGAAATTGGAGCCAAGATACCGGTTACCTTTTCGGATCAGGAAAGTATTACGATTTGATAAATATGTCGTAGAAGCTTTGCCTAACCATGACCACTTGAATCGAGGACGAGAATTTACCTCAGTTTATTCGAGCGACAAGTTGAAGCCGTGGTGCGATCTTCATCCCGAACTTGATGAAGTTGATGCAGACGAAAGTGAACTCGGGACGAGCTCAAATCAGGAAGGGCCGAGCTGTCAGCATGACACATCATCTAGCCTCAACGACCTATCATCAGGCTCTGGACAAGAAAGAGAAGTCAGTCTACCGTTGACCGCCGCCGAAACCGAACAGCCAACCGATCGTTGAATGATATTCGTTTGATTTATAGTCGTTAGAAGTTTATAATTAGTTTAAATAAATTACTTAAAACTTTGATTCCGTGTTTGTCACATATATATATATATATATATATATATATATATATATTATATATATATATATATATATATATATATATATATATATATATATATATTTATATATATATATATATATATATATATATATATATATATATATATATATATATATATATATATATATATATATATATATATATATAATATATATATATATATATATGGAAATATGAATTTTTGGCCGAATCGATTTTTAATACTAATGCTCTTAGAACATTAGTAAAAATATGTAATCGATGACTTACGTAACAACATAGTTACAAATTTTGAAGAACTGATTGGCATATTAACTCAAGCCAAGAACAAAGCAACAACTACAAAACATATAAGAGTAAACCAAGAATCGTGGATCACCAAAAAAATTACAGATGTCTCGAAAAAAAAGCGCAAAGCTTATAAAATATACACGGCAGATATAAATTGCGCAATTAAGAAGCAAAATTACGCAGTCTTGAAAAGGGAATGGAATCGACTTATAAAGGAAGCTGAACGAGAATTTTACTCAAAAAAAGTTCGAAGCATCGGCTGGAAATAATTCAAAATACTGGAGAGTTATCAACAAATTAATGCAAACAGATAAAAATGTAAACGAACAATCAGCATGTGCTAATGAATTATCCATAAATGGATTGTTGATCTCAAATCCTGAATTTATCGCAGAATGTTATTTGATTGGAAATAATATCAACCAACAATTCAACAATACTTCACAGCACTATGATAATACAATGCCCGAAACCTATGCCAGTATCCATTTAAGACCTACAGTACAAAGTAAAGTAACAGAAACTATAGATAAATTAAAAACAAAAGTTTCTCCAGGTATCGAAAATTTAACATCCAAAGACGTCAAAATGCTTAAAAATGAAATAGCGGAGATTCTATTAAAAATTATTAAAAGTCATTTAAAGACGGGTTCTTTTCCTACTTGCCCACCGAATCTTTAAAGGAGGTGATCCTTCGGATCCTTCTAATTATCGCCCAATTGCTGTTATCAGTGTAATGAGCAAAATATTTGAGAGATTCTTAGATTCGCATATAGTGCAGCATATCAATGAAGCAGCAATTTTGGCTCCAATACAGTACGGTTTCCAAGAACACAGCAATACAATAGCGGACACATTAGATGCGGTCCAATTCATTAACAGCTCATAAGATAAAGGTAGCTATGTAGTAGCCATTTTCGTTGATCTCAAAAAGGCCTTTGACACTATTGACCACAAAATTTTGCTTCAACGTCTCGAAAAATATGGCATTAGTGTGAAATTTAGCTCGATAATAAAATATTATTTATTGGATAGGCGGATTGTGACAAAACAAATACAATGCATAAGTCAAGAACGTTTCATCAATTTAGGCATACCGCAAGGATCAATTCTTGGACCAGTATTATTCATTCTATATGTGAATTGCATTCAACATCTCCAGCTGTCTGGCAAATAAGTCCTTTTTGCTGATGACACACTTCTTTTTATTCTGAAAAGGATGAACAATCTCTTGAGTATAAAATTAACTGAAATTTAGAAACATATCAAGTGTGGCTCAAGCAAAGCAAACTGCTTATAAACGTTAACATAACCAAGTACATAATTTTCCAGCAAAAAAATAAATATCCTATAAACCCCTTTATTCAGATAAACGGAATTCGTTAAGAAAAAGCTGAATCAATCAAATATCTTGGTTTAATCCTAGATGAGAAAAAGTAATGGCTACAACACATGAACCATATAAGACATAAAGTAGGACCAATGATTGCAGTCTTAAGAAAATTTGAGTTCTTGGAAACTAGAACAAAACTAATAATATTTAATGCTTATATACTTTCAACTATCACATACGGAAATATTTTATGGAGTCGGACATTAAAACATAACATCGAATCAATTGGAAGACTTATTTCGAAAGCAATTAAAATGCCATACATTTAAAATGCCAGCTCTAACACCGACAGTTAATGTACACACTCGAACAGGATTACTAAATATACAACAATTTATTAATTTTGAGAGGGGAAAATTAATTTTAAACATCCTGAACAACAATCTGAAGTGGTTTAACACCCCCCGCACTGTGTTAGAAATAACTAACCGAGAAACCAGAACTGCTAGAAATCTATCTCTTGCAATTCCAAGAACGGATAGATTAAGGACGGATCCAGTACAACAGGCAATCGCACAACAATTCATTACCGAACTCGGAAAAGCTTGCAAAAAATATAATGGAATTCAAGACATACTTGAAAACTCACATCAAAAACACAAATCCTTAATGAAGAAGATTTTTTTTTTATTTTTTTTTGGGAGTGGATGTCAAAAACCTTCAATAGGTAGCTTACGAACTAAACAAGATTATGTGAGATTCTTACACACTTAAAACGTCACCCGCCGACCACGGAGGTCCGAGCCGGAACCGCTTTCGCATTACTTCAACTCGGCCGTGCTACTTCCACCCATCAGGTGTCCCATTGGCTTACTTCCGTTCTGTCAGGCTTTTAGGAATCTATGAGACATCCTTCCTCTTTTTGTAAGTGCATTACAAGCTCCACATATGCTGACACAGCTGACCAGGCGTCTTCTGACTAAAGCATCATCTCCACGATTGACTCCGGCGTCACAGGGCCAATTGCAGAGAAAAGCATGTGTCGCTCTCTTCTGAAGCGGGTGCAATGGAAAAAGGTATGCAAAGCGTCATCACTTTCCTTAGCACAGTACTTACAGAACCCCGTCCTGACTTCCCCATTCAGTGAAGGTATTTCCTGAAGTAGCCGTGGCCCGATAGGAACTGGCACAGGTAGAAGTTTATTTCACCGTGGTCGCGATTAAGCCAAGGTTTTAAGGTGCGAATTAGCCTAATCGTCCATGCTCCCTTCGAGCTTGTAGCCCAGCGCTCCTCCCAAAGCTCAAGCATTCGCGCTCGTGCTTGAGCAACCAAAATGTCTCTTCCCACCTCTGCTCTGTTCAGGAACACTTCCCTGCGTTCGTTCGCCAATAGATCAATTGGGATTAATCCCGCTATCACTAACACGGCGTTTCCTTAAACAGTTCTGTAGCTGCTTGCAACTAGCAGCGCTCCCCTACGCTGGACGCTCACCATCCTAGCTCGATACTTTTCAAACCTTAACGCAGTGGCCCATATCTCCGCACCATACAGCAGCATTGAATGAGCCACCGTCATAAGGAGCTTACGTTTACTCGGACTTGGACCGTGAACGTTTGCCATGAGTCCCCCAAGTGAGATAACAGACAGTAGCGCCCTTTCGCATACTTTTCGGATGTGCTCTCCATAAGCTAGCTTCGAGTCGAATATCACTCCAAGATACTAAGTCGATTTTCTGGTCTCAAGTACTTCAGAGCCAACCGTCATGGGTATAATGGTTGGTATTCTTCTCTTGGTCAGCATGACAATCTCAGTTTTTGCGATCGCCAGCTGGAGACCATGGCTTTCCATCCAGGTTTCGACCCTTCTCATTACTTGATTGAGTTTGAGTTGGGCGAGATGAGGATTTCTAGACGTGATGATAGCGGCTACATCATCAGCATAGCCCACCAAATAAATATTTTTATTTAATAAGAAAATTTAATTTCTTGTACCTTGTGTATCAGGGTTTATCAAAAAGAAATTATATATATATATAATTTTCTGGATTTCAAAAGAGCTAATAAATTATTTAAATTAATGTGAAAAAATTATTTATAATTTTTTATTGGAAATGAAATGTTATTAGTTTTTGAAGGCATTTCGAGGCGTAAGAGACTATCATACGCAATATTCCATAGGTCTGGCCCGAGAATGGACCCTTGTGCTGCCCCAGCTGTAATGGTTTTGCGTACAGTTCCCTGATTCGTTTTATAGATCAAATGGCGATCTTTCAGGTAATACCGTACCATTGCCAGCAAGTATTCCTCTATTTGAAAATGTCGCTGAAGAGAATCCAGTATGTCTGCCCATCTCGCCGAGCTAAAGGCGTTACTAACGTCCAGCGTTACCAAAAAGACAATGGGTCTAGCCCGATGACAAGCGGCCTCTGCGTGATCTACTGCGCTACTTATTTCGATGGCACTTATTGTTGAGTGGCCACTGCGAAATCCATGTTGGTTTTTCGAGAGGTCACCTGCTCTTTGTATAGCCACCTTTAGTCGAGGTTTCAACAGCCCTTTCAAAAGTTTCCCCGCAGTGTCCAGCATGCAGAGATCTCTGTACGCTGATGGTGTGCTAATATCTCCCTTTTCCATTGAAATTAGGGCAAGTCGCGCCACTTTCCAGGGTGACGGAAAGACACCCGCTAGTAAATATTTATTGTACATGCGTAGTAATGTTGACGGGTGTCGTTCCATCACTACTTTTTGGACTTCTACTAGAATATTGTCCGGGCCTCAGGCTTTTCGGGTCTTCATTCTGACACTTGCGCTTCGTAGTTCTTCTTCAGTAAACAAAGGGATATCTTTCTGGTGGAAGCTCTTACATCATGCTCTGCTCTTACATCATGCGCTGGGAACAGTGAATCTACAATATTCCTGAGAACATCCGCCTCCATGGGTGGGTCGGGACTCATGCGGCCCAGCCTACCCAATACTATTTTGTAATTCTGGCCCCACGGGTCCCGGTCCACTTCTTCGCATAAAGTTTGCCACATTTGCCTTTTCCTCCGTTTTATAGCTATTCCCAGTTCTTTTTTCGCCTTTTTGTGGGTGGCGACAAGAAGCAATAGACCGCTGTGCCTTACGCCTGCATGCAAGAGTTCTTCGTCTTAGTTCCGCTATCTCCTCCGGTAGTGACTTTCGAAGTGGCATCCACGCATTGCACGCTCGCCAAATATCACCCATGATCGAATTTACAACCGTACCTATTTCCCTAGGGCCCATTGCTACCCTTGCTTGTCCTGCGCTGACTTCATCAGTAAAGCTGTTGCCTTGTGACTCCAACAGCTTCTTCCTATCCAACTTCGAAATATTCCACCCGAGTATCTTCCGTCTTAAGTTCTGAGGGGCCGGGCTTTCCTCCGAAAGTCAGAAAGTAATATAGGTGTGGTCACTTCCAGTGTGCTCCTCCATCACCCTCCAATCCCTTGTCATCATGGACAACGTCTCCGAGACAAGAGTTATATCGGGAATGGATACACCGAAGCCTGGCCTGCGGTAAGTTGGTGTTGAGCCCCTGTTCACCACGACCATACTCAGCCTGGATAATGAAGAAGATAACAGAGTTTTTTGTAGACTTTTCTCTGAGCACATGTCAATGAGAACAAATATATAACGTAAAATATGATATGTAATCAAAATTAAAAACAATTGTATCTTCGCTTATACCAATTTTCAATTGTCTGGGAAGTACTTAGACGATATGTTCGATAATATATTGATGCACATGGACCGTGCATACTGATTGAGTGATGGAGAGAGTGGAAGGAAGGAGGAAAAAATAAAATATTAGATTACAGCTATAACCCTTTTTATTTTTTCTTCAAACTATAATGCTATGGAAAAAGTTAATTGGAAATAAAAAACAACACTGTACGATAAAAAAAACTCTTTATTTAAATTTATCGTCGTTATTCTGAACAAATTTAATTTTGTGTCATCTTCACCCTCAAATATGAGATGGTAGTTCCGGATCACACTTTGCTCCTCCATCTGACGTTGTTTCTTTATCTTTATCTTTAGCGAGATATTAATGGCCCACATTGTGTCGCCACCAATCGAAAGCATTTACTTTTATATTTTTCTCCAATTCGCAAAGGGGCTAGAGCAACATGTTTTTCCGGAGCATAATTGCAAACGGTCTCCAAAAGTGCAACGGCTCTCTGAAAGAAACAAAAAAATGATAAGTGAACCCAACAATCAGACTTAATAGTATTACTCACATTTTCAAAGTTCTTTCAACGTTCTCACTGTTGCAAATTAAAAACTGTTCTGTTGGTTTTTGACAGCGACACTTTAATTGCCATTAATTCTTCTATTTCATGCAAAACTTTACAATACTATCAGTGTAACAGAGATATACACCTGCTGTTACTACTCACAGCTAACATTTTTATCTACACTTCACTATAAACACGTCGCAGCATAACTTAATTGGCCCCCTTTGGTCAATATTAAACCACCTGCACATACCCATTAGCATGTAACATTATGAAGCAAACGACTTTTTGAACAGGAATCCACATTAGCATACAACATGTGAAACAAACGACTTTATCCTCATTGGCATATAACATTGTGAAACAAACGACACCGCATCACATACGACAGCCAAACAAAGGATCATGTGCATGCAAATTTACCAACCACAAGACCATTCCTCGCATTACGCAGTCATTAAAAATGGCACGTGATCAAGAATGTTACACATCAACCCTATGTAGTCATGACAAAACCAAAGAGCCGTATGCATAGCCAAAATACAAAACTGACACGATCAAACATGTCTAAAACAGCATCTACAAGGGATTTTTAAGTGACGCTACCCTTTACTTCAAAGGTCTCAAGACCATTCCTCGCATTCCACAGCCATGAACGTTAACACAGTAGCACGCGATCAATAATATTATACAACTAACCTATGTGTTCATTGCCAAAACAACCGGCCATATAAATGTAAATTTACCAAGCACAAGACCACACGACACGACCAAACATGTCTAAATCAACAACCAACATCAACAGGGGATCCCTCATGCGACGTAACACTCAACCCAATCATCGATCTTTCAACTCTTATTCATATCGCATTTTGAACCCTCCAGTCACATCGTCCATGTACATCAACTTTAATTACCGTCTGATATCAACAGCATATACATTCAATATTAACCGCCAAGCAAAGGGCCACATTTAACAACCACAACGCCATTCTTTACATTCTACACACATTGAAATGGCACGCGATCAAGCAAACGATCGTACGCACACACACCTCTCCCAAACACATCATCGCATGCCAGCAACACACATCAAATCACTGCGCCCCCTTTTCACAACTCAACACACTGAATAACCACCAATTACCACATCAACTACCCCCTATTAAATTACCATTAACTCCAATTACCACATCAATTACCTGCTATTGAATTAACATTAACCACCAATTAACACCTCATTATCATTAGCCGTTTCTGGAGGTACAGCGTTTTAAAAAAGGAGTGAAAAACCAGTTTCACGGGTGGCCCTTTTACTTCTAACCTAGGAGGGGAGCGGGGGTGTATTATTCAATGGAGAATCTTCATATTCGGTTAGTGTGTTTCTGGGTGACTTTGGGTGGCTAAAGGTTTATCTAAGGCATAATTCATTAGATCTGCGGTGATTCTTTTGCGATGAAAGAGCCCTGATTTGGTTCCAAGCAACTCAGGCAATCTGCCGGAGTTGAGAGGAATTGGTGAAAAAGTTGCGAGAAGAATTCCTTTTCGTGGACTATGCTGACTGTCTGTCTGAGGAAATAAGACGTTATATTCAAGATACTTGCGAGTTGATAAGCTTGTCTGTGGCCATGATGACGGGACTATTTCATCGTCTTAGCAAACCACCGGGTGAGGAAGAAAAGGTGAAAATCATTATAAAAAATATCGCACCATATAACCAAACGCAATTAGTTCTGATAAAGACAGAGTCGTTTGGGGAAATTGTAAGGTTGAGACAATCACTCGAGGCAACGAGGACCTCCGTGGAACCTTTTGTTCCTCCGCCTCCAAGAAGGATGCATAAGCTGCTGGAACCGGATCTCACGTACCTTGTGACGGTTGGTGTAGCCGCAGCGGCTGAAACTGTCTTCAGGGCAAAGTGTCCGAATCCTACCTGCTGAAACTGTCGTCAGGGCAAAATGTCCGAATTGTTGGAGCGGTGAACGAAGGAATGCGGGCATGACAGGTAATCCTCCGTCAAGTCACACTAGTGAGGGGAACGGCCGAGGCAGCAACTGGGAAATGGAAGTTCTGCCCAGTAGGTGGTCAGTTGGGTTCAAAGGGTGATATGGTAGGAGCCACAACGACCACAATACTAGACTATTTGGTAGCAAAGAGGAATGGGGACAACTGTCCACCCTTAGAGGTGGATATATTTGGGCGAAAGTTTATGGGCCCCTGGACTCAGGCGCTAATCACACATCAGTAGGTGGAGAAGGGTGAGAAATACTCGAGGGGTTAGGAGTAGAGATACTGAGTTCGAGCCAGAAAGTCGTCAGAATGGTTAACAGTCAGGGTTGTGTCCTCATGGGAATGACCACCATTCCAGTGAAATAAAAAAAAAACAGAATGGAGATGAGTTCATCAGACAATATGGGAGGGTTCTAGCACTGAGCGAAGAAAATAGAGTTTCCTGGATACACTTGAGGGGAAGGCAGGGGAACTATTAAAGTTTCGAAGTCACTTGACGGATGTGGAGGAAACCACACCCAACAGTTTGTTAGAAGAGGAGTTTCTTCGGAAGGAGGAAGATACCGGATGCTTAACCCTTATAAAACGTGTCATTTAGACTAACTCTGTACCAATTGAGCACAGATGCTATCCTGTGTCACCGGCCATACAAAAACACGTCGA